>BLKR01000505.1:0-495284 GCA_011170035.1 Teleogryllus occipitalis
ATGTACTCCAGTTGAACGTGAAGGTTATAATCTTGTAGAGCTTACTTGCTGTGTATCAGTTTACACAGTAGTTCACGGGCAGATTTTACAAATGATGTTGATTCAATAATAACTGAATTGAAGGTCATAATATTGTTTACATTGGCGACATGAACTTGAATACTTTGAATCAAAGTGTTGAATCAGACAACTATTTAACCAACTTAGCTAGTAAAGGCATGGTCCACTTAGTAAATAAGCCTACTCGCATTGTAAATAATTCTGCAACATGTATAGACCATGCTATTGTTATATTTTTTAACAATCGATCTATTAAGTACGATTTTAAAGCAAACGTGTTCCACTACAATATTACAGATCACTCAACTATTCTATTAACGATTAAATTATCAAATATTACTCGAACTAACGATTCTTATAAAAGAATGGATATGGAAAAGCTGATTAACTTACTTAATTCTCAAGATTGGATTAATGTATATCAAAATTCTGTTTCGGATGCTTTTGATATGTTCATAGACTCAATACAGTCATTAGTAGAAAATTGTAAATACACAGTGTGTGTACGTAAAAACCTTGAACGTTGTGTACGTTGAAACCTTGGAACACTGATAGCTTAATAATAAGAATACAGAAAAGGAGACAAATCTTTAAACAGCTTATGAAAAAAACAAATGACGTTAAGCTAAAACGTTATTACACCAACTTTAGAAACAGACTGAATTTCGATATAAAGAAAGCAAAAGAGGATTATTTTAGGGAGAAGTTTGAAAACTCTGCTAATGACATGAAATCACAGTGGAACACAATCAATGACTTAATAGGTGAGAATCGAAGCAATTACAATATCAATGAAATGATAGGTACAAATGGTGTGGTAACTGAACAGTTTGAAATTGGAAATGCCTTGAATTCACATTTTTTAAGTGTTGCCAGTAGACTAACAATGCAAGTCAAAAGTACTTATTTTGATCAACTTCCGGAGTATAGTGAAATATTTCAACAAAGTAATACTCCTCAAACATCCTTTTTTATGCGACCTACAACAACTGATGAGGTGTTATCGATAATTAAAAATCTGAAAAGTAACAAAGCGCCTCGCTTTGATAATATCAATTCCACTGTGGTTAAACGAATAGCTCCTCATTTCATTAATGTGCTGACTTATCTCTATAACTTAAGTTTATCTACTGGAGAATTCCCGAAATGCTTAAAGAAAGCAACTGTTATTCCATTTTTTAAGAAGGGAGATCGTAGGTTTCCTGATTGCTACAGACCAATTTCATTGTTAAGTGTGTTTGCAAAAATACTTGAAAAAATTGTTAAGAAAAGATTAATTGATTTTCTAAATAAACAACTTTTTCAGTAGTAATCAATTCGGATTTCGAGAGGGTAAGTCCACAGAGGACGCTTTAATTACATTTATGGAAGCTATATATGATCCATTAAATAAGGGTGATAAGGTTTCTGCTTTGTTTATTGACATTACCAAGGCGTTCGACACGATCGACCATGGAATTTTGATTGATAAATTATGGTTAGCCGGAGTGAGAGGTCTACTTCTTAAATGGTTCGTCAGCTATCTTTCTGAAAGGGAACAAATAGTAAGAATTGGTAATTGTGAAAGTGAGTGACTCAATTACATGTGGAGTACCGCAAGGATCAGTATTAGGGCCAATTCTTTTTTTGATTTATATAAATGACTTATGTAATGGTCGTTTAGTTGCCTTTGCTGATGATACGGCCTTTATCTATAAAAATAGAGATATCAACACGCTATATAATGAAATGACTACAGATTTATCATTACTTAGATTCTGGTTTGATAAGCATTTTATGATCCTAAGTGATAAAACGAAGTATATGATATTTGGTTCAAGGAGTGAAGATAACTTCAACACTCCCTTCAAATTTCATGAAATTAGATGTATAAAAGCTAAGTATAATTATTGCAATTGCCTCGAATTAGATCAAGTTTTTAATATTAAGTACTTGGGATTAGTTATTGATAGTCAACTGTCATGGAGGGATCATGTTAAAAAATTTTAAAAAAAGCTCTACAACACTAAGAAAATTTTATTTACGACGTCAACTATGTCCTAGGAAAGTATTAATCAAGGTTTATCATGCACTTGTTGGTTCTAGGCTCCAATATGAAATTTCATGTTGGGTGGGGCGTACCGATCAATAATTTCTCCCATTATAACCATTCCAAAACATTTTATGAGAACAATATCATTTAAATCAAAGTATGAACATACACGAACAATTTTTTTGACCTCCAAATTCTTCCCTTAAGACACATATTTTTAAAGTCTTAAAAATGTTTTTCATCAGAAGCCCAGCTTTTTCAATACCACAAGAAAAAAGATAAAACTTGAGAAGATATGAAACCTCATATGTTCCAAAATCAAATTTAACAGCCCATCAAATATTTTATAGTAGTGTAGCACCAAGAATGTTTAATATTGTGAGCAATGAAATAGGTTATTTTCTGAGAAAAGTAAGAAAATTGCTTTTTTCTCAAGACAACATTGACGATTTTCTTGTGACAATTAAGTGAAAAACATTGTTCGATTTTTTTTGTTGTTCTTGAAAAACCTTGTATAATCTTCAAAATGTAATCTGATTACCCTTGAAGAGTAATATTACACCTTTTTTTGGTATCAAGTTCAATTAGTAGTGTAGTGTATATTTAGATCTGAATGTTTTTTGTTATATTATTAGTGCACAGAAGTATTAGGTTTAAAATCTTTTGTTTTGTTATTCTTGCATGTTAATTCGAGCGAGCGAGCTGCCTCTCGCTGGTGGCAATTTTGTTTATGTGTACAAAGGTGATGGACATCCCACACAGTCTTTCTAGGGGATCCCTAATTATTTTGCCCAACATATTTGAATGTAGTATTGTAACTCCTATGTTAATGGCAAAATAAAGACATTTGAATTTGAAAAAATGTACATATATATATATATATATATATATATATATATATATATATATATATATATATATATTGTGACGCCACCACTCGTGGAAACGCCCTGATAGAATGCTCTTTCGAGCTTAAATATCTCGAGGGGCAGGATCTTTTGGGGTATGAGAAAGTGATGTAACAAAGTAACATGGAAATCTACTATAATACGTACAATTTAAATCATAAAAGAATATACACATTCATCCAATAGTGTAACAACTTAATCTTTCCCCAATAACACAGAATGAAGCCAGTTAGTTACATAACATTGCCGTAAAATTGTACAAGGTTTTGGCCTTTGGCAAAATCAAACAAGGCATACTTTTAGCAGAATTTAAACCTCCACGAATTTGTTTAAAAGGTGACAGTCTTTCTATACGGAATTTAGGGAGTTTCTCACATGAACTACCACGCAAATTCGCCGTTATCCACTTTCTGGTCCGCACCAATCTTCGCACGAAAAGTCGCAAGTTCGGTTACCTTTACGGCGCTCTCCAGTTCGTTCGAAGGCGACCTTGGCACTCCCGCTGCCCGGTGTCGCAGCGACGTCACTCCAGCTTCTCTCGTTCGCTTCGCCCGTCCGTCACGCGATTGGTCAAACCAGGCCCTTCTCTCGTACGTTTCGCCCGTCTGTCACGCGATCGGTCAAACCAGGCCCTTCTCTCGTACGCTTCATCCGCTCCCGGCTCCCCTCTTCTCTTTTTTTCGTCCTCGCCACGAACGTGTATGCCCGCGCTCCAAGTCTCTGGCGCGTCGCAAAATCGGATCTTTGCGTCACTACACTGGGCGTCGCAGCTGCACTTCGGATGGCTGCAGCGCTAATACACGCAGTCTCCACTGGATTTCACAAAACTGTCCTCTGCACGAAATGAGCACTCTTGGAAAAAACGTTTACTGTTCTTACTTCGCTCTGACCGCTTTCTTTCTAACGAGCTTGCAGCGGATTACCTATATGTTCGTATTGCAATCACATTCCTATACCAACTAATCCTCCACGCTCACACCACTCAATTATTCACTTTCACTACCAAATTCGTAGAGAACTTACGCGTTCGCCTACGCTACCAGACACATAGAACTAGTGCTTTCGCCCGTGTCGTCGGATTAACAGAGAAGAAAGCAGCTTTTCGCCGCTCCGCTGTATAAATGCGGCCCTGACGTCATAGAACCCCTATGCGCGCCGCCCCTCCGTCGAAATTATCCCGCCGCTGCTTCTGGCCGCCACCGACAGGTCGCGCCTTTTCTCTTCCGTGCTGCTCTTCCGATGTTATTAATCACTCCGTCACCGTCGAAGATGTGTGGGTGCCGTGTAAGTTTGTGGCCAGGCCACGAACGTCACTATATATATATATATATATATATATATATATATATATATATATATATATATATATATATATATATATATCGTGGCCTGGCCACAAACCCCACAGCACCCACGCAACATCGGCGGTGAAGGAAAGTACGTGAGAACACCGGAAAAGCAGCCAGAGATGGAAAAAGGCGCTACCTGTCGGTTGCGGCCAGAAGCGGCGGCGGGGCACTCTCGACGTAGGGGCGGCACGCATGGGGGTACTTTGACGTCAGAGCCGCATTTATACAGCGGAGCGGCGAAGAGTTGCCTTCTTCTTGAATCAGACGGCGACGTGAGAGGTAACTTCAGTAGTCAAGACGCGGGGTCGTGAATAATACCACGAGCAGTAGTGGAGGAGAGCGTTATAGCATTGAGGCGGCGAAAGCAGCAAAGTGAAATTGTAACGAGGCTGCATAAATTAAAGAGAACGTTGACTGTGAGAACGTGAGCTGAAATAAGTGAGAATTGAGTGGAGTAGTAAACGTGACTGTGAACCGTATTAGATAATCAACGCGCTGGTGGAGCGACACGTTAACACACGCGAGAGACTGAGAAATACGCGTGTGCGTGTCTGGATCTGGCGGCGAGAGTGATAGAAGACTGGTTCGGCAATTTGGTAGCGGGCTACGGAGACGGCTTCCTAGGACATTTGGGAAACGCGAGCGGCGGCGCGGCTGGAGTTGAGCGGCGACCTCGACGACACGACGGCGGTGCGTAACCCGGGGGCTTGGGCAGCTGCAAAGGTAATCCGCATTTGAATAAAACCAAAGTGGGGAGACCGGAATTTGGACGGGAGTGATAGCGAAAGATAAGAACATTAAACTTTGCAAGATCGCCTTAGATTTGATTCACGGCGAAGTAAATTAACCTTGTACGACGGTAATGCATTCAATTGCATTCGATTTAGAAATTGTGTAAATATTTGATTAGTGTTCCTCATTTTATTGTGTGTAAAATTATTAACGAGGAAAATTATGAATGTAAAATAGCGATAAGATCCCAGATAACGTGTAATGGTAATCAATCCCAGGAGTGTGGCAAAGTTCAATTTCACTTAATTTAATAATCTAGCAAAAATCCGTGCATGGGTGTTAGGAGGTAATTAGTCACAATATAACGAGCAAATCATTAAGTAAAGATTATTTTTGTGTGTTGTAAATTCTTTTGATTTGATTTTCAACTTGAGTGTCAAGTGTAAAGAGTCTCTTGTGCCATATTTCAGAATATATCATTGTTTTATCTAATTTTGTGTCTGGGTGTGCTACTTTCTCATACCCCAAAAGATCCTGCCCCCCGACATTTAAAGCTCGAAAGAGCATTCTATCAAGGCGTTCCCCGAAGTGGGGGCGTTACAATATATATATATATATATATATATATATATATATATATATATATATATATATATAATGTGACGTCACGGGATTAGAACACCCCATAACGCCACCATCAGCTACGAAAAAAACCCCTCGAACAGAGAGGAGTAGGGTACGCGGCGGAGCGATGGCTGGTAAACGCGCCATCTGCCCACAGCTTTTCGAACTATGACGCCCGAACTAGTGAATAATGTTTTTCCGGGAGGTCACGAAAGGAGGAGAATATTCACCCCTCCAAAATTTCCCCAGGCGCGAGTACCATAAGTATCGCGGCGCGCCTCGGAGGAACCCTCTTTGATTGCAGTAGCGACGGCGACTAGACGGAACTCTCTTTTGATTGCAGCAGCGACGGCGACTAGACTGAGTTCTGAAGGCGATTGTAACTTGATAGCATAGGAGTTTATTTTAACTTGGTAGTTAAAAGTTAGCTTGAGAAGCGTATCTTCGAAAGTGAGGTAATTAAGAAGGGGAGTGCACAAACATTCTTCGCATTCACAATATTTAAGAGAGCACGTGAAGTGACTGTTTGACTCCAAAATAATTTCAAATTTGTAAAATTCGCGCAGGACATTAACTAAAATCCAGTATCTCATATTGCACGCTGAGACCACAGATACCCAAAGTGTGGTAGGTAGGCCGAGCATTTAAAACATAACTTCAGCAACATTAATTATTTGAGGCTGGAAGCGCGAACAAGCTTGTACGAGGCGCGGCGGAAGAAGGACGACCCCAGGAAGAGCGAAGCGTAGGTGAGAAAGATTTGGACTGGAACGAGAATCGTACGAGTCCGGAGAACGGGAGAAGGGTATGGAAATTGGAGGCTTGGCGGAGTCCAGAGTTCGAGGGTAGGAAACTCCTAACGTCGTGGGACAGCAAGCGAAGAAGAGTGGCAACGCGGGGAGAGCGGCAGAAAATCCCCAAGGTTACCTACAGGCGAGCATTGCGGAGCTTTTGAGGTAAAGGAACTGGTAACTTTCATGCGGCGATCAGTTGGAGAAAGAGAATAGCCGTAAATACACGACAATTCGTGTTGAAAGTGAGTGAAAAGTCCAGAATAGGTGGGAGAAGTATTCCGAACGATGTGAGTGGGAGTTTCAAGTTCATTTACCGCACGTGTCATTAAATTCATTCAAAGAGGCCATACCTTGTACAATTTTACTTAAATAATTCATGATTTTCACATGTTGTACAGTTGATGTTATCTGGAAAAGTTACAGTTTATTATGTGTTAAAAGTAATTGTTCTGTGATATGTATAGGGGCCAGATTTAAGTAACGTGTATGTTACGTTTTATTGTTTCTTTTTTCTCTTTAAAGTTCAGTGTTATAGTGAGTGCGAAGCCCAAGGCTAGCACCTGTGAACGGGATTCCTTGAAACAAGTGTAAAATTCATTTTAAAAGCCGTGCACGGAAAAACTAGAGTTTAAAAGAGTAAAATAATTTGGTTGATGAAAATTCAGAAAGAGGAATGAGCAAATTGTAAATTGTAATTGGTGAAAGTGTGTTCAGGCAGTCGAGGTGACGCCAATTTTTTTGTTTTGCTTTGTTTTTTTTTCAGTGACCAACTACTTAAAGTGCATTATTCTGTTATATAATTGTGTTACTTTCATTTTTGCATTGAATATATGCTCATTTTATTCGTATTTTATCCGATTCATTGTGTCAAGGATTCAGACCTTTCTCATACCCAAAAGATCCTACTTCCTGAGAATTTTTAAGCTCGCTTCATGAGCATTCATTCTATCACGCCCTCACACCACGTGTGGAAGGTAGTAGGTGGGTGTGTTAGTATATATATATATATATATATATATATATATATATATATATATATATATAAACAGCAAAATCTTTGACAAATCCTATCTCGCAAAAAGTTTGAAAATAAAAAAATATGTTTTTAAACATTATATGAAGAAAAAGATGTTTATTACATCAGCAAAGTGTAATTCACGCAAATTTCAAGCAAACAAAAAATTATAAGTTGTTTATAAACACGTTTCCTGAAAAATCTTACCTAACAAACTGTGTTAAAATCAGCATGTCAAACTACACTTACGCTTTCAGTAGAAATTAGCATAGCCAATGTCATCTTTTTTTGTACTAAATATATTACCACATTTAGTGTGGACAAAGTTGTACCGGGACACCAATTACCCAACTTTTCGCTTTGGTCAATATTCCTATTAATCCCAGCAACCATGCAGGTCACACGTAGGAATATTCGGTCAATTGATTCCACAGATAAGGCGATGATGCAAATATCCAGAAAATGTAACAAAATATTATTCTCAAATGTATTGATATTTACAATACAGAGAGGTATTATATATAATTCAGTTGCCGAAAATATAGATTTTAATTGAAGATTCACGTTTCGGAAAGCTTCAACATTTTTTATCAAATATATTACAATCAATCTAAAGCTGAAGAGATGAATTAAGAACGTGGAAATCATAACGTGATTTTAACAATACGTTTATTCATGTTCATAATCTGTTTTTACTTTCTCGTATACCTACGTATTGTAACCTTCTTTCTTTTAGGTAACAATGTAACCTCATGGAAATACAGGCAAGTTAATGTTACTACTTGACCTACAGGAGTGGGTTCGCCTTTTATCTTGCTTTTAACTATTAAAACAAACACAGGCAAGTTAACTTTTAACTTTAGCAAAGTTTAAATATATTCTACCAAAATTTAGTGTTACAATCTTGTTAAAATATACACGTTATCTAGAAATTCTTAATACTTGCTGTGTTGTTCAGCAATTTCCTAAATTTTAATTAACTGCAGTTATACCTTTTCTATTTGTAAACTTCTTTGCATGACCCAATATGATTTTCCACTTTTACACAAACACAATGCAATACCTCTATACAATTCACAAACAAAAACATCAAATCACATACATTGCTGAAAGAAAAAAATTACATGAACAATATACACTTTGCATATACAGTTTAAATACACTGGTGCAATGAATAATATCCCTCTAATAAGCTGTTTCACTATCACGCAACTTATTAACCTCTTTACTATTTGATTACAAACAATTTAAATCATGAATTGCAGAAAAGAATATTCATTAGCAGAACAAATATAGCAGCTTAACAAAAGAATTAAAAGAATAAATTTTACATCATTTTGCATGAACAAACTATCTGAATTCTCATTACAATGAAAAAAATACTGAAACGTTACGCTTAATAGCCAATAATTTGAATACCTGACTATCTCTGTCTGGGCGTGAGGTGAATTCTCTATATTCTAATGCGTGATTTACCCTCCTCTCAACTGTTCTTTTAAAAAGGATTTTGTTAGAGTTTTAAAACCTGGTCTTTTTGACTCACGACGTCGCCGCGATGACACGTTCTTGCCACTCCAGCACACGGCGGTGGTCCGTTACGTCCAAGGTCAAATTAGCCTCTTGCGTCGTGGAAAACCGTCCCTCGTCGACTAGCTGCACGCCGACCTCGCGAAGTACCTCAGCTCGACGGCGGTCTCCAACAAATGTGAATGTCCCAGCGAAATATAACGCAAGACAGTACAAGTGCGTTCCTTCCAAAGGTTCACAGCAAAAAAAGAAATACTTGGAATGTCCGTTCGAACTATAACGCAAGACAGTGCAGGTCCGTTCCGTCCGAAGGTTCACAGAAAGAACGTTTTTCAATGCGTGCCGAACGCGCAGTCGTGAAACAGCATCAAAACGATTCCTGATTGATGTTGATTTCGCTACGTGAGTGCGTTCAGAACTTTACTCAGATTCATTAAGTATGATTATCTTTCTTCGCTGGCGCACTCCCTCTAGTTCAGCGGAACTATGTAACTGCTTTGTCGTAGTTTAATATTGTAGCGCGCTATTCAAACAATGCAGGACTGACTTATGAGCGGTTACAATATATTTCCAGTATTGCCCCTACCTCTCCCCAGCTACTACCTATGGTTATCAAAGCGAACATTTTTCACATTTTCCAAATTTTTCAGTTCCAAAATAATAGAATTGAAATGTGCCTTTAAGAATTTTTCAGAACTGTAAAACAGGCCTATGTGCAAATTTCGTTGGAAAGTTTGGAGCCATTCTTGAGAAAATGTCGTTTGAGCGTTTCTGATTATGCGCAATTTTGAGCTAATTTTCACAGAAACGTTTTAAGTTTTCGAGAAACTTAATGATAAAGCATTTACTGCACTTCTACTAACAAATGCAATAAGTATACAAATCGCAGGTACTGAGAATATTACTACGAGGGTTTTTAAAAAAATACATTTGAGTAATTTTAATAATCAAAAGAAAATTAAAATAATGTTATGGTTATTTACGTATCTAGGGCGTTAAGTAGATGTTTTTGCCTCGAGAGCTAATTCCAACCCCAAGGCCCTCTGATCCGAGGGGTTGAAAGTCGCCTGAGGGGCAAAAACATCTAGTAACGCCCGTGGAGCATACAAATTTTACGGTTTACTAGTTCGTTGCTAAATCAAACGAGAATTCGCAACATTTCATAATTTTTCTTGCGTCTAAAGTGAAAGGACTCATTGTAATCGGCATTTGTCAATACAACGTCAGATAAATAAATTAGAGTGTGAATCTAATTACTTGCTGGACTGATTAATTCGCACAAAATAAAGAATATTGTGATGTACCTGCGGAAATTCTCGCAAAAAGCTACCAACAGCTTTTTTTACGTTCTTTTTAATTACACTTCACAAAATTTGCAACTCACTTCTCTTTCTACTTCTATACTGCACCACACTTCACAACACATCATCACACTTCAATACAATACTACTTTCAATATAATTATATATTTAATAAAGCAACGTATTTAATAGTAATTATCAAAATAATAATAATAATAATAATAATAATAATAGCAATAAAAATAACAATAATCAAATAACTGTTATAATAAGCTTAACTTACTAAATTAATAAAGTTTCCAAACATCATTAGTAAATTTATTTTTAAATCTTTGAACACCTAGAGGAAAGGGTTCCAAGGCTGTCGCAGGTAACTTATTCCAGTGCGTTATTGTTCTATTTGTAAAGGAAAAGTTTCCAACTTCTGTTCTCTGTGGCCTAAACTGAATTTTGTGCTTGTGATACCCCCTACTAAAGTACGGAGGTCTACCCACTTAGATGTAGATATCTTTCCAAGTTGGATAACCGGCATACGCTTAGTATAGGGCACAGAGTCTTCAGTAATTGCTAGAGACTCCCATTCTATTTTCTTCCTATGGCTTCGGAATATAAATTTGTACGCTCTTCTCTGTACTCTATTCAAATATTACTTTTGAGAATTTCTATAAGGGCCCAACAAACAGCCCCGTATTCCATTAATGGAAGAACTAGAGATAAATAAGCTAATTCCCTCGCTTTCACAGTACTCTTCTTTAGTATTCACATAGTAAAATGCAAGGACCTCCAGGCTTTCCTTACGACACAGTTTATCTCACTTTCCCAACTCAATTTGCTATCAAAAATTATTCCCAGGTACTTACAAGACAAGACTCTTGGAATATTTTCGTTGCCTTAACGGTACTGGGTTTCATTATATTTGCGGCCCCTACCAAACGTGATGGTTTTGCTTTTCGAACTATTTAATGTCATGCCGTTTTTTCCGCCCACAAAATGTAATCTATCTACATCACCCTGCAAAATTATCACTTGTGTTTTACGAGATATTGAGGTACCGTCGGTTTTTTTCAAATGGAATTATACATATTTTTAGTCTATCATGACTAGCGTAAAAAGAAGAACGCAATGATATACGTATTGTCATATGTTAGATATACATTTTTTAAGTAATTTTGATTTTTTTGAAACTCATATTTAACAGATATTTTGAATGTAACAGTCCACCACGTAAAGATCACCTTGCTTACTCACGCTCGGAACGATACAATATCCGTTAAACACAAGTCGTAAAAAAATCAAAATTATTCAAAGCAATGCTTATCTAACATATGACAATATGAACATCTGTCGATTCTTTTTACGATTCTCATGGTAGACAAACTATGTGTGTTACAGAATGGCACAGGCTTTCTCGTAGTAGACTTTTCTAATTTCCTTGGTGTGAACTGGTTTTAGGATTTTTGTTCCATCCTCTTGCCAGCTGCCATCTATCGCCGCCCAAAGAACACTTTTTGACACTTTCTCAACTTTTCGGTGTCCTAATAGTAGGACCGAAAGATTACTTGAAGAATATTAAAGAAGAGAGATTTTCATTGAAAAATTTGAACCCGTTTTTAAGAAAATGGTGATTAAGCTCTACTGTAAATGCGAAATTTGAAGCTCCTTTTCATAGATATCTATTGAGTTTTCGAAAACTTCATTGAAAGTCATTGAAGCACTTCCACTCACAAATGCAATAATGTATTCAAATTGGTGGAATAGTTCATATTAATGACGTGCGATATATTTTTTAAAAACATTTGTGTAATTTTTGAAAAAATAAAAGAATACACTAAAATGAACTTTACGTCATATTAAACCGTGCAATTAGCACTATCCATTTGAAAAGTTTGAAAAAAATTGGAGCAATTTTTGAGAAAAATGTTTGAGCGTTTCGGAAAATGCAGAATTTTGAGCGAAGTTTAACAAAAAAAATGTTGAGTTTTCGAGAAAATTTTGTTGACATTATGTACAGCATATGAACTCATAAATATAAAAATTTGATTTCGCCAAAAGCTTCTGGTGAATAATAACGCGAGCCCTGTGGGTGACGGTATATAAATACAATTGCGATGTCTGTATTTTGCATTACTAGTCTAATACAAAGAAAATTATCTGAGTTTGTAGCAATTTCATAAATATATTGCATTAACCTATCCCGAAATAAGCACGCAACACCCCCCGGGTACCTACCCCTTTCCCCTCTACGTTTTTTAGTTTTGCATATGGCTGTAAAACCAGACACATTTAACGTTTCACCCTCCTTCCACCAAGTTTCTACGAGACCGATTATATCAAATGTATTTATGTACCCATGGAAGTCTTGATTTCCGAGCTTAGAGCCTAGACCTTTGATGTTCCAACATCCTATTCTTAAAGCCTATTCATGCCTATTTGGCGACCTGCTGGGTCCCGACTCACCGCGAGCTTCCTGCTGCTGCATGTTTGCTGCAGCCATCGCCCTCGTAAGAGGTCCTCGCTCCAGGCTGTAGAGGGCAGAGGCGTTAGGCTGTTAGGGCAGAAGCGTTGGTGCGGACGATTTTCTGTGGTGCTGTTTGTTTTCAGGTGCGGAGGAGGCCAAACACTGGAAGGAGAATGCCTGACGCCCGCGCCAAATAAATAAATGGTTTAAAAACCGGATAGATTAGCATGTACTCGGCTTCTGACGGCAGGTTTTTCCCCCTTCAGGGGTTTTTTCCTCAGCCGTACCTTATGGTCTCTTTTCCGCGGCTTTGATGCGAAGGAGAGACCATTTGGGGTGAATACCAGAATTCGAAAGGTTAGAACGCTGTAGAATGTAGGTATTGTAATGGCTTAAAGGCCTTCGGCCTAGCCACATTGCACCAAGATTTTTAATTTGCCTGTAATAATTACCTATTAAATAAAAAATATAAAAATTGAAGAAACCACCTCTAATGTAAACATTACCGACGTGAGAGACAAGTAAAAAAATTACATTTTTGTATTTTTTGAAAAACAAAGGAATAGTGCAATATGGCGTTTATGTCATCGTATAGAGTACATTTGACAGTATTGTGGCCTTCCATTTTTCCACCAATCAGGCAAAACGTGTCATATCCTTCGCCTGTGTCCAGAGGGGTGTTTAAACGTAAATACTATCCAATATTTTAAACGAGTTTAAATGCGTGCACAAAAACAAAGCGGTAGTGCAAAAATGTAACGGGAGAGTTCGCTAATATAGCAGAAAGAAGGAAGTCGACAGAATGCATTGCAACTTTCTTCTGGGAGCGAACCCTCGACCGGAGCAGTACCATTACGACCATTCGTTTCCAAATAGCGCCAGAAAAACTCTTCGGACAAGACAATAGAAGAGGTCAACTGTTTATTTTAAATGTAATACGACTACTTGTGAATATAATCAAGAGGAGTGTTTGCATAAATTATTGAGAGCAGGGAAGTGAGGAGCTCGTACGTGTTTTACAGACGATAGGTAATACTCGAATGTCTCTTCATGTTTTCCTGTTTTAGCTTTTGTCTCGACGTTCTATTTCGTTACTGCGTTGCTGTTACATGGGATTTCATTGCATCTGGGTAAAATTGTTGGACGAACCCCTACGCATGCGAACGCGCGACGGCACAGCTACACATTTTATGACGGACACGAGCCGGCTCTCCAAGGTCAGAAGACATCGCGGAACTGCTTGGTGGCGGCGCAAGGCCGTTTCAATCAGACGACCCCGAAGGCAAAATATGTCAAGTAAGAACGTTCCAGATGGAATAATTTTATTTTGGACTTTTGATCACAGTTTCTGTAAGTCAGGGGGAAAAACGAAGAAAGATTCGATATTACGTGAGGGGAACTTTTTAAACTTGTTTTGAATCAAGAATCATTCATTCTTAAATCTTAATTTTTGAAAAACTATATCAAAGGATTCAATGTGTGTAAAGTAAAAGAAGAAGTTCATAAGTGTATTTGGAAATCAATGTAAATGTGTTCAGAGGAGAGTAAGTAGTATACAAGGATTTGTTTGAAACTTCTTTTTTTGGTCCAATGTTATAAAGAATATAGGACTGCTGGCAGATTGCTAGTTGGCCACAAACCTGTATATAGCAAAAGTGTATTAGTTGTAAGACTCTTTTTCAGGGGGTTTATTCTTTTATGTGTATGTGTTAATGCGTTTATGTATTTTATCCACTTTGGTTAGGTAATGTGAAACATTATGCTATTATAATCAGTTTCGTAATACCGGGAGCGGTAGCTCAGTGCATCAACTGATGCCACTGCAGCGCCTCTGACCGGGAGGCCTAGGTTCGAGTCCTGACGGCGACAGGATTTTCGACTGGCTTTTCAGCTAGGTCGAATTCAGTCGCTGTCGAGGAGAATTCTAGCAGCCGGATGCTCTGATCGGTAGTTTTCCGTGGTTTCTCCGATCAACACCAGGCGAATGCCGGAGCATTACCCTACCAAACGGGTCACGGACCGCGCGCGATCTGTCCTTCCCCTTCCTTGTCCTATTCTCTCCCCTTACACACTCACTTACACTAACATGCACTACACTACCACACATTCCGGGAGACCGGTCAGGAGCTTAGAGCTTGTCCCGGCTGGGGCAGTGCCCCGTTGGTGGGAGAGTACTGGTTAGGGGGAAACCCCACTAGCTGACGGTAGGTACGTGCCGGATCTCGCCATCCAGCGAGGGAAAATCACCGCCATCTCCCGAGAAAACAAACATGCACTACATTAATGGGACTAATGACCGAAGCAGTTAACGCACCCGGAAACACGAAAAAATCAATCAATCAATCAGTTTCGTAATGAAGTATTTTACCGCTCTAGTGTGGTAATGAACTTCATTGTCACACTAGTGCGGTAATGGTATACGAGTAGGGTTATTCTGAGACGAGCACTATTCCATGGTCTACTATTGAGAATAACAATAATTATTCAAATAATTTATTATGAAAATAACTTTGTTAACAATTTTTCAAATAATAACAATAATAATATGTTTTAATTACTTATTATATACATTAACAACAAATTTTTTGCAATTCCAAATTGTAATTCCTGATGATGTTGAAGCCTAACAATTCATATTAGTATTTGAAATACTATTTTCCCCCATAATTTTCATAGCTATTTGTTTCTTTTTTTCTACTGACGATTCCACATACTCTTCTGCAACAGAAGACGACTTCCATCCACCGTGCCTCTTCAGCATATCCATACCAGCACCTGCATTTGCTAGTAATGAAGCGGACGATCGCCGAAAACAATGTCCTGTAAATCTTTCAGGGTTCTGCAAACCAAGATACTTTGCTATTAGCTTCGGAATGCCTCCAAAAGTATTTATTCCAACAGGTTGGCAAGTACATTTTCCATTTTTGTAAAATACAGACACGATCGTGCTTGACACTTTCAGGCCAAAGGCGAAAATATTTACGAAATGTTTCTAAACAGTTAAATTCTTTAATATTCCCTTCACTAATTACAAATTCTCTCCCAATTAAAGTCTTACTGTTTGATATATTAATTAAAATACGTGTTTGTCTATCCTCTATATCACTTATTTTAAGATTCTTTAACTCATCTCTACGGCAAACACCAAATATACCAATTATTAAGGTCACCTTCATCAACAAATAATTATCATCCTCAGCTTCTATTAAAATTTTATGTACGTCTTCTTTTGAAAATATCTTTGACTTTTTTGTTTCATATCCTTCACTTTTCCTTTTTAAAAATGCTAACAACTGGGTAAACTTACTTATATCAATATTATCCTTAACTAATAAAGTACTCTTCAGCATAGAAAAGTGGGTCCAAAGACTACTCGGTTTTTCCTTTTCAGACTTGCCGGAAAAGTAAGCCATTAAAACTTTTTTTGATATGCAATGAACGTTTTTGTTTTCACACCAATCCTTAAAAATTGAGTACTCACGCTCATATTTCTTCTTTGGTTTGTATGGTAACAAAGAATCTATAGCAGCATTTGCTGCTATTTCTGTTTCTGAGTCTGAAGTGCATTCGCTCATGTTGTCGAAATGTGTACTCCATGCGCGTTTCATTTGTTGTCTTTGTTAAGAACAGTGTCGCCACTTAAAGGGGAAAAAATGTGAATACTAAATGAAAATTTTAATCTTAAATCTAACAAATTTTTACAAAGTGGATAAAACGTTGTACGATATTCGAGTCGTAACATCTGATTACAATACTCAATTGGTTACCAAATTCGGCCTAACGGCCTCGTTTGGCAATTTTCCAATCTCGTATTGTAATCAGATGTATTAGGACACTAATATCGTAAATAACTATAATTTATGCGCGGGATTGGAGATTATAGTATTCTGTTAAAGGTTATTCAAACGAGTAATTTCGTGAACACCCGAGAGGAGAGTATCCATGATCCTGATCCCTGTGTTTTTTATGTATAATAAACTGTCGCCAAATAAGCTGGCATTTCACCAGGTGAATAACTTCACCTCCCCATGAAACGACGGTCTAGGTACACATACCAAAAATGTTAAGAAAAAATCTGGAGCCGTTTTTTTAGAAAATCTTCTTTTCGTTATTTTCTAAAATTGCAAATATTGCACGCACTATCGCACAAAAACTACTAAAATGTTCAACAAAATCTACATGACCTTAATGAAAGAACTAATTATGGACAACAAATTTCATTTGAAGGAAAAATCTCTACCTTCAGTTTTGTAGTTGCGGGAAGACTCCGAAAAAAATTCATAATTTGCAATTTTCGAAAATTGAGAGTTAAACGAGAAAATAGTACCTACGCCACCTTTATAAGTGTATTTTACTCTCTTCTTACAAGAAATTTAAAGAAAGAATTTGGAGCCGGTTTTTGAGAAAATTTTGAAAATATACGGGGGGCTTCATGTAAAGTACCCCAAATTTTAAAAAAGTTTTTCAAAATTTCAAAACTTCAACTAGAGCCAGATGGGCAGGGGTTGCTTCAATTTGGAAAAAATCTTACGCATTGTTTAGTAGTGTTCACAGACTGACTGATGGATGGACGGATGGACGGATGGACGGACGGACGGACGTTTTGCTTTCAATTGGTTTCTCGACCGACAAAACAGGAATTTTATCTACACTACGTGTTAGAGGATGTTCCTCCTTAATTTAGCAACTGAATTTATCCTTTTTTTCCTTATTAGGGCCCAGTAATGATATTTTTTCTGCCGAAAATTCGCCGTTTTTTCATGCAGTATTACATCATTTTCTCTATACTACGTATATGCGTACGTATACGAGAAAGTAAAAACGAAAGTATCTCATTATCTCGTAAAATACTAGTGATAAAAGGGAAACGAATGCATACATCTATTAGCCCCATTTTCTCATGCACTTCCGTGAAACCTTCATTGCAATAACGTCAACCGTTCAAAAACTACAGGTGGTGCTCAAGTTACGCAACTCATCCTGTATATTGGCACCGCCTGAAACGCAGTGGAGGAAAATAAAACTTTAAAGTTTAAAATAATGTGATTCATTGTTTTTACTTCAAAACTTTTTATAAACTAGTGTCTGTGGCCAAACTGATATAATATAATATACATTTAAATTAGTAAAATCAACCTTTCAACGTTCTATAGCCGAGAAAAAGCAACGTGTTCATTATGTAAAATACAAAATAAATCCTTCAGTTTTGAAATCCGTTGTTTAATTTTCTACTAATAAATGGTTACCCGAAAAGCAAACCTACTTTTTATATAAAAACGGATAAGGGAAGATCTACTATATATACTCGTTTACCTCGTTCTACTTTATACTCATTAAAATTTTGAAAGTCTATAATATGTATTGCTGGTGACATGCTGAAATATGCATGACAAGTGACCTTTGGTTCACTGACAATATGAATGTTCTATACCTCGTAACATGAACAAAAAATATTATTAAATAGGTTTAGAATTATTTTAAAAAAGGTTAATTTGGAAACACAAGCTCGACTAAATAAGACTTATTACCACCACCATCTCAACGTTCAACATCAATGATCTTCTCAAGAATCGATTGCGGAATCGTGGCGCAAATTTCAATGAAGCTTTGCCAATTGCTTGAAAGAAATACGTACGCCCCAAACTTTCAAAATACGCGCGACAGCAATTCGAGTAGCGGTCAGTAAGGCGCTGCATTGTCTTGCTGCGTCCAGGCGACCGAGCTGCCTAGCCAACCATGCCACCGTCCGGCCTCCCCATTGGCTGGCGGCGCCTAAAAACCCGGCGACTTCGCCAAGCAGAGGCGGCCTATAGTCATAGCCGCGTCACAAGCCTGCAGTGACCGCGCTAGTCACCGTTGAGACAACGCCATCGCTGAGATTCAACGCTGTGCTCACTTGGCATCGAGAAGAAGGACCTTTGCCGACAGACTCACCCTTCGAGATTTCGGATTCCCGGCAAAAGAAGACAAATTTGTATGATTTCTTATGTGATCGCGCCTCACCACACGGGCCCATGTATGTTTTATGTTGTGTTCAATAAATATGTATTCATGAACTGACTTCGTTCTCATTTATAAATACACAACACATCAACAAATTGATAGTACAAATTGTATAATAGAGTAAAAAGTAAAAATAGAATTAATATTAGCATTTTAATAGTAATAATAATTAAAATTAAATTAATTATTTTTCATATGCTTTGGATCCATTTCTGTTCTCCTACATTTTTCTCGTGGTCCGTAGTTGGTGAGACCCCTGTGTATGTTTCATTAATTTCAAGCGGAAATTGCACGAAAACTAAAAGTTTTTTCGAACAAATGTGCATGACCTTTTTTAATGAACTGATTTTTACAACAGACTTTGTATGAGGCAAAAATTACCACCTCAATTTTTTTTAGTTTTCATTTTGCAATTTTCAAAAACAACGAGCAACACCCGAAAATGGGACTAGCACCATTATTTTTACCGTCTCTTATTATATAGATGGAGAAAATTTTAAGAAAAAATTTGGAGCCGGTTTTTGAGAAAAAATACATTTGCGTATTTTACGAGCAAAATTACACGAAGACTACTCACTTTCGAAAAGTTGAACGTGACCTTATTTCAAGATCCTTAAGGAGCATATTTTTAAGGAAAAATCTATCTTCAATATTATAATAACTAAGAAATACGCTCAAGTGTGCATGGAGTTAACAGTTGTCTTCAGAGCTGAGCTCCGAAATTGTTTTGTTGTTTCTCTTGCATCAAAGCATGTGATATTTGAGACACTTTTCGTTACATAGTTTGCACATGCGGTGTGATATGTAGTTATGGTGGAATCAGTGCACCGCCAATCTGTCTACTACACTTCCCATTTCCTGGTTTGGATTAGTCCAACTCCTCACTATCATGGCACACATGCAATAGAAAAGTTCTTCTACCTCTTCTCTCTTCTGTTGTCTTTCCGCTAGCAGTTTGTTGTATGCTGTGGTAGATGGTAGTAACATGTTATATCTCAGGTCCTCAATTAGGAAGGGTTCGCTGATTAGTGGATATACATATCTGAATGTTTAATATTATAGTTGTAGGAAGACGCCGAAAAAAATTTGATTTTTTGTAACTTTGGAAAAATCAGGGATTTTAACGAAAATTAGACCTGCATCGTTACACGTTCTTCGCACTATACAACAACAAAATTTAATTAACAAATTTGGAGACTTTTTTAACAAAATTTTGAAAATGTCCGAGGGACTTCATGTAATGTACGCCCCAAAATTAAAATATCGATTTCAAATTCTAGGAGCCTTGATATCGGCCAGAACGATTGGGTAATATACATTTTGGGGAAAATCGGCTGAACAGTTTAGGCGCTAGCGTTGTGCAGGCGGACAGACGGGCGTTTTGCCGCCAACCAATTTTTCGGTATTAAGGACGCAGAAAACACCTATTCTAACTACTCCACGTGTTAGAGATTTTTTTCTATTTTAGCAACTAGATTTATCCACTTCTTCGTTACCGGGGTCCAGCAGTAAGAGTGTTTGTGTCGGAAATTCGCCGTTTACCGGCGCACGATAACAATACTTTCTCTTCTTACGTTAGTGAGGGAGAGAAAGTAAAAATATAAAAACATATTAGACTTGCCTCACAATATTGAAATTTTTAGTACCCATTTTTACATCACACAATATCAGCTCAGAAAAAGAGTGTTTAAATCGTTTTTGAATGATCGCCATGTTTTGGTATCATTTACTGGAGGATCATTCCACTCTCTGATCATTGCTACTAAATAATATTTATTGTAAAAATTGGAGTTGCTTTTAGGAATATTGCATAACAAAGATTTCTGTAACATTGTTGTAAGATAAGAAATCTTATGATAGAAGTATGTTCACTCGTACTTTATATTTTGAAGAAAAGACTCAAACCATGAAACATGTGTCTACCTTTCAAATTTAATGTGCGATTCGCTCTCTAGTATCCCAATATGTGATCATATTTTCTGATATTATACTGAAACTCAACACATGCATTTTGAGCTCTTTGAAGATCATCTGCGGATGATTTCTTTACATTACCGAACACAATATCACCGCAATCAAGAATGGAGAGCAAAAGAGGGATTTTACTACTAGTCCTTGATTTTGTATGGGAAACATTTGTAAACACATTTCAGGAAGTACATTAAGGCGTAGTCTTTGCAGCAAGTGCCCCGAGCATGAGATTCCCAATTTTGAAATATAATATTGGTCAGATCGATATTTTTTACTTGAAAGTAAAAAGGAACAATAGTGCTGTTAACTATGCTGTAAGGAATATTGAGATTTTGAATTGCTTTATGAGACCGACAGTAGCCAATTATAATTGATTGAGATTTTAACGTGTTTAGTTTAAGGCAATGTCTCATTGACCATTCAAGTATGAATGGTTGATTGTTTTTACTAATTATATGGGCCATTGATTGATTCATTTTTTCGTGTTTCCCGGCGCGTCAACTGCTTTGGTCATTAGTCCCGTTAGTGTAGTGCATGTTTATTCTCGGGAGATGGCGGTGATCTTCCCCAGCTGGATGGCGAGATTCGGTCCCGACCTACCGTCGGCTAGTGGGGTTTCCTCCTTACCAGGACTCTCCCACCAGTGGGGCACCGCCCCAGCCGGGACAACCTCAGCCTCTAAGCTCCCGACCGGTCTCCCGGAATATGTGGTAGTTTAGTGCATGTTATTGTGTGTGTGTGTGTGTAAGGGGAGAGGAGGGACAGATCGCGCGCGGTCCGTGACCCGTTTGTTAGGGTACTGCTCCGGCATTCGCCTGGTGTTGATCGGAGAAACCACGGAATACTACCCATCAGAGCAGCCGGCCGCTAGAATTCACCTCCAGTCAGCGACTGAATTCGACCTAGCTGAAAAGCTAGTATCGAAAATCACGCCGCCATCAGGACTCGAACCTAGGACTTCCCGGTCAGAGGCGCTGGAGTGACATCAGTTGATGCACTGAGCTACCGCTTCCTGTTTATATGAGCCACTTCTGAAGGTTTTCCGCAGACGTAACCTCTACGACGTCTGTATACATACTACACATTGATAGAACAGAGGGAATATCATTTACCTAGATCAAGAAGAAAAGTGTAGCTAGTACGGAGCCCTGTGGTGCTCCCCGTAAAACTAATTTAGGTCGTGAGAAGTTATTTTCAATAATTTCAACCTGATGTGTGTTACTAAAATAACTTGAGATCCACGATAAGGTACTCGTAGTATAAGAAAAATCGAGGCATTTATATTTTTTTTCGAAGCACGTCATGGTCTACTGAATCGAAGGTCTTGCTAAAACCGAAAAGCTTTGAGGTTGTTGTATTGCCTTCATCCAGAGATTGACAAATGTCTTCCGTCCGTTAACAAAGCGGTTTTTGTACTTCTACCTTCCCAAATAACAGATTGAAAATCATTGAGAAGATCATTTATGTTGAGATACTTGTGTAATTGTTGACGTACGCTTTTTTCGAAGACTTGGATAATGTTGTACTGAAGGGTTGGTAAACAAAAGGGTTTGACGAATTGGAACATTTAGGATAGGTACGTACGTAAGCTGATTTCCACTCAAATTCCATTAAAATAAATCTTTATTTACGTACATCTTGATAAGGGCTTTAAAAAACGTTTAACGGGCATAATTAAATTTTAGAAATTTGTACAATCATGCCATCGTTCATCCCCAAGATATTTGAAAAACAACTCGAAAGATAACATTTCAAAATAGAAAGCTGTTAAGCTACGTTAAGCAGTTCTCTTTTGATCTGCATGATTTACATCGCAACATCCTGCAAATCACTCCTCCACACCTGTAAATGGTTTTAAAATGTGAGAGAAACTCATTTAATTCCGGTCTGACGCACTCTGATCCTGACAAGTCTTTCTCGAGAGATTTAGATGGATTCATTTAAGCAACTGAAGAGCAACACGTTTCTAATAAATGGAGTCACGTCAGTTTCAGGCTAAACGTAAATGGTAGTTAGACAACGAATCAATCATTTTGCTCCTATATAAAGAGAGAAAAAAATGAACCTACTTCTGGCACATCTTTTCTGGATGAGAAGTAGCCTGGCTGTCGTATCCAGATGATGTGTCTCGTTCAAACGCACAAAAAATTAAGTAGTGAACTTGGATTTTCTGGCAAATTGTTTTCTTTTTATAACAAAATTAAACACTGGTATATTGAAAAATTACATTATATTGTCCTAGGTGTTTAAAATACGGCTCAGTACTACACATATGTACAGTGGTTAAATATTATGACGTACATACCTGGGAGTGTAATAAACATTTTATTTGTTTCTATAGAATTTGGTTTTAAATAATATTCGCTCTCGGAATGTTTTTCATGTTTGGTTTATTCCTCAAGATATATTTTCAATGAATGAGAGAGTTTTATATACCTCGACATTATCAGCAAGTATAAAACTGATTTTACAGACAATACATCTAGATCCATGACAAAGTAAAATTCCTTGATAATGCAGGACACTGATCTTTTCATCTTAATCTCTCGTATTCAGGGTGCAGTTTATGTGCAGAAATCTCCAAACATAACACAACAAAATACTCTTTAATGAGTTTTACTTTAATTTTCTGAACTAGTTTTTGCAGATAGGCTGACTTTTAGCAGGTTAATACTGACATGATTTTCCCCTACATCTTTTACCTCACAATGTATGCTTTTATAATCGTATTAAATTTACTGTTGTGTCCGATGTGCTCAATTAATTCGTCTTTTCTTTTTGTAAATATATATATATATATATATATATATATATATATATATATATACATACTAACATCTTTTATTGTGGTAAATACCATTTAACTTCAATTCTGATCGTATTGTAGCCCAAAAGTTCCTATTCCTGGTTTGGTTTTTAATTATTTCCTTGTAATGTTACACTCCTAATGCGATTCTGTAGTAATATCTTTCTAGTATCCAACGACAGAACAGTCAAAGGAAATACTATTTGTAATTCGTGCCCAAATACCTTGAATAATTCGAAATATTCCGTTTATTAAAAGGTTTTAAATATTTAGGCGGATAAAAACATAAAGAAGAAATGTTTTGGGAAACACAAAAAAGTCCAAGAAAGTGATTTCACATCATTAAGTGCATTGGAATGGGCACCTAAATTGCTTCTTCAGGATTTGCAGACGAACGCCATCTTATATTTACTACTCACAAAAGGACGACTTGAGGAAAAGGCAGACCACTCAAAAGCGCTGGAGAATCACGACTCAAGAGTAAAATGTAAAGCAAATGCAAATCAAGGGCGCAAAGCGAGAATGGAAGCAGCAGAAAACGATTCTCTCAATCGACCAGACAGCAACCGCAGTGAAAAGGGCTTCCGCGCTGCTAACCAAATTTATTTGGCTTCACTGCTAGCGCTTGCGGCAGTGAGTGACGGAAGTGGATACTCAAATAAAGTTGCACCGGTGCTGTGAACCCAAGAGATGTGAACAGGCAAATCCGCTCCTGCTAACTGCACGCTTAAGTTTTCACAATTTTCTTTCCGGTGAACATGAGGTAAATATTTTTTAGATCTGTCAAAAGTCTAAATTATTGAAAATCTTCCCTAAAACAATGCTAATGAATATTTATAATATAAATATAATAACAATTACAAAAGCAATAATAATAATAATAATAATAATAATAATAATAATAATAATAATAATAATAATAATAATAATAATAATAAAATAAAAATAAAAATAAAGTCTCTATTCCATCTGCTGTTCTGCAATAGTTCGATTCCACTATTGAGACATTTGTCGCACCATGACTTAGGTTGTCAGCTCCATGGTGACTAACGCCCATTATCAGATTCGTTTTACATACATGATCCTAAAGTGTTTGCTAAGAATGAAGCGATTCTCTTCCACATTCTGGCCGTCATCAATGATTTGAGCAGTGATATCTTCTTGAAATTGGGTCGCGTAATTTTGTGTGAAATATAAGCAATTCTTAATTTTTAAACAATTTTTTCTCAAATCTACATAAACAATTCTGATTCAATTTTCAACTGGGATAGCATTTAGAGTGCAGATCTCCTGTTGGTTGAAAACCCTGATTTTTCGAAAACTAAAAAAAATCAATTGTTTTCGGCGTCTTCTTATAACTACAATTATGAATATACAACTTTTTTCTTAATGAAATGTGTTCATCAAAAACAGACTTCAAATAAGTTCATGATGAATTTTTCGAAAATATGAATACTTTTAGAGAAATTGGGCGACAAACTTAATCGCCCGCTCTGAAAATTAATATAATTTTAGAAATGTTTTCAAGCAGATGGATGTTATGTAAGTTAGAATGTGTATATTATTTCATATTTCTTTGTTCGTTTATACATTCTAGCTTTTGTTATACGTTTAAAAATTAATGTATTAGAAATTATTTAAAACCTATTTGAAATATAAAAATTTGCTAGCCTTCAGTCGCCTGCTCCCAATTTACGAAGTTGGATGCTTCGTAAGTTAGAATTTGTATATTATTTTATCTTTCATTTTATTATTATTATATAATTATTATAATATTATTATTGATTATATTTGTATTATTTCATTTTAAGGTGCGTCCTTTGTGTTAAGTGTGAGAACGAATAGATGAGTGGTCCTTGTTGGTTGTTGTGACGCCGCACAGAAGGCGAGAATGAGGACTGCCTATCGTTCGCGGTAATATAAACTAATACTTTTATATATTTGTAGAATATTACAATACCATGGTGGTTATTAATTACTATTATATATTTTCCGATCCATTTGCATTTGTTTTCCAATGCTATGAGTATCGTATTATTTATTATTTTTTAATTATTTTACTTTCTCGCATACTGCTTACGATGTATATTGTAAGGCCAAAAAAAACCTAGATATATTTGTGAATACACCGCACACCTTATAAAATGAATTCAATACAATATATATTCATTTAAAGTTCTGAATAAAAAATCTAATGCTTGAACCTATTAAATTTCCATTACTAATGGCGAGAAAGTACGTGCTGTTTCAGTACCATTAGTTTTCTAGGTGAAATGTGTTTATCAAAAACCTCTTTATATGTCATGTTTAATTTTTAGAAAATGAGCATTTTTTGCGAAATTTTGTGTCAAGCATTGACAGTAAAAAAATATTTTCTTAAAAAACAGCAAAAATTTTTTTGATTAAATTTTGACCTTAGCGAAAAGGATGCTTAAAAAGAATGGTGCAGATGTCACGTTGGTTGATATGCTCCATATTTCAAAAATTAATAAAATTTCTGCGTCTTCTTATAACTTTAATTGTGAAGATACAACTTTTTTCTTAATGAAATATGTTCATCAAAAACAGATATTCAAATAAGGTCATAATAAATTTTTCGAAAATATGAATATTTTTTGTGTAATTTCGCATCAAACGCAGTCGCGTGTTTCGAATTTCCTGCGCTTCGTGAACATAATTTGAAACGTTTTCGGAAACGATTGCTATTCTTATAAAAGAAAGTATATATGTGGAAAGTGATAAAAGTCTTCATAGTAACAAATTACTTCTATCAAGAAACTTTGATCGCTGATAATGGTACGTTTCATTTGTAAAAGTTTGAAATTACTACTGTTCCTGGCGATCAAAATAAACGCTGGCATGCACAGGCGCTTGGTTTGAATTGTCGAGTTTGGATTATATTAGCATTATTTCTAATACTTTACATGAAAGAAAAATTGAGTACCATAAATTTGTACCAACATTTTAACTTTAATTTCATATTACTACCTGCGCTGCTTTGAAGAACAATGCTGCAATGGAAATAGGATCTACTCGTATTTCCTGGCGCGCAAGCCCGTCAAGATCACCACATGTTCATATTCTTCGTGTTCCCTGTCAATTCGGGCACTGTCACTCTTAATATCCGTGTAGGGTATCAGCAAAGATAGCTTTGATTGCGCTCTTCTACAAAATAAGTTAAAATTCCCGTTGAATATGATGGACGTGATAACATGATCGTTTTGATCGAAAAATAGCAAAGTGCCACCGCCGATGTCATCAGAGAAGAGGCGCGACACCAATCAAAACTTTGTGATTCAGTACCCGGTGAGACGTTTGTTCCGCAAATATCTCGTCCATGCACGTGCAACCCACAGGCAAACCATGTATATGCTCTGGGGTGCCTACGTACTCTATCCATGTTGCACCTACACAACCGGCAGTGTTTGAAGTTGTGTTATGCGTGAGTCAAGAACTTTGCAATCCTCAAGGAAACCTGTGACTGAGTATTCTGATAGATACTTCGATTTTAACACTCACCATTATCGTGTACCAAGTTGAATTGTGCTTTTTACTGAATATGATGTCGTATGTGAATTTGTGCTAAATGTAGGGGGGAAATCTGAAAATAACGAAAAATTCCTGTTTTCAAATCAAATTCCCGATTTTTCCCGGTTCTTCCAGACTTTTTCAAATTCGTGTTTTTTTCGGTTTTTAAGGATTCCAGGTTCGCTGGCCACCCTGACGAACATATCCGAAGGCTCGAAGAGACCGTTCAAAACACAGACGGTTGGACAACAATAGGCAACACAGCAGAAATTTCCAACCGTCCATTCGCGAAAGCAAAAACGCCATCACCACTACCAATCACGACTGAAAGCAGATGACAATGACTTGTCTTGCCTTCCCAATCCTCACTACCCCCACCCATCGTCGACACGTCCACCCACAAACCGACGCAAACAGGCTAGCAAGCGCAAAGAAACTAAAGAAACGTAAAGTTGCGCAATCTGGCCCACATGTAAACAAGGACATTCCTGCTGATCCCATCAAAAAGGTACTAATTTTAGCAGTTAGCCATGGGCGTGACCAGTGAGTCGGACACTCACACAAAAACTCGTACCAAACGGGATACAGTCATCATCATCATCATCATCATCAGAGGGCAGAATGACATCAATTATGGTGGTCACTTTACACCTGAGCAACATGTTGACAAACTACAACTTGCCGCCCAAAACACGAACACTATAATCTCGACTCTGCCCTTCTGGAACAACAAACCAACGCTGTGAGAAATTAGACACGCAAGCAACCAACTGAAACTGCATCCGAGAGGCACACATGTTAAATTATTTGAGCTAAACTTCCTCTCAGAAAAATACTTCACCCGGCATGGTCTTCATCTAAACCTTGTCGGAAAACATGCACTCGGTAGCGAGCTCGCAAAACACATTCTTTCACAATCTCGCAGTATCCTGCCCAAGATCCATCCCCACCAACATCTCCTAGTTCTCTTCCATTCCCTCAGACCCCTTTGGACCCAATTACCTTATCCCCTGAACTCGCTCTTTGCACTACCTTTCCCACTATTCATTCCTCTAAATCTGTCGCCCCTCCTTCCTCACCTCCTGTCACTGCTGGACGATACTTCCTTCGACCACGCACTCGAAGAAAAATTAAATAAATAGCAACTGCAGTCAGATGCAGCAGAAAAACATCCGTATAGGTACATGCAAAATATTCGAATAATGCATCATAATGTGCAATCTCTTTCAAATAAAACTGAATTTATCGAGAGAGCATTACAGTGTGATCTAAGTTAAATAGATGTTTTTTGCTTCATAGAATATTGGTTATCTCAAAATAATCTAAACACACTCCAAATTTCTGGTTTTTATCTTGCAGGATGTTATTGTAGTGAGATGGAATCAAATAAGGGTCCTGCTTACGGAGATTCGTGTATTTACGTAAGAAATGGTATTGATTCTTCCTTCTTGTCTGAATTCAATTTATATGCAGTTGAAAAAGTTTTTGAAGCAACAGCCGTACATCTTACAACGCTCAAATTATCTTACTTTGCATCAACAGACCTCCAACAAAGCGAGTATTAGATTATTTCATTAATTAATTAAAATTAGCAATCTCTCTTTAAAATCCATTGTTGTTTGCGGAGACTTCAATATTGATTTCCTGAGCGAATCCCACGAAAACGAGAAGTTTCTCAATTTACTTCCTTCTTTCAATTTAGATATTACAGTGAATGTGCCTACATGGAATACATTTACATCACAAAAAGCATTAACTCAAATTATAATCAACAAAACCACAACTAGATACGAAATAATAACGAATACTCTAGGTCACAGTGACCACGATGCACAAATTCTTACAATTACTACTAACATGAACACTAACACAATAAATAACACGCATATGCAGAGCATTCACTTAAGTTACCATTCAATTATTTACGGGCTACTTGCTCAAGGAATCATGACACGCAGTTAATAACGCAGTTGACACAAATGAAAAATATAATTTATTTTTCTCAAAGCTTTCATTTCACTTTAACGCGTGCTTTCCTATTAAAAAGAGAAAATTAAACATTTCACAGAAAAGTAATACGTGGATCACTCAAAAAATTAGGACACTGTGTAAAAACAAACGTACGCTTTACTTTATTTCTAAACATCATGACGTATCACCCGGTTTTCATGTCTACTTCCGAGAATAAAAAATAATTTTAAGGAGAGTAATAGTTCAGGCAAGAATAATGAAAAATAATCAGGATATTTTGAACGCTAGTAACAAAACTAATGTAATGTGGAATATCGTAAAAAATATAACCACATCATCTCGATATCTCGTAGAGAATGTTCTTTTAAAGGACAATGAAAGAGAAGCAAGTAATTCGGAAAAATTGCAAATCTCTTCAACCAACACTTTTTCTACAATTGCGGCTGATCTCACGAAGGGTCGAAAACCACAAAATTCAATACACGATTCCAAAAAAAATTCCGACACGATGTTTATTTCCGAAACTTCTTCCAACAAAATCCCTAGAATAGTCAGGAAACTAAACAATAAATATTCGTCTGGTTTAGATGAATTTCAGTATTGTTTATTAAAAACTTGTGCACTTACATTATACACCCATTAACTCACATCTTTAATGCTTCTTTATGCACAGGAATATTTCCTTGTATTTTCATAACAGCAAAAATTAAGCCACTTTTTAAGAAAGGGAACAAAAAGGAAATTCAAAATTATGGGCCAATTTCTCTTTCGTCAGTTTTCTCAAAAATACTGGAGAGGCTCTTCTACACTCGAATAAAAACTTTTCTAAGGAAAAACAAAGCGTTTTCAGACTCACAACACGGTTTTAGAAAATCAAAATCTACGGAAACTGGCATTTTTCCTTTCTTAAAGATGTTGCATCGTCAATGGACTCAAATGAAGCACCCATTGGAATATTTTTAGATCTTTCCAAATCTTTTGACGTCATTGACCACAACATCTTGTTCTCAAAATTACATTCATATGAAATTCGTGGTATTGTCCTAGATTGGATAACCTCGTAACTTAAACATCGATCTCAAAGAGTATAAATACCGTATTGGCACGAAAGAACATTATTTACTTGTCTTTCTAATTCTTTGTCAACTGAGCAAGGGGTCCCGCAAGGTTCGATCCTATCCTCTTTCTGTTATATGTAAACGACATGTCCTCGTTTATTAAAAATAGAAGAACAGTTCTGTTTGCCGACAACACGAATGTTCTTTGCAAAAAGGAAGCAATAAATAGTACAAATTCAGAAGTTTCAACTTGCTTTGGTAATAAATTAATACTTGAAGGAAAAACTGTTTCAATGCATTTTTGCATTTCAAATCGACAATCGAACTTCATTGAAAATGAACAATATGCAATTAGCTGATGTTAAAGTAACAAAATTGCTAGTCTCTCAATTCAGTCAAACCTCAAATGGAATGCATGTATATCAGAATTAAACACTAAATTAAGTTCATTATGTTACGCATTCAGAATTCTTTCAAATTCTGTCAGTCTTCATGCAGCTCGTTGCGTGTATTTTGCAAATGTACATTCCCACCTGAGGAATGGCATAATATTCTGGGGACGCTCATCCTGTAGTACCCAAACCTTTAGATTGCAAAAGAAAATTATTCGAATAATGAAAAAATGCCATCCACGTGATCCCTGCAAGCCTCTTTTCATTGAACTTGGATTCTTACCATTGCCATACCTATTTATTTACAAATCTGTAATATTCGTCAAAACTAACTTACTTAACCGTGGTTATTTTCATGCAATACTGATATTTATAATTATAACACACGTCGTAGAAATTACGTTCATCAAGTGTCAGTATCATCAGCTCACTACAAGAAATCCGCATACAACACATGTACGTTACTTTAGAACGCATTGTCAGATGACATTAAACAATTAAAATCGGTACACAAATTTAAGTTAAAAGTAAAATCTTTTCGCAGTATAACTGGTTCTATACAATTAGAGACTATACTGATCATCAAAAAGAAAAAAATGCTTATTGTGGCACAATGATATATAATGGATTAGTTTGAATTCTTATTGTATAATTTAAAGAAATATTTAATACGCCTGTAACAAGCAATGTACAAAAGCTTCCGGGTCAATGTCCCAAATTTCGATCAGGTTTTTGTCCAGGTTCCATGATCCATTGAGCAAATGCTGAGATCCCCTTTGTTTTGCTTCACTATGCACGCGTTTTATTGAGCTCTCCATTTGCTTGTAGAGGTAGGAATAGAGTTGAGGAAAAGTTACTATATTGTTATCAATGCAGGAAAATCAAATCTGTAGTTAGTTTGCCGTTGCAAATAGTTTTTCTATAACTCGGAAACGAAAATGTCTATCTATTCTAATGTTACTAATCTCGCGCTTTTTTAAATTTTGTTTTAACTTTCATTCATCATTTAATTATCGTTAAAATGTTGGGATGTGATTCTGGTACTCAAGAAAACGTGCGGAGTTAATCTTCTCCCCCATACGTCATACACAGTTTTTACTGTTTTTTGGGCCAAATAAATCAAATTAAATAAATCAAATCAAACTCCAGGAATAAAAACATCTGCAATAGATAGTTTGGCGGTGCCTGCAGACGAGTTCAGTTTTGGACTAGTGAACTGGACTAAGCATTGCATTCGAATCGATAAACCAGAAATATACTTAAATTGACATGTCCATCCTCGAGATGGTGTACACAGACTTTATGTGTCACGTAAAGAAGTAGGAAGAAGTCTCAGACGTCCCGGTACAAAGCAGTAGATGGAATGGGAAAGTATACAGTCAGTCATCAAGATAACCCACTAATGATGCAGTACATTAAACACTACAGAGGCATTGTAAGTGAAGCAAGAAGCATTGCGAAGAAAAATATGCAAGACACGCAAAATAACAGACACTGAACTTCTGATTCTACTTAACATGAAATGCGAGACACAAAAAAATATTAAAGAAATCGTGAAGAGTTAAACCACTCCATGGACAATATTTCAAAAGAATGGAAAAAGCACAGATCAATAAATATTAATCATGTATGTGGGTTAAAAGGGGAAGGATGAAGCCAGAATCGGATACCGGAAGAGAAAGAATGAAGCAGTTGTCATAGCTGCCCAAGATCAGACGTTGAGAACACAACATAATGATAAAGTGGTTCTCAAAATTTCCAAAGATAAATGCCGCATTTGCCAGAAACAAATAAAAACCATTGATTATATTGTTTAACCTTCACATTCTAGCGAAGACCAAATACTTGAAAAGATGCGATAGGGAGTGTAGTTTCCTCCACTGGTAGATCTGAAACGCCCTCTAAGTTCCAATCACATGCACCAAGTGTTACGAATACTCACCAAAACCGGTAACTCTGTTGGACTGTGTACAAATTTGTAAGATCAAAAAATTCAAACTCATCGCACGATACTGGCAAACAAATCGGATATTGTTTGTTATCTGGGATTTGGAGAAAAAACGTGTCTACTTGTAGTTGCGACTGTGCCGTGCGATCAAAACGCCGTAACCAGGAGACAGGGAAACGACTTAAATACAAGAGTTTGGAAATCGTATCGCCTCGCCATATCAATAAAGGCATTATTATTATTATTATTATTATTATTATTATTATTATTATTATTATTATTATTATTATTATTATTATTATTATTATTTATCGTAATCTGCCAAATGAGGGGTGTAAAATCACAGGTCGTCTCAATAGTTATTGAAACTGGGATTTGTTCCGCATTTGCGTAAGAACTTATCTAAACTCCCAGCTCATTCAAAAGACTGAAAAGTGCAAGTCATTGCTTTATTTTAAATAGTCGACATTTTGCGCGAAGTATTGTAGAGGCACTGGCAGTCTGTAAATCTGCTCCTTAAACTGGCTTTACACTTGCACGAAAATGGCGAGCAATATTATTTCGCAAGAAAAGTTGCCAATGTAAACATCGCGGAAATAAATATTTCTGGCGTTGGCAATATTTCTTGAAAGATATTGAAGTCGTAATGTAAACTCGAATGTTTCCGTCTTCCGGAAGATAATGCCGGCTGTTGCTGAGACTAGGATTGGATTAAAGTCTGAGCAAGATATTGCTGACAGAAGCTAATGATGACCACGGTGACATGCGCAGAAGTACAGTTAAGGTAGTACATAGACGTATTATTTTGCATTGTAGTATGCTTCTTTTCGTAAGACGAGTGTGTGAAAAATGTTTAATAAAATAAAAGAAGTAGTAATAAATATTACTAACTCTTTATGGCCGATTATCGAATGGTTCAAATTTTGGTTTAACATTAAATACTCACTAATTATTACTTTTACGTTAAAAATGAAGATCACATCTTAATCAATTTTAACATTAATACATCAACATTTTACAACTTTTTACTGAAACAATAATTGCACTATTTTTAAAAAGAAAATTTCTTTGCTCCCACGTGAATCGAAGTCCACGAAAACATTTTATTTTATGAAAAATATTGAGGCTCCTGCACCGAATTTGCACAAGCCCCCTTTTCCTTTCTTGGAAATTGGAAGAGAATCGGATCACGTCAAGGCACAGTAATCGAGGAAGCTCAGGTTAAGGTGCACCGTAAATCCAAGATCAGCCCCTTTCTCCTTAAAATACATTCACACGTCCTCACAAAAAGTCAGCGTTTCTTTATCTCTTCAAGCACAATAAGTGCGACCACGACTCGCATCTCCCTTCAACTAGCCATGTGGGAAAGTAAGATATAACTTCCCTTAAGTTCACGCGCCAATTTCCTCGTGACGTCACCAAACACGGCAACAAAAAGATCTAATGTAAAACGATCGGTACGGTAATATCTTGTCGGAAAGATCTTCCTCCTATCTTCCTGGCAACATATTGCCCCGTCTTGTTCTAGCTAGTGTAAAGATGACCGTAAGAAATAGCAACAAATTGCTGAAAGATATTGTGGAAACCTATTACTAGTGTAAAGCCGGTATTAGGAAGCTGATTGCAACTTGAATTAGATATTATATTCAACTGACTGAAAACATCGTTAGTCGTGAAGTATAGGAGAAATAATAATAATAATAATAATAATAATAATAATAATAATAATAATAATAATAATAATAATAATACAGTGATGCGACTATAGCAAAAGCATTAACTGACGAATCACGACAGAAGGCCCACAAGAAAAACACTCTTTCCTACCTCCTGGTTGCCTGCCTACCCGCCTTTCTCTGCCACAGCACCGACCGGAAGGTGGAAGAAACAAGAGGCCACGCGCTCGGGACGGCGGCCGCATGCGCTAGAAGCCCATATCCCCCCCCCCCCCAGAAGTATGAAAATCAATTTGAAAATTCGTTAATTTTCGTAAAATCTTTTTCTTTACGAATTATGTTTAGGAAAAGGAGCTTCACAGCTTCAAGTTCTATATTAAAAACGAGTCAAATGCCTTTTACATATCGAAAATCGGACGATTTATGCAGACGGTACCAGCAATGTAAATTCTCCTGTTGAAGTGCTGCGATCTACTGAATTTTCCAAAAGTATTTTTCGGTACATTTAACCTTGAGTGCTTTCCTCTAGTGTTTAAACTGTCACCCACAGAATACAAGTAAATCTGTCTCCAAATAGCATGTTGTTCCGAGATGCTCTAATTTGTCGTAGGGAATATGTATTTATTTCTATTTTTTACATTGCTCCATTCAAACGTCCAATGAAGTAGTGCGATTACCGACAACTAGATGCTCTAATAAAAGTACAGTCGTAAGTGAATGGTGTATTCAGCTCCCGCATGTCTTCCAGTGACTAATAGTTTCCCCTCGCCTTTGAGGCAGACCGCCGCGGAGCGCGCCCGGCGCGCGTTTCAGCACCGGAGGCGCACTACTTCATCGGCGGCGAACAGCACCCGCCGGCGCAGCCCCGGGCGGCCGCGCCGCGCTCCAGTAATCGCTTTAAATGAAAATACGAGCGGGCAGGAGAAGGCGTGCCGCGCTGCTCGCACAAGCGACCCACTCCCGCTCTGCTCCTCGCCCCGCCCCGCCCCCTCATCGCCCCTCACTGCCCCTCACCGCTTGCATGGACACCGCTCCCCTTCTTCCATCCCCACACACTTACGCCCGCCTCAACACCCATCTCCATTCGCCCCTCCCTGCCACTTCTACTCCACGCTTGTCCCGACCCACCCGTTCCCCGCCCTCCAGTCCCCCGCCCTCCAGTCCCCAGCCCTCCAGTCCCCAGCCCTCCAGTCCCCCGCCCTCCAGTCCCCCGCCCTCCAGTCCCCAGCCCTCCAGTCCCCAGCCCTCCAGTCCCCCGCCCTCCAGTCCCCCGCCCTCCAGTCCCCAGCCCTCCAGTCCCCAGCCCTCCAGTCCCCAGCCCTCCAGTCCCCAGCCCTCCAGTCCCCAGCCCTCCAGTCCCCCGCCCTCCAGTCCCCCGCCCTCCAGTCCCCAGCCCTCCAGTCCCCAGCCCTCCAGTCCCCCGCCCTCCAGTCCCCCGCCCTCCAGTCCCCAGCCCTCCAGTCCCCAGCCCTCCAGTCCCCAGCCCTCCAGTCCCCAGCCCTCCAGTCCCCAGCCCTCCAGTCCCCAGCCCTCCAGTTCCCTGTCACCAATTGCCAGTTCCTCTCTCCTCTCACTTCTATCCGTCCGGATGTCATCCACACACGTGCTCTCGAGCCGCTTTCTTTCTCGTCTGCATGTTCCACCTCCTCTCACGACACTATACATTCACTTGAAGCTTCATACTTCGCACTGCGCTCATTCTCGTTCTTCATTTTCTTTTCCACGCATTTCACGGCGAACAAAAACTCATTTCCAACGTCTTTTCCCCTGCCAGTTCGCCCTTCCTTGTTTTTGCAGTCTTTACAGTAAAGTTAATCTATTGGAGCTTCTGGTTGCCGTCTCATTGACCACACTTACGCCTTTTCGCTCATTTCTTCTCTGCAAAGCTCGCTTTTTCCGTCCGTTTTCCTTCATCCGTTAACCCTTATATCTACCTCTTACTCATTTTTCTAACAGTATCTCCATCTGCAACATTGTACTGGCGTCCTACCCTCTTTGCTTACTTATGCCATCGTGTTTCAACTCCAGCCTCCGGCGTTCAACCCTCAAACGCGCTTTGCTACCGCGAATATTTTTTTATAAACAACAAATATCGAATATTTTTGCTGCTCGGAGGACGAAAATTGTTTTTGTAACCAACACATCCTGTTTCCTGGGCATTGGTCCATCAGTGCCTGGACACGGATATTAAACACTTTAGCGGTTATCATTCGGTAGCAGCATCAGAAAATAATTTTATGAACGATGTGAACGCTGCGACGTTTCCTGTGCCTGTAATGTGTTAGAGGTTTCTAAAACCTGTACGATGCTTGTAAAGTCTTTGAATAAAAACTTTTTTGAGATGAATTAGAAAATGTACATTCGAATTGATAATTGGACCCTGTAGAAATGTCGACAAAAAAACGCATCTAAGGCATGGCCTTAATCCGAGGGCGTCTCTGGGGGGATGTTTAATTGATTGATGTTTCCTAGCAGTTCAACTGTTCCGCTGTTATTAGCCCCGTTAATGTGGTGAATGCTTTTATTGCGGGAGGTGACGCCGTTCTGCAGCATGGTTAGATTCGTCGCCGAACTACAAGTCGGCTTGGGGGATTTCCCCACCCAGTTATCTCCCCCTACCCGGGCACAGCCCCAGCTGGGACTAGTTCTCTAAGTTTTCGTCTGGCCTCCGGATATACTCGTATGTGGTAGTGTAGCGCCGATAGCTAGTGCTGAAAATCTGTCACATCAGGATTCGAACTGAAGGACCTCCCGGACTGAGTATCTGCAGAGACAGCAGCAATGTCCTTCATTAGTCAAGAATGCGTTGGAAAGGAATATTATACAGCGGCTCCCGAACTTGAGAGTTTAGAACGGCTCCCACATTATTCCCCACCACTAATGCTCTAATTACCACCAACGACTCCTAGTTGCAATCGTTTATTTTAAGAGTATATTATTGAATAGCTACCACATAATATTGTCCAATTTTAATCAACCGAGTGCATCTTGTTACATTCAACAAACCAATAAAAATGTGCCGTGACTTGTACAAAAATTATGTAGAGGTATATAATTTATTTTGATGTACACCTCACACAAATTTTATGCTAATAGTAATCAAGATTTTTAGTGTTGATAAATCACAATATATACTAATGGAGAGTCGATTTAATGTTTTATTGAGATAAACGTTTACGTACATTAGCTTGTTTGTGCCATTATTCATCAATTAAGTGCTTTAATTAAATAGGTACCTTCCGAGTAACTGCCCCTAGAACTTCCTAAAATTAAAAAGCTATGAAAACCGTGATCATCTATTTCTGTTGCTTGTTCATCTACAATTAGCTTAATCTCTTGCAAGATTCCGAGTTTAAAAGAAATAAAACTATCATGTAGTAAAATTTCATATAACCGAGTCAAAATGTGTGATTTTGAAGTGATGACAGTACATTATTTTGATTACAATCATCGCCTGCCAAATTGTGTACATGACGCCGCGTCATCCTCCATACCTGTTAACTCAAACAAGTTCGCTCGTCATTAATGATGTTGACATTTGACGAGCTGAAGCATTCCGATTACGGTGAAGTGCATGTCAATTTCGTGTATAGTATAGTGTAATCATTTACTTTGGGCACAGTAATAATTACTCATTATCTATTTCATTGTTTCTTATTAGATTTGCACATACAATATTGATCTATTTTTATCCGTTTTCCATTTTATCCATTTTTCCAATCCACATTTTATCGATTTCAAGAACATTTTCATTACTATCGTACCCGCACGAGAACTCTCGCATATCAAACCCCGCCCTCTTCTCTGTTTTGCCATTTCCATACTCAGCCTGTAATATATCCTTTTTTAAACCCTCTTACCCTCTGTCACTTATTCTATATGTCTCCTTGTAATTGATAACAATACAAAACACCTTTGTCAATACTATTATTTTAACGTTATTACCGAGCAGAGAGGTACACCCGTGTAATTCAATCGCGTATAATATCAAGTAATTAGTTTAATTTCACATACAGTTGCATATTCTACAGACTTTGAACAGGTGGGGTAGAAACAAAAAGCAACGAATCAGCAAAAGTGTAATAGAATGTTCAAGTTCTCATCCTGTAGGTTACGGTGTGAGGAACTTTTCCTTGAGGCCTTTGCCCTCAATATTTTAGTTTTAAGGCCCTAAAACGCTTCATTTAGGAATTACTTAACGATAGAGATTCAAAAATACGGCCGAGTGTTGCCGGTTGCATTTGGAATGAATATTGAGGTTCTTTTTAAACAAATCCTTCATATTTTTAAAGTCAAAGTGCAATTCGGTACGTCTCCGTGATATTATTTTTCTTGCGAGACCTCCCTATAAAGAATGGTTGCGTGTGAGAGCCGCAAAATGTATTTATACAACGGAAATAATATAGGTGATCCTTCAACTAATGCAAATTATGAAAAACGTGTTTTTCATAAATTGTTAATTTAAATATTAAATGAATAAAATATTAAATGAATGTACCTCTTCTTAGAAACATCAAAAATATTAATCAACAATAAAATATTAATTAATATTAATTAATTAAAATTAATTACAATTAATATTAATTAAATAAAATATTAAATGAATGTACCTCCTCTTAGAAACATCAAAAATATTAATCAACATGTATTGATCCTAATTTCCTTGCTTCTTAAATGATTTCGAAAAATATTTCCTGACTTCAAGCCATGAACATCACTTTCTTTCTTACCAAATGCCGAAGTTCAGGTGATTTATTTTTTCTCAACTTTCAACTTTCCTTTTAAAAATAAGAATACATCACACTATTTCATGTTTAAGGGTTCTTTCCAGTTTTCCATAATATAAATAATTAAAATGGTCATAAATACATTTTATGACATAGTTACGTGAGTGCATGGACTTCACAAAAGGACTGAATTAAGAAAAAAACGAATCTACTTTACTAAAGCAGTTACCTTCTCCCTTTACAAACTTCCTGCAGTAAGAAACGTAAGCGGACCATGCCTCGTGGAAAAGGTATTAGCACCAAATAAGGTAATGTTGCGGAAAATGAGGCCTAATGTTCGGAGGCTCGATACTTAAAATTAATGGAAATATATTTTCAATGATAGGATAATCATAATGGGACGGTATGCCTCCCCCACCGCTCAGAACAATTAACCTATTTGTACTCCACCAGGAAAGGTAATTTTCGAGCAGTGGTTTTGACACTCCAACCCATCTCGCGAACAGGATCGATTTAAATTCCTGCACGCCCGTAATGAGATGAAATCCGGTGGTTGCCCAAAAATGCAATCAGTTGAAGTAGACCAGATCATTGTGACACGCCATCCCATGAGCAAATTTCCCTCGTTAACGTTGTCCACCTACATTCTATGTCCATGTCACTCAACTCTGCATATCGCCTGTTCGTTGTCCCCTGTAATGTACTATTGCCACAAAAGGCTTTTAAACAACATTCTCACTCTTCGCTTTTCGGAATTCCTCCTTATTAGCAGTCACGTTGTTATTGTTCATAACACTTTATAAAATGATGTTAACACGATGTAAGGCAGCAAATTGAAAAACTAATATAAAACCGTCGTTTGGCTTGGAAGGAAGAGCAAAAGGAGGACAAGAAGAAGAAGAAGAAGAAGAAGAAGAAGAAGAAGAAAGAAAAATAAATAGCTATCCAAATCCAATTCAAAAATCGATTTCCAGTTCTTCGTTGCTTTAGTCACAGTAAAAGCACAGGTATATTCAACTTATTTTATTGAGACATGTATAACAATGAAGAGTACTCCTCCTTTGCTCTTCCATGTCAAATCATTATCAACGTTTAGAAAACTCTCCTAGTGTACCGAGGGAGACCGCGAATAGAACATAAAATAATTTCCAAGCAGCAATCATTAAAATCTGAACTATAGATAATCGTCTGGCAACCTTTCAACTGGAAATCGAAATATGACATATCTATATATTTAAAAAAATAAGGTATTCTGCCATGGCTTCGTTTAGAGCTTCTACTGAACCGATTGTAGTATTTTTTTCTTTAAATGAAAGAATGTGATCCCTAGATGTGTTATCAGATATTGTTTGTGTTGATTCACCAACATTTACGGTGTAAATTAATTAATTAAATCATTCTTTAATAGTACGCTTATCAATAGTCAATTGTTTTCTTCCAAAGGGTGGCTGTTTTAAAATTGATATATATGAGTCGATAGATGTGCGTCCCCGCCGCTTCATGGTGGCGCTACTTGATGTTTTGTTTTGATTGTTGAGATTTGTTCACAATTCTTCAAGGTTTTGTTTCAGTGTAATAATTGCATTGTGAAGATGACAGTTTGCATATACATATTTGCTTTTGTAGTGTATTTTGTAAAGAACATTCGGACAGTGGGTTTTGTTCGGTTGTAGTGAAGTTGTTTACAGGTTATGTCGAATTCCGAATCGTTGCCCACACGCCCCCAAAGACGCAAACGTAGTACATTGACTGGGAGCAGGGAAAGAAAGTCAGCGTATGTGTCGTGATAGTGAGGTCATTTCGTTTTCTGTTGAGTTATTGTCTATGAAATGTCAGTTTTGTTTTACTTTGTACTTCCCATGTTAGAGAAATTCTGTAAACGAGTTTACTGTGTGTTGCTTACATGGGAAAATAAGTTTACCTTCGAGCAATATGCCAGCAGAAATCAAACAGTAGTTTATAGGAGATTATGACACATCAAAAAACTGTAGAAATAATATCCGTCAGTATAATAGTGGTCTTTCTTTTGTGTAATTTGGTGCCGATATTGCATTGCCACCTGGTCATGGGCCATACGTGTTCAAAATTTTGTGAACACATCACAGAATATCTTCGTTATACCCTGAAGATACAAACAATGCAACATGTTGTGAACATTAGTCTGGGCACAGTATTTTACATTTATCTTAGATCACACCGTCATATTTTGACGGGTTCTCACTAGTTATTATTGAAACATGCCCTATGTTGACTGGTGCCAGTGAAACAAGCCCCGTCTTTCTATTTAAAAACAAGCCCCACTTGGAGCGACATTTTGAAACATAATTATTACTGATAAATGTGATTTGGGCGTCAGGAAAAGGTTACACTTGAAATCTAATGATTCCTACGTAATATTAATATCTCTCATTCCAAAATTATGTTGTGCTAGCTCAGTTAATTGGGGTTCGAAGTTCATAATTGTTGCTACTTACTCTGCAACCAATTATTCAATCTGCCATCCATACGGAGTGGCGAGGAATCTGAAAATCTTATTAAAATGCTGGATTGCACTAACGAACAATGATAATCAGCTTTCTTTCAACTTAACAAATTAGAATTTATTATAATATCAACTATGATTCTGTTGCAAGTTAAACAATTATTACATTGATAATCAAAAATGAATTGATCTTTGGTCATGATCAGTTTTCTCTATAATTACAATAGTTATAAAACCTTGTTATTAATTCGTGGGTCTTCGCGCTCTCTCCATTTCTTCGTTCGATGGCGCCCCATAGAACTTTCTCCGTCGACGCAGCAGAATCTTGCTTCGGGATAAAGTCCTCGCCCAATGGCCGTGATCTGATTCCAAATTCTCCCGGCGATACTATTATTATATAATCCGTGACTTCCATCACTTGCGTCTCGGGTGGACGCCTAGACACTTATTTACTTCCTATAAGAACGCTCTATCCTAATATAAGAAACGATAGTTAATGTTATACAACTGTCAATTACAGTCTTTTTCTCGACCTGGTAAAATATATCAGGAACCGACCCGCTCATCACCGCGTTGCTCGAGCAAATGAATGTTCTTATAAAAACTCGGAAGCATCCGAATTTTATATCTTTTTCTTTTGTCTCTCAAAACAATGCTTATTCCGCCTCTGCTCTGACATTTCAACCTAACGAAAAATATCCTTAACGCCGGTTGTTTATTTGTCACATAGCGACCCCCTCGCGATCGTCTTTGACATCCCTATATTCTATGTCATATAAAATGACATTTCCATAATAAAAATGTTTCGTCATTTTGGTATATCACAATACTATTATGTGACAAATTAAATGAAATAACAGACTAATTAATCAAACAAATTATAGTTCGATATGATCTTGGAACTACTTCATACGGCCCTGAAATATCGTGTTTTCTCTTTTTAACCTATGTTCTATATCTTTTGTTTTGCACCGCCCTAAAGTAGAAAGGGAAGCTGATATGAGTTAAGGAAGTTGATATTATGAAGAGTTTTAAAGGATTGACATCAGAAATATATATCAGTACAAAATGACGCAAAACTGTAAATTTGTTTTGTATTAAAAATCATCGCATGATTTTTGTTAAAAGCCGAAATTTATTTCATTATATCAGTTGGTGGGGCCCGTGGGCTGCCGCCCACTCTGTCCACTCTTAAATCCGGCCCTGTATGTATTGTATATTTAACCTCCTCTCGCCTGTCGAACGAGAAGAAATAAATTAAAAAATATACTCATTTGCCAATGATTAGATTATAATAAATTAAATAATTTTAATTTCATATAAATATACTTATAAATCGAATATTTACACACGGCGTAGAATTTGCGGATATGAATTATAAGCGTGGGTCCCCTAGCCGATACTATCTGCAACGTCAGAACTGGTCCTCCTCAGGGGCCTGCCGTTCTAGAAACAAGGGATGCTTTCTTGTCAATTCTGTAAAACAAAATTGAGAAGGTTTGTTGAATTATATACTCGTTTAAAAAGCATGAAGGAACATGAGAAAAAACTCAATATGAACTGTTCTCGTGAGTATTTTTAATTAATTTATTTTCGAACTTCCCGCGAATGCGGAGAAAAATCGTGCTTCAACTTTCTTGAAATGCTTTGGAGTGACGGAAGACAGCGCTAAATTTCACATAATGCGGGTGTGTTGACGGCAGGAGAGAGGGAGGGGCGTGTAGCGATCGGTTGATCGGTATTGTGATGGCGGCTACTTGGCTTGTAATCTTGGATGTAGAATTTGAGTTGTAATGGAATAACTCATATATTTGTAATATCTTGGCCTTTCAGACGAAACTACGACTAAGAAAGGTGTTTTTGCTTTCAATCATTGTAATTTTAAGCAAAGTAATTGATAATGGGTTCGAAAAAACACAAAAAACACAAATCGGAGAAAAAAGACCGCTATGAAGGTTAGTTTTGCCACTGTCATGTGTGTATAAATGTGAATGGAAAAAGTAAATATACGTTGAATGTAAAAAGTCTGTAATGTTCGTATTTGTATGTTATTGTATTTATCAATTACAGAAAAACAGTTTGGTGTTGAAAAACCTCCATCCTTGAAGCTGATATTGAAAGTAGGCAGTTCATCTACACCAGAACATAGCAGTGATTCTCCAGGGCCTACTCTTCCCCCTGTACACACAAATATAAATTATAGCGTTGCATCCCAGGCAGGAGACGAAGAATCACATTTGTCAACTGCTTCATTTCATACAAAGGATGAGACTCACATTGACCGTCAGCACAGAAAGGCCAAAAAGAAGAAAAAGAAGAAGGAGAAAGATAAAGATAAGGAAAAACATGAAAAGAAACACAAACATCACCACAAAGTAAGTTGGAAACAATATAGTAATAATGTCACAACAATTGAGTGAAAGAACAAAGGATTAGATGTTCTGATGTCATTGTAAAATGGAAGTTTGAACATTTTTCAATACAAAATTTGTTTAAAGAATTAAAATTAATTTTGTAGTTATTGATGAGGGACTTTCCTGAAGAGTTTCTTACTCTCTTAGTTCATTTCAAGAGTGGTTGTGCTGCTATTTGAAAACGCATTCTTTAACTCATTTACAAAGGAGGTAGTTTTCTTGAAAATATTTTGTATAATATTTGGCATTTTCTTCTTTTATTATGTTCATTTCAAAACTATTAGAGATCTAAATGCAATTTTCGTTGTCCAGAAATAAAGTATTTTATTGGAAATAAAATGAGTATGTAAGTTGATGTCTGAATTTGAGATATTGGGAATGTACAGAATGAATTGCAACTGTCACCATAACTTAAGTATTAAGGAAATTTGGTAATAAAGAATTAAAGAATTGGTGGTATGATGAAAGTAAAAATGATTCGGAAATGTAGCTCACTTGCAACTCGCTTGCTCACCATGCACATAAGAGAATTTAATTTTACCAAATACAAGAACCAAAAGCTTGTACCAAAAACAAGATACATTAGACAAAATTTTCTGTAGGTTCAACTTGTTCAAAAAATATGCTTGTTCTACTCTTTACTATTAGATAAATCAAAAGTTACAATTTTTATTCCTTATTAGTAATGTGTAACATAAAGTATGCAATTGGTATTCTGGCCACCATGTATTGAAATATGAAATTGTTGGTTATAATTACTTTTTTTTCTTCTTTACTACGAGTACCAAAGCTATATTGATCTGTTAATTAAAAACAAAATATAAAATTATGTGTGAGTGAAACCACACAGGATTTTCTATTTTGAAAGTGTGTTCATAAACAAAACAAATTCGTTAATGAGTTAAAATTTTCTTAAGATATCATTTCTGTATGTCTAGAAATGTTGCAACATGTTATATTTGAATTTTTTCCCTTTGAAGGGAAATAAATTTTGAAAGAAAAGATGTAAACATTAGGGATAAAATATAAATGTGGAAATACGTTTGAAGAATGAAAGATATATTCTCAAAAATTTGGAAATGCCAGCCGAGTGGAAAAAACATTTTAGAATTTGCAAGGAAAACTTTCAGTTGTGAAATGTTGACGTCTGTGATGTTTGTAATGGCAACTGATGTAATGCTCTCAGCATTGTTGAAGAAGAATAGAATTAAATTTCATTTTTAATAAATCAAATCACAAGGGAAGAGCAAAATGCCTCGATTTATAAATGATTTGAATTATTACTAGCGGGCATTATTATTCAAGTAATAGAAATATTGACAGTAAAAAAAAAGGTTTTTTTAAATTGAAAATATAACATGATAAATACGTTACCATTATATACCCAATAAACCATGTCCAAGATCATTAAATATTTTGAGAACATTCCTTTTCTCTTTGGTAACATATAATTTCTATATGCCGAAATCGTACTTGACATTTTTCTTTAAACTCCATATCATGTTGCCAGATGTTAGTAACTTCTTGTACAGAGTTTGTCTTTTGATATTATCTTTCTTATTTCATTTTTTTCTTTAGTGTAGACCAAAGTTTTTTTTCACTTGTGTGTGCACTTCTTTAAGATGATGGGACTAATCTGACCAATGTTCAACTAGTGCATTTCACACTTTATGAATCATTATTTTAAAAAAGAAAACAGTTTTGTACAATTATCCATTTTGAAAGGCTAATGACATAACTGTGTGTAACATTAACACACCAGAATTCTTAGACCTGTGAGATTTTAATTGCTCATATTATCAAAATTACATCGGTTTTGAGATTCTGCACATTTCTAAACTACCTATGCTATGGAAGTGGATACACAGAAGAGAAACTTTTGACCAATGGGGTCTGAAAAGTGGTTATTTGTGGTATGTGCATTGCGGGGTTGCACGATTTTGTTTATCCATCTTCACCTTTAGGCTTGTATCACCTGAACGTATTCTTTTTCCCATTGCCATTCCACAGTAACAATGATACCAAGTTTTGTTTAGATGAAATTGTTCCAGCATTGAAGGGTTAAGCTGAGACGGAACACGCATATTACACATCCATCTTTACTTTCTCGATAGACATGTACTTTCTCGATGTATAGAGAAATAGTATAGAGAAAGTTAGGTAATGCTGCCATAAAAACTGCTATTTTTATTCAGGAAAACTGGCATTGTAGGCTGTTACAGAAAAAAGTAGATAAATCTTGTTTCAATATTTCTTTCTGTAAGTTTCTCGAAAGAATTGAATGAATCACACTTATAAAGATGGCATAGGTCTGATTTTCTCTGTTAACTCTTTGAGTTTTTGGAAATTACAGAAATTGAATTTTTTGTTCTGAAGAACTCCAGCGTTTTGTTCTCCAGAACTAATTTTTATAATAAAAAACTTTTCATTAACTTGCACAAATGTCAATGCACAAGCTATTTTCTCAAAAACGGCTCCAACTTTTTTCTTTAACTGTTTTATATGAATAGTGCTAAGTGCACTGAAGAACATGACATGAATGTAATTTTGACGTGTGTATTTGACTTTCCCAAAATTTGACAATGTATTTTTTTTAAATGCCTCTCACATCGTTAATATTTACATTACTGGTAATTTGAATAATATTCCACTTGTGAGTAGAAGTGCTTCAATTGATTTCCAATGATGCTTCCAAATTTTCAAAGAAAATTCCAATCCAAATTTTTAAAGGAAAATTCATATCCTGCATACAGGATAAGATGTTTCTCTTTATAATCTTCTTAGTCATCTTTTAATACAGTTGTAAGGGATTCCAAACATTGAGAAAATGTGAAAAATTCTTTCAGGCACCAATATATGGCAGCTGATAAGATGTTAGAGCAAAGCTGAAAAGGTAGCTCAGACTGAAGAGATACTAAGACTTCTAAGTTGTACGATAAAATATGTGCCATTCGGTAGCGACAAACGAAAAAACATGAATTACTTTTTCGTCTACGTACGTATTATACAGAGTTTACGTAGGATAGAGAAAACTATATATCTAATGCTGCAAAAAATCGATATGGAGATTTCAATGGAAATACACGTTTTGCGGTCCCCTAAGACCGAAAAAGTGTAATTTTCAAAACGTCCGTCCGGCTGTGAACAACAGTAGTGCATAATCTATTTGTAGCATTTTCATAAATGAATATTTCCTAATAGATCTAGCTCATCTCAAAGCTCAGCGATTTTGAAAAACATTCTTTAAATTTCAGGGGTACATCATGGAGTCCTGGGACATTTTCAAAATTTTCTCAAAAATTGCTCTAAATGTCTTCTTTAAATTTCTTGTAAGAATAGAATGAAATACTTATAAAAATAACATAGATCCTGTTTTTTCACGGTTACTCATGAATTTTTAAAAACTACAAAAGTTTGCATTTTTTCAGCGTCTTCCTACAACTAGTATAATATTGAAGGTAGCGATTTTTTCTTCAAATTAAATTTGTTTTCCACAATACATTTTTTATAAACGCCATATATTTATAATAAAAAACGTTTCAAGAAATGTTGAGTAAAATATGGGCAAAATTAAAAAAATATCGAAAACTAGATTTTCTGAAGTGGCTCTAAATATTTCTTTAAACTTTTTGTAGGAGTAGTGCTAAATCCACTAAATAAGATAACATAAACATTTTTCCTGTATTCTTTTGATTTTTCAAAAATTGCACTAATGCATTTTTTTAAAATGTCGTTAGTATTAATATTAGGCGCATTTCCTATACATTATCACATTTGTGAGTGCAATTGCTTCTGATAATTTCTTATGCAGTTTCTTGAAAACTCAAAAGTAGAGAGTTGTAGGTAAATTTTATCCAAATTAATATTGTTTGGAATCTATTTTCTACAGGTCTTATAGGTTAAAGGGTTTTAAAGAAAGAAGAAGGAGAAAAAAAGAAACTATTAGGAAAATATACCGCTGTTTCGAACCTACTGAAGTTGGTGCAGGATCTGGGAGGTCAAAAATGTGGGGTGAACTAGTACCTGTGTACATACAATATACGTCAGACATTTTTTTTGCAGCTTAAATGACCTTATTCCTGGAGACCCTCCTTTTCAGTTCTTGCCGATGGGACCATAAACTATCCCAACATTCAGAGAGACTCGTTCATTGGTGATTTACAGAAAGCATAAAGTGCAGAGAATTAGAACCAACGCTTAGCAGCTGGGTAACGGATTAACGGGATAACTGACTGTCTCGAACGAACCTTCCGAAATTCACATTTGAATCACACGCTCACGCTCCATGCCGCACGCATGGCGATGGTTTCAGCTACTGAGAACCCGCAGTACCAGAACTTGTTTGTCTGCACTGTCAACGCTTCGGTAATGTAAGCCACCAAACCATCCGATCGGTTGCTCTTCACTGACCCAAGGAAGCAGTGAATCTGTCACAATCCTTGGCCCTCTTTCCGAAATTAAGAGACCACGCGAGTCATTCTTGGGCATCATTGAATATGTCAAGACGATGAACCCCCAGGTTTCTACTGGGGTGCAGTTTCTGACGATCCTCGCGATTGTCAGAAGATCCTGGAATGAATTTCATAAAATGGAAACGGAACCCTCTTTGGTTTTGCTCGACTGCGCGGACGTGAGTGCTGTAGGCTCGCAGCGATGTCTCCGGTGCACCAAGCAAGACCTAGAAATATTGTGTGTTGTAATTTTAAATATAATCTAGATAGACAGTTTACCGGCAGCGTACAGTGAAACTGCCCAAAGGCCACCTCGATGCACGCGCACTTCCACTAACGCCCGTTTTTTGTGGAACAGATTGATTTTTCCTTAAGAATCCCCTCTTTTCAGTGTCTGCCTAGCTAATAGGTCTGGCCAGACAGACATCGTAGATTGTTCTTTATTAAGGGTTCACTTCAAGCGATTTTGAACTGTATTAACTCGAGGAGCGGAAAAGCAGTAAGATTACTGTTGATTTAATATCTTCCGATGATGTGACGCATTGTCAGATTACTCCGAATAATAACATTGAGTAGCTTATCTTGCAAGAGGATTTCTTTGCGTTTCATGTAACAACTGATGATTTTAATGAAGTCGCCTGACGTGAAACAAACGTGTTCATTATTGACTATTATCCCCAGTGCTTTACATGAAGGAATCTACCTACTGCCGCAATGAAACAATAAAAGATTATTAGAGTATCTGCATTCCCGAAAGAGCTCAATAAAACGTACTCGGGTAGTAAAACTACGTTTATGTCGAGAAGCAAAAAAGTGGACATCTCAGCCTTTGTTCAAAGGATGAGACAAACGACGAAAAACCTGATCGAGATTGGGTCATGGACCCAGAAGCTAAGGTACAGTACTTGTTACAGGCATATTTAGTCTTTCAGAATTTTACAGTCTAAATGGAAACGAATACATTAGATATCATTCAAATCATACATCAGTATCAATCATATCATTCGTATCAAATATCATCAATCATATCATTCAATCACCAAATCCCTTCCTAATACTTTTCCCATATACGTCACGTACAGAGTTTACTGTTCTTTAACGAAAATAAATCAAGTTAGAAAATTAAATCTATTGCCGCTGCTTAAATTTTACCATTATCTCTCTCTTTTTGTTATCTGTGTTTCACTTCTATATAAAATAATGGAAGCAGCCATTGTCTTATGTGATTTCACTCTTCAGCACTTCTGCGTGGAAACTTTCTTTATGGCTGGAAATGTTACTTCGCCGTACGCGTACCTCAAAGTCAAGTGTCTGGCACACTCATGTCAAAAATGCCGACGTGGGTCCTACCTTAGTTTTGTCCGTCAACATTTCATTCGTACGCCAAAGATGAACTTTCTTAAACTAATGTGGGTCTTTCCTTCGCTACATCTCTCCTACCCATTTTTTGGTTTCTTAATCATCTTTGTTACTCTACACTCAGATTTAATGTCAAAGTATTACAGTAGAGAAGATAAAATGTAACTGATTCGCCATGATTAAATTAAACTGCCCAAAATGCACAGTTCAGCCACACCAATGTGACCACCACCTTCACCTATGGTGGACGTAAACGTGCAATAGCCCCTCACGGACGGCAGGGGGTAGCACTAACAGAGGAGGGTGTACAAAACGTGTCAGGTGGAAGCGGAAAGCAATGTAGAAACGGAACGATTTATCGGACGTCCAAAAGGACACGAACATTGCCTTTGGGGCCAAGGGCGGAAGCATTTCCGAAACAACAATTTGTAAAATGTTCGCGTCCCGCCGTGGTTGAAGTATACTGTGCATGGCAAAATGGTGATCTCGAAATCCGACGCGTAGGCAACTGTGGCGCACCACGAGCCAAAGAAAACAGAGAACGACGGCTGCGGAGACGTTTACGAGCACATGCAATTGTAGAACAACTGACCGCCCAGAAGAACCGGGGGGCTACCGCCAGGGTCCCCTCAACCACAGTTCAGCGAACGTTGCTGCGTATTGGCCTCCATAGCAAGCGCCGGGTTCACCCGTCCATGCTGGTGATCACCGGCGACGAGGGCTGGAATTTGCACACCTCTCTGAGTGGCGACAGGTGGCTTTTTCAGACGAATAACGTTTTTTCTGCTCCGTCGGTCGTTGGCGTATTCGACGCGAAACGTCTGAACGCAAACGCGAACAATCGCCGGACGGGTCCAGGCCGGAGGAGGGAGCGTGATGATGTGGCGAATGTTTTCGTGGCATTCCTTCCCTGGGTGATTTCGTCATTCATGAAGGCACAATGGATCGGCAGAAGTATACTGCCCTCCTTGGGGACGATGTCCCCCTGTATGCAAATCGTTTTGCCTCAGCAGGACAAATCTAAACACTTCAGTTTCGAAACCACAAGAAGTCAATTAATTTTTATTTGTTTATTAAAAATTAATGTTTTAAAAATAAATTGTTTAATTTTTTGAATGGTAAAATTTAAAAAAATATGAATAAAATAATATGAAATTAATGGTTAAATGACAAATGGATGGTTGGTAAATTCTAAGAACTTAATTGGACTTGCTGGCATACAATGTTTCAGGCATTTGTATTAGATTTTGATGGTTGAGTTTTGGACAGAATCACTGAAATTTAGACAGTAAACTGAATTTAATTTGAGCTGAAACTAGTTGGCTTTATTTGAGCCACAATTTTAAGAAATTCTGTCCATATTACTATAAAAAAGGTTAAAGTGGATTTCTTATCCCTTTGAGAATAATAGATTGCTTTTTCTTCTTTTAGGAGAAGCGTAAGAGGCCACGGGATGAATCAAGCCAAGATGATATAAGTGTGGGTGAGGAGTCATTGTCAGACCCACCTTTGCCCAACAAACGTATTATGATGGAGGGCAATGTGGGTGAAGCATCTCAAGGTACCAATTCAGGAGATGGTACACATCTTCACCAAGGACAAGGTAAGTTGTAAAACGTTAGCTTGATATCTGGAGAGTGCTAATTTTCTGAACTTGCTGTCATCCTGATGTCCACATTTTGATGCTCCAGACATTCTCGCAATAGAGGTGCATTGGTGTACTGTATAAAGTAACAATAACCAGAGCAATTTGAAAAACACTTCTGTGCATGTATATCTAAAACTGAATACAGATTATAATTGTACTTTTTGAAAGCAAGAAAATGGTTCTCCAAACTTATCTTTTATGGCTGTCAAATTTTTATTAATTTAGGAGGAGCTGGATTTGTGGCATAATGGCCCGTGCATAGGCTGTCCACTGCTAGGGCTAATCCACGTGATACTTGCCTTGTGACAATGCAAGCTCTCAGCAGTTTTTCGTGGGAGTTTTATGATTCCTGTGCCTGTTGTTTCACTATTATCATTAACCTCATCATTTAATTGTCTATTCATTAAATCACGCATGGGCTTCAATAACCTAAGCAGTTGAAGGGCCTGATGTGAAATAAAGATTGATAGAAGGTTTAGTAAATAAATAAATAACTAAATACAGGAAAACTTGCTCAATGTGGAATCTCAAGGGACCAGTATTTTTTTCCATATTAGACAAGATTGTGTGTTTTACAATGTAATACAGTAGAACTTATGATTGACAGGACATCGTTTCATGTTCACATTAGACAGATTTCCGCATTATGCACAATTCTGCATTGAGCAAGTTTCATTGTACATAAAATAATAATTTTTGCAACTAAAAACTATTAAGATATAAAATTAATAAAGCATCTATAAGCACTTAGATGTAGAACGCACTAAAAAATGATACTTGAATTTCTAAAAACTTTAGCAAGGTGAAATCATAACACTTGTGTTCCACACCATAGAAGTATTAGCAAGTGCTGTGACTGGAGATATTCATTGAATGCTATCTTACTAGTTTTCAGAGTTTTATTGAAGAGACTTAATTTGGTTGGGAGTAAGAACAATAAATCTACTAGCAGTTTAGAGTTAGATAAGAGGAAATGTTTATTTAGGAAGCTAAAGCATTATTAACCTGCAGAAAACATTAATCCATTGCTGTGATGTTATTACTTACATATCATGCTTCTATAAAACACCAGTATTAGTTGAGGCTGTAGGATACTGCAAATGTGGGAAGAAAGTAGTGCATAGTAGCCACAAGAGAGTGTAGAAAGCCAGTCAGGTTTTGCCAAGGTGTCACTAGTAGTGTGTGTAAGGGACTCTTAGACCTTCACTTTTTTTATTAATCCATTTGGACAATAATTAGCAGGCCAGAAATATTGTTCAGATGCTTCTAAATAGAATTTTTTGATAGAGTATCTATTATGTCCTGATTTATTTTCTACTCGTATTTTTCTTTCTAATTGGAAGACACTAATAGGATTTTATACTAGCTTATAATTAGCACATAAGGTATCTTTGTGTGAAAGAAGTTCATTGAGATTTGTTATGTCAATCAATCCACAGAAATCATTTGCAATATATGAGTCCAGATCAAAACTTGTGTTCACAGTCACAAACAGTCAACTCTGGTTCTGGGGACTAACATGCTTCGTTCACTATAGCAGAGGTTCCCTATATTAGATGATGTCAAAATTAAGTGGAATTTCTCCAGAATTATTGATTTTAATAATATAGATATACAGCTAAATTCATTTACAGCACAAACTGAAAATTCAGTATCTTTATTTGTACTTAACAAATAAATTATTTTCAATTGTTTGCTTTTTACTTTTTCTGTTTGTAATTTCCATAGATCCTCCAGAATTTGTGCGATCTCCACACTTGATTCTGCATTGTCCACTATATATAAGTATCATAATGCAGTCTTGTCACCCTTCAATGCCTCTTGCACTGTTGGTCCCACTCTGAAGGCCCTTTTATTGGCTAAATGACATAAGAGATGCTTTCGGTACCATTTTTTTAAAATTAATATTTTTTTAGTACAAATTTTGTTGGTTACTGTGTATTTCCAAGTATTAGTGAGGTTGTTAGGTAATTAATTCCAATGATTAGTGAACTTAATCAATTGCCCAGTAAAGATGTTCTTGCTAATCTTCATGATTCTGTTCATGTTTATGAAGTTAAATTAGTATTTTCTGGTTATTCTGTTTAATCTATGAAATACACTTTAAAGAGCCACCAAAGGGACAGAAACTGTTCTCTACTATGTAACAGTCATGATAGCAACTTCATTATGTATCTGGAGAAAACATTGAATGTAAATTAAAGTAAAAGTTAAACTCAGACCTAAGCCAATTTTTTAATAGAATCAAACAGAATATTTTGCATCTTTTTTACAAAAAAAAATATTGTCGACTGCCATGAACTTTGAGAAAATATGTTTGGCTAAGAAAATTATTTTAACAAATGATAAAGAAAAATATCCAGGAAACATTCAAGTTTCAATTAATAAAATATGAAAATCCTATTTAGGTGAATATGATTCAAATCATGTGTTTTTAGTGCATATTTACTGTTTCTCTGCATACTTGCTAGGCTGTCTTGAGAAGTTTTAGTGCATCTCCTGTATATTCATGTTTTCAGTAACATTTTATTTTTCAGTGTGTACTTCACGAGAACCACGCTCCTGTGTGCTTCGCCAACGACAAGAACGCTCAGCATTACAACGATTACTTGATCATTTGTTGAAAGGATTAGAGAAACGAGATCCACAACAGTTTTTTGCCTGGCCTGTTACTGATCACATTGCTCCTGGTTACTCTCAAATAATTTCACAACCTATGGACTTTAGTACAATGAAGCAGAAAATTGATGATGGTGCTTATTCATGTCTTGGAGACTTTATTGTAAGTTTGTTTGTTCTTCATGTCTGATAAATATCAACTGCCTCAGAACTTTCAGAATCTCAATTTCTCGGAAAAAATTTGGCATATGCACTTTGTGGTCAAAATTCATCAGTTTTGAATTTTTATGTTTTAGGATGATTTCAAATTAATGTGCAACAATGCAATGGTATACAATCATCCTGAAACAATTTATTACAAAGCTGCAAAGAAGTTGCTTCATGTTGGTTTGAAGTTCATGAGTGCTGATAAGTTGAAGCCTCTGCGCTCAGTATTACCGTACCTTTGCGAATTAACTCGTGCTGAATTGGGCTTTGAACTTGGCAACGAAGATTACTTAGCGTCAGGCACACCAATGAAAACGGAGAATTTGTCTGCAGAAGAAGGAGGTGGAAGTGTTAGAGAAGATTGTGATGATATGAGTGCTGAAGTTCGAAGGGAACACAGACGAAAAATGAAGGAAAATAGACCTTTGTGAGTACATTTTATTTTTCACTGTACCAGTAATTCTTTAGTTTTTTGAAAAATTCCTTCGGCTGTTAAGCAGAAGACTTCATTTCTTTAATAAGTTCTTGCCTTCTTACATTTGGGCAGCAATCAATTTTGTCTTGGTTTTATTCATGCCATTCTTGTTTTAATCAGAACTTCAAAATACTTGGGTTAATGAATGAAAACTGCTCAACAACAAACTTTGTTGTTTATGGGCACCATAGTGTACTTCAATAGGTAAAAATGTGCAAACTGCAAAAAAAAAAATTTCATCACTGGAATATCGTAAAATATTTAAAAAATCCATTACATTTATTAAAATATCTGTAGTAAACCAATACTTCAAAGGAACATTTTTGTGATTTGGTAATCTTCTTTTTTCTTTTTCTTCTTTTCATCCTCCCCCTTCATCTTCTTCCTAATGCTTCCTCCTCTTGCTCCTTTTCTTTTTTCTCTATCTCTTCTTCATCTTTTTTCTGTAAGACCTTTTCTTTTTTCTTCCTCTTCCTTTTGTCATATTTTCTTCTTCATCCTCTTTCTCCTCCTCCTCCTCCTCCACCTTCCCTTCCTCCGCTTCTCCTCTTCCTCCTAATCTCCTCTTCCTCCTTCTCTTCTTCTTCCTCTGCTGATTTTTCATGCCTGCTGGCTTGTACCAATCTTCAGGCGCTGTAGATCTAGAAACCTAGATCCATTTCTTCTGTATTGTACTCTTTTTTTCCTTATTTCACTGCTTCGTATTTTATCTGGCCTTGTCGTTCTGGCAGTTCTTATTTTAGTAATCTCAGTGATCCCCAGATTTGTTTGGTTCTTTTCTTGTTCTTCTCCTCCTCCTCCTCCTCCTCCTCCTCCTCCTCCTTCTTCTTCTTCTTCTTCTCCTCCTCTCCCTTCTTCTTCTTCTTCTTCTCCTCTTCTTCTTCTTCTCCTCTTCTTCTTCTTCTTCTTCTTTCCCTTTTCTTTTCTTTTCCTTTCCCCATGTCTGCATGTGTTTCAACAACGAAAATGATGACCTTTCTTATCGTACTTCTGTAAATTCCAACTTTTGTATACTTTTCTTGGTATTTATTATTCCAATGTGTGTTATTTAGTAATTTTTGCAACTAGTGTGAACTGGTTACATTTACTCTGAGGTACGTGGATTGCTGGATGCACTCCACAATATTTCCTTCTATTTCCAGTTTGCACCTAAATAGGAATTTGCAGTAAGGGATTTTCTTTTTATGGCATTTATAAACCTCTCATATTTTTAGAGCTTCTTTTGAATCATTGTTAAAGTTAAAGGTGTTGTTTTATAGACGATTACTATTATTACAATATGATATGCATAGGCTACAATTTTAAAATTCTTCTGTCCAATTCTTTCTAAAACCAGCCTATCTCCTACACCTTTGATGATTTCATTCATTAAAAGAAGGGGAATAAAATCAGTTTTGTAGTCCAAAATGGTGTAACATGTGTTCGATGCAAGATTGTTAAATAGATAATATTTTATGAAAAGAATCAGTGTTCTAGTTCATTTTGTCTAGTCTCATTTTGTTATTATGTTCTGTAGTGTGTTACATGGGAAATTTTTAATTTTTCGTACAGGAGTAAATTTGAAGCAATTCCTGATGATCTTACTCCAGAAGAAATATTACAGCAAGCACAAAATGCTGCCAAAGCTGCTGCAGATAAATTATCAATGAAACAAGTGAATTCAAAAATGGGCTTTCTGAGGCAGAAGAAAGATGGGAGCACATCTTTAGCAATTTTAATTCCCACTGATGGAGTCACTCCTGGCACCAATGAACGACCAGTATCCTTAGGTGCCTTTTCTGGTAAATTAACCCATGGGACTGGCCAGTTGCAGGGCTTTCGGGAAGATCGACGTAATTTGGCAAAGACTGGTGGGTAAATCACAAAATTTATATTGTGCTTTGTGTATAAAAGTTGAATTTTTAAAATTTTTTAAAACGTATGGTGAACCTTGTTTTTTCTTGAAACAAAAAAGTGTGTGATTCTTCAAATTTTCAGTTATTCAAAATATACATCTGTTCATTATCTTATAAGTACTGTAATGTACAAACAATTTCTTCTCCTGTACTCTAAAGTATGGGTGCAGTATTCTTGTCTGAATTTGTAAATTTTCTTAAAATAATATTTATTGATTGGTTGTTATGGTTTCCTGTAATGTATTATTGTATTATGTTCTTTTGCAGTAAAACCACTGTATTATGGTGCCTTTGGATCATATGCTCCATCGTATGACTCTACTTTTGCAAATTTAACTAAAGAAGAGTCTGATCTTGTTTATCAGACATATGGTGATGAGACTGCTGTGCAGTATGCTGAAAGGTACTTAATCTATTGCTCTTCTTTTTTAACAGTTGGGATATGTGTATCATTGTCATCAGAACTAGGATTTTATAAAAAATTCAAAACAATTTCACTTGGAAAATCTCTTCAAATATTATGTTATATCAGCAGCAATTGCAGTATGATCTCTTCGACAATTGCCATTTATTATTTCATATCTATTGGTATATTAATTTCCATGATATTTTATTGTCTGAATAAAGAAATAAGTTTGATTTCTCGATAAAATTTTGCCCACTAGACCTTCGAAACAAGAGTAAAGTCACTATATTCATGAGATTTCAAAAAAATGACCCCCATCATTCTTTCATTCCTCTTGCACAGAATTTAAGTGCATATTATTTGAGTTTTGTCTGCATATCTCTAAAATGATGAGGAAATTAACCACAGTAAATAAAATTACTTTTATCTTGCACTATAGATGGAGTTAATTTCTTTTCCCCTGCTCCATAAATGGTCGAGATAAATAAATGCCCAAGTATCACTAACTTACTTCTTGTATAATAAAATGAAATTTTTTTCTTTTATTTTCAGCATCCAGGACTTCACCAAAGACTGTGATTACACTCTTACCATGGTTGATAATTTACTGGACTTGCTGACTGGTGGGGAGCACAGGCGAACTAAACGAATATTGGAAGAACGTCGAAAATTGCGTGAGGAAGAAGAAAGAGTACGGCAATTATTGGAAGGGCGTGGCCCTTCAGGTGTACAGAGTGGTGATGTTCAGTCACAACCTCTACAGCAAATGCAACCAGTTCCTGTTGTTAATAATAATAGTATTAATAATAATAACAATAACAATAATATGATTCAGAACACCGCACTACCTAACATAGACACAAAGGTGGACTTTTCAGCTCTTAAGTCTCTTAGTAGTGTTGGTCTTGATGTTGATTTCTTGGATGAATTAGGTAAGTTGAAAAATTTATTATTTAGAACATATGTGTAGTAATAATGTTTGTGTCAGTAGGATAGTGCTATATTAATTTATATCAAACTGAAAGTATATAATTTAAAAGTTTATCTGGTTTTTGTATTAATATCATTTAAAAATATGTTTTAAAATCAAGGTTCTAAACATGAAAATATTGCTTTGTTGCAGAATCACACTTAAGATCTGGTGATGAGAATCGTGCTGCTGAGCAAGCAATGCAAATGCAATTGGATCATACATCGAATCTTCTACAAAAGCTACAGCAAGTTCAGAGTGATCGATTAAGCATGGCACCACCTCCACATCTCTCACAAGTAGCACTTCCTTCTGATGGGGAACTTCAGCTCGGTATGTTCACTTTCATACCCTAACATTTTTTTACATGATATCTTAAATTATTTAGAGATTGCAGGTCTTTATCTACTAAATAGGTTTTTAATTAAGGAATTAGTTCCTTTGAAGAAAACAACATTTTTGGAAGTGTTTGAATTGTTTGCACTTTGCCTCTGTTTTACCTAATCTTTATTACCCTTAGTTAATGAGTTTGCAATATTCTTAATAAATTCTTTGAAATGTTTAAAAATATTTTTCAAAGTTTGAAGTGCAAATAAGTATAAAACCTACAGAACAAAAATATTGGTTTTCAATGAAAAATATCGGTTTTTGTTTTATCATGAAAGCTCTATAAAGAAAGATTTTATTGAGCTGTGTAGAGGGACATAAGTAATTAGTGTCATCTACCTCTGTTGAAGAGGAAAAAGTGAATGTCTGATTTTTATTTATTTTCAAAAATGCAGTTAGCAATCTGGCTGATGCAGTTTGTTTCATAAATATTTTAACGTACTGTGTTTTGTGTTTCTAAATAGATTGTAAATGTAGTTACAGCACAAGTGTAATTACAGATCAGTGTACATAAATTTATCAAGATAAAATCTTAAGCAATTTATATTTAGAGCATGTACAACATTTTGAGGCAAGGTGTTCCAATAAATTAGTTCTGTTATTTAAAAACTTAGCTCTCAAGTCCTTCTTTCAAATTAATTTTTTCAATTTTAAGCTGTGATCTTGTCCTTGATTTGTTTAGAGTTGTAACTCAAGTATACATTTTTTTATTAAATTGAATTAAACCTTGCATCCACATTGGCAAATGTAATACTTTCCATTTGCAAAGCATTAGTGACTTCTCCGAAATGGTGGCCAAGTCTGCTATCTCTAATTGAATTTAATTATCGTGACATGTTGGTAATGAATTGGTCTTAATTACACTGAATGGCTCAAAATCTGAGTTTTGCAACATGTCTTCTTCTATGCCTTGAGGATCTCTAGGAAGTAGGAAATCTAAGGATAGATTACATTCTCATACTTTTACATTTAACTGATGCTGTTTCTCAATGAGACATTGCCCAGGACTGAAACAGTGGGTACTGTGTTGATAGCTGGTGGGGGCTAGGTTGTCAAAATACTTGACCTTTTCAGTGGCAGGTAAAACGAGTAATTTATGGATGATATGGAGCAGTCTTTTTTATCTTAGATCTGAAAAATTGTAGTTTTTTTTCTAGATTTTCTGTCATAATTTTTCAAAAGTAATTATTTTGCGTCCTGATACTTTTGTTTTCACACTTTTGAGCAACCAAAAAAAAACACGGGGGAAGGAGTGTTCCAAAAATACACACCAAATGATGTAATCTGCAGGGTGTCTTGGTCAGGCAGTATGCAATTGATGGGGCACGGTGAAGCAAAACAACAGGGTGGGAAGGTGAGGGAGGCAAAGGGGATTAGATGGAGAGGTCCGGTGAAAGAAGGAAAAGGGAAAGGAAGGGAGAAAGAAAGTGGAAGAGGGGGAGGAAGATGAAGAGGAAGGGGGATTTGATTGTGGTGAACCAGGTGGTGAGGGTGAAACCTGGTGGAAGGGGTTGGAGAGGGGTCAGGGAGGAGAAGGGCAGATTGGTAGGGCCAAGTGAGGGAAGTGTTTAAATTCAAAATGTTTGTGTTGCTCCATTGCTGCACGCTAACGTTTTATATATTTTTTATGTCAACATAATTATACTAACATAGTATATAAGATATTGCTCTTGAAAGGTTTAGTAGTTTTTATTCAGCGTTTTACACGAGGACATTTGTTTTGGTTTTTGATATTTTTAGATCTCTTTCATATTTGTTTTGCTTTACGCAATGAACATATGAAGCTCTCTTTTGTTCTGAATTTTGGCTTTTGCCCCTGTCTTTAATATTTGATTGTGTAAATAGTTTATGGTTTTTGGCTAATTTCGTAATATTTTTTTTGCATGTGGCAGATGTCTATTAATAGTGGGTGGATAGCTCAAATATCCATTTGTATAACTTTATTTTGTTTTCATCCCTTACAGCTGAGAAAATTACTGATAATTTGAAGGATATGGCCAAGAAGGTGAATCCAATTGATATCACGTCAGTGCCTGCACTCAGAAAAGCCATGGGAATTCTTCCAGAAGCAGGGCCTCCATCTCATCCAGAATCTCCTTTGGAAGTTATTGATTCTGTTCCAACACTTGTTGTACCAACCGATTCAGTTGTTGCCTCTGGAAGTGGTTTGGGCAATGTGATTGCTGCTCCTCCAACTGCAGTTCTCTTGGGACCCGGTCAGGTGACAGGTGATGCCACTGTTGTTGAAGAGGTAGATGTGGAAGGTACAAATTCCCAGGTAGGTGGAGAAGATGTGGCAGAAGTTGGGGGATTGGTGACGGACTTGGAATCAGAGCTTCGAGAGTTTTTAGAGAGCGGTCCACCTATCAGTAGTTCTCCCCTTCATGATGATAAAACTATTGAGGAAATTTTATCTGAATCCTGAGGATCGTGTACACCCATGTGAATGGTTTGTTTTGGTATAACTTTAAGGAAAGAGATATGTGATATTTAATATCAGCAACAGGACAATATAGCTGCTAGTTTTTGAGTGCAGTGCACTTTTGAAGTTCAATATTATTAAAAAAGTTTAATAGTTTCTGATAGTCATATTGCAATATACGAATGGTTCTCTGGAGAATTTTGTGCAAGGAATACTGTTGGTTGGAGAAATACCATGATATCCTGCTTGATGCTGTTGGATGATTGATGTTTTTATGCCAAATGCTTGCATCCAAGTGTTGATTTTATGCGTGATTAAGTGTTGTGACTGTTACCATCTGAATTGTGGAGTTGGTATGAAGTATTGTTTATGTCTTCTTTTGTAATATTCTTAACTGTAATTTCTAAATTGTTTGAAGTAATCCTAACTACTAAGTGATGAAAGTAATTTCATGATATTTAAAATTTTTCAATTGGAAACTTGTCCTGTCGAAAAAGTAGTTATGAGGATGTTCAGACCTTGATGCTATTTTTAATCCTTTAACATTCCAGCTACAGAGGAAATTACATCAGCTTTCAAAAAGATATTTTATACAAGGTTCAGGAAATTCTGATCTAAAAATTTGCAAATATTCATATGTGGAAAAATCTGTGATATGTTGTTCAGTTGCTGACTCAAGTTCACTGGTAAATCTCTAGAATTGTGAATAGATGTAATTTATTCAGAAAACTATCATCATAATTTAATAATTTTTACTCTTATATTACCAAGTTTGTTTTCACTCCAACTCCACATCTTGTATCTTCCACATTGTTTTCTTGTCTGTCTTTCAAATACTTTTAAAAAAATGTGTAAATAGTAGTGTGCTTGATTATTGCAACTGATTATTTTCGTCTTTTAGCTGTTGATGTCACATTGATAATGTTGCTTGTTCTTCAGTTGTAGACATTTTGTGCACTCTTCCTAGTAAACTTTAAATAATTTGGATGGTAACGTGATGAACTGCAACTTTAAATTTTATATATTATTTTCGTTTTCACTGAGTGTTATTACTGACACTGGAAGTAAATAAAAATAAAATAATTTAACATATGAACTGTTAGTATAGAAGGACACCCAATTGCATAGTAATGTTCACTGACTTCCAGTAGAAATTAGTGCAACGATGAGGTGGCAGAGATTATTTCATACATGGAATTGATTGACTTGTTCAGATGAAAAGTATTGAAGTCAGGGAATGTTGTGTTACTAGTTGAGTGTTGCTAAAGCATTAAAATCGTATTTTTATATTTATAAAAGTGAACTCACCTATTGATGATTGAAAATGTTTAAGATGTAATGCTCGTATTTTCAAAATTTTAATAGGCCAAAATTTTCTTATTCAACTTTTACTTATCTGCTTCTTGTCAAAAATGTTATTGAATTGGAGATAAGGGGAAGCAAATTGATACATTTATAAGAATGTAGGTGCTTCAGGAATTATGTAGATCCATAAATTCTCAACATATTTTATGATGCGATGGTTGCTATGAAAATACAATTGTGTACCAGTATTTTAAACTTTGATTAGAATGAGCTGCAAAAGTACAGAAAATGTGCATTTGGGTAATGAACAAATATATAATATTGTATGGCATTGTCAGTAACAATACTGTTTCCTATTAGAACAATAATTTTTTGACAATTGTTTAAAACCTACTTTGGTTGAATTAGTCATGTATCTTTACATGGCATTAGTTGATTATCTCATATTATGGGAAATGAAGGAATGGTCTGTAGGCTTGTGTAACTGCGGTGAAAGCCACATACAATCAAAGAGCATCATGAAAAAAATTAATAAAACCTGTGTAATTCAACAGTAGTGCCATAGTTCTATTTTTCTCTGCTTATGAAATGCATTGTGGACTGCATACTTGTGTGCCAAGTAATGATATACCACTTTCAGTAGTGCATTTTTGCTTGTAGTGAAAAATAAAATAAAATCAGAACTAATGAGTAGCTATAGTCAAAATTTTAAATTTAATTTAATTTTTATGCATTTACTTTTCTTTTTAACTTTAATAAAACTATAGTTAGTGTGCTACCGCAATCTCTTCTTGATGAAAATGTCTAAGCAAAAAATAAATGTGAACGTACATTAACATAAATTTTCAGATTGTTCAAACTTATCATAGACTTTTCAATACCTTTGTTGTTACATTGTGTGCTTCAAATATACTTAGATTTGTAACCGTTCTTTTAACTTGCATGTTTCCTGAGGTACCGTAGCATTTTCTTATGGTAATAATTATTTGAACAAAATTTCTACAGACATCTGGGTGCATGTTTGTATTTCTGTAGTAATGAAAGACCATGTACTTATTCCTGAATGTGTCTAAAATTTCTCAAAGATGTAACGAATATATTACTTTTATTTGGGAAATGCATGTCATATCTATTTCCATCTAGTCATGAGTATTTTTTGTTTTTCATTGCTGGATGTATTAAATATAGGATTTCCTTGAAAGAAAAAAAATTTCTGGGATTTTTTTGTATTGGTGTATTTTTTGATATTTTCCTTTTTGCAACATTTTCATTAGTGATTTGAACAGTTTCAAAAATTTATTCTATGGAAAAATATATTCCCTGTCAACACCATTTTCTATTTCCTTCTTCATTGGTCATGTTTTTGGTTTCTGTAATCTAAAGGAAGTGCAATTTCATGAAATGTGACAAAATGACTATTGGTCGTTTGTTTTTAGTTGAAGTTTTAGAAATTGAAAATGCAATATTTTTATATAACATTTATTTTAAAAATGTTAAACTGAGAGATATCTTAAGTGTTTTTAGAAGTTTTTCACAATTTTCTTAAAAAACTGTTAGAAATGGAATATGAAAATAACCAAGTGATATTTTCTTTATAAAATGTTCATAATACTTAGGACTTGTTTGCTACTGGTTATCTACAAATTTGAAGTTGGAATATTTTTTGTAAAAGAAGTAAAACCACCAGAGGAAAGGGAAACCTATTAACTGTTGAAGCAATGGAACAAAAAATAGAATTTTAATTAAAATATTGCAATTGGTGTTCATTGCACTAAAATGTCTCCATACTGTATGTGTGATCATGTTATGTTTTTGTCAGTGCAAAGTAACATTTGTATGAATGAGTTAAAATACATTTTTGAAAATGTTCATATCATTTGTAAAAGTAGGGGAGAATACTGTACTTCCAAACATTTTGTGGGAACTTTGTCACAAAGTGTTAATTTTAATGGGAAATGGGTTATTTCAAGAGCATAAGTCTTCAGATGAAAGTCTGTAATGTTTATTTTTAATTCTATGAAATGTGACCTACTATATACACGCTTTCTGTAGAGTATTAGAACTCTATACATAAACACTTTGTAACACATTCCTTCTCTGACCTATTTTGTTATATGTGTGTGATTAACTGTGACTGTGAAATATTAGGACAGTAAAGAGCATATTTATTGAAAAGAACATATTTTTTTGTTATTAATTACCACAGCAATTTTATCATTGGTGTAGTCAAAACCACTGACTCCTTGACATCCTTACGTTCTTTCCTTAATCATAGTTTAATAAAATAGTTTAAAATATTAAGTAGTTGTTAATTGAAATGGAAGTGTGTATTGTAGTATTTAAAGTGAACAGGGTTACATTACTCAGCAATTATGCTTACTAAATATTATGTAGTAGGAACTGTTTTTTTGCCCCTTGTGAGATTTTGCATACTAGAGTTGACTCTGGTTGTAGTGAACATCTGGGAACTAACATATTTGGTTCACTATATCTGATGAAGTCAAAATTAAATAGAATTTCTCCATAGCGATTGATTTTATTAATATATAGATACAGGAAAATACATAAACAAAATAACTGAAAATTTCAATATCTTTATTTGTCCTAAAAAAAAAATAATTGTTTGCTTCATACTTTTTCAGTTAGTAATTTCTCTAGGTCGTCTAGAGTTGGTGCTATCTCCATACTTAATTGTGCATTGCCCATTGTATCTAAGTATAGTAATGCAGTCTTGTCACCCTTCAATGCCTCTTGCACTCTTGGAACACCATCCCAGTCTCTGAAGGCCCCTTTACATGCTTAATAACATACGAGATGCTTTCAGTGACGGGAAAGCACAAGCGACTAATGAATCTGATCGCTTTTCCATGCAGCATGGTGGATATCCCCAGGCTGTCACAGTCGTGTGCTTTCTGTTTCTGGGGTAAAGCGTGTTGAATTCAACAAGCTTTATCCCATGGAATATCAAGTGATACCAAGATCGAAGATTGAAAGTGAAGCAAGCTATCGTGTGTCGCTGCTGCCAGTTGTAGCCGACACAGGACAGGACCTTGTTTTTTTGCAGTGAAACTGAATGGAATAAGGTCACCTGTAAGGTCTCCATTCTGGGTCTATTACCTTCACCTCAGAGAGAGACTGCTTGGATTAGGACCTGTGGCTGACGATATTGTTTTCAAGCTGCCTAGTGTTGGAATTTGTGACCCTGAGGCAATATATTCTTTTCCAAGAGGAAATTAATTTCCAGGATGTTGTATTATATACATTCATTATAGCGGATGTTCAGGTTCACTATAACCGAATCTTCTTATGCCTATTTGTAATGCAAGTGAAACGGGACCAGTGATTTTAAGTTCACTATAACTGAGGGTTAGCTATAACTGGAGTAAACTGTATTACTGTATTTGTGAAGGAAAGTACTAATATATTATGATTTTATTGGTCATAATATCAGAGAAGTTTGAGGGGAAAGGAGGAAAAAATTAAAACTAAGCAGAATTGCATTGTTTTCTGATCTTGAGACTGTTTTCTGTTGTCTTCTGGTAGAAGCTGTCATATCCGCAAAGGGTGAAAAGGAGTTTTGAAGTAGTGTAACTGGAAAGGACATCAGATCTGATCTGTCATATCTGATGTTCTTTCATTTGGTGAAAGCTGACAAGACTAGCTACAGTAGTTCCAGAGATAAAGATGTTGTCAACTTATGGGATGTATAAGGTACTTTTACTTTTTGCATGAATAGTAGACAGATAACTTTCTCATCTATGTGGTGTTGTCAGAATCCATTTTGATTGCCTTGTTACAGAAAAAGTGGTTTTCCTCAAACCCCTCCTCTGCGATCATCTAAGTCATTTGCAGGAATTTCCATTCATTCTGCAGGATGGGATGTTCGTTGATCAATCTGGCCACACTTGAGAGCTTGCGAATCTGAAATGGGTGTTTCAATTTTTGATTCTTTTTAAGGTTTTTAATTTTTAGCTCTAGTAAATTTTTGAAATTTTCCCAAAAATGGCCCCAAATTTCTTCTGTTTTTTGCCCTCCGGAGTAGAGGAGTGTATGCTGATAAAAATGGTGCAGATTTGATTTTCAATAAAACCTCTGAATTTTTGAAAATTGCAAAAGTAAAAAATTTGACACCCCAACCCCCCACCCCTACCACTTAATACATCTTCATAATTTTAGATTTTTTCTTCATGAAATCTGTTCCTCAAAATTATATCTTTGAATATCATGTAGTTTTGTATATTTTTGAGTGAAACTATGAATGGAAAAAGAAAAAACAAATGCAAACAAGATTTTCTCAAAATTGGCTCGAATTACTTTTTTTGGGGGGGGGCGGTTGATTAGAGCAAGAATTGCATAATGGTATGCATTGGTTGTGGTTTTATTAAGGCTTTTGGAATTTTGAAAATCGCAGATTTTTTTTTCTTAGTGGGGTCCTACACCTTCAATATTTAAGCTAGATTTCTTATGTAGTGCAGTCCAATGGTGTTTCTTGCACATTGTGTAGGGGATGCCCTAATGATGAGTGAAACGAAAATTTTCAAGAGGTCTGCATGGTACAACTAAGAATTCTATTTTTTTTTGCAGTATAGATAATGAATTCCTGGTGACCTTATTTGAGAATAACAATTTTGCATTGCTTCCCCCGAGTCATAAAAAGTAAACACAAAAATACATATGAAAATTCATGAATAAAAATGACGATTTTATCAATTTCGAATATGATGGAAAACTAAGCAGTGTCTGGTCATGTGAGGGGTATCAATAGTGCCATTAGATTGGGAAATAATGCGGGAAATACTCCCAAAACGAAACAGTTTTTATTTTGACTGAAAAATGCGATCCGTTCCCGCAATTTCACCTACTTGACGTTACAACTATATTCTCATACTCGGAGTGTCACTGCTTATGACTGCTAGCATGTGATGAAGGAAGAAGCTTCAGAATTCATCATAGAACACCAAAAGCTATTCACGTGTGCCTTTTTTTACAAAACAACTAATTTTTGCAGCTCTAGGATTCCATTTTCCTCTTAGTAGCAGGATTTTATGTAGGTTAAGGTGTGAACTAACATTTTTTGGAAGTCTTTAGAAAAGTTCTATGTTAAAAATATGTGCTATGCACACAATTTTGTTCATAGCACTGTTATAGACTATTGGTAACTGTTGGGCTTTTTAGGCCTGGTTCCAAGAGAGCGATGCGGAGTGTAAAAGATAAGGAATTTTTGAGGACGTAGAAGCGCAATGACAAGGTCGTGATGCGCCAACCGTATCGTATTACCAGCGGCGCAATTTTCACAGTAGTCGCAGCTCGTGGCCGGGTTGAATTCAATTCATTTCAGTAACGAAATGAGGCGGTGGAAGGGGTAGGCCGTCACATCTAGCGAGGGGGACGAACGCCTTTTTTTGGTATTTCCGGGTGCGTCAACTGCTAAGGTCATTAGTCCCGTAAGTGTAGAGCGTGTTTTTTTCACCGGAGGGGGCGATGGTGTTCCCCCTGCTGGACGGCGAGATCTGGCGCCAACCTAACCGTCCGCTTGCGGGGTTTTCTCCAGCCACGTATCTCCCATCAGCGAGGCACCGCCCCAGCCAGGACATGCTCTAAGTTCCCGACTAGTCTCCCGGCATGTGTCGAAGTGTATTGCATGTAAGTGTACGTGTGTGCAAGTAAGGGATGAGGATAGGAAAAGGAAGAGAAGATGGCGTGGCTCGTTTTTAGGGTACTACTCCAGCATTCGTTTGGTGTTGATCAAAGAAACCACGGAAAACCGATCAGAGCAACCGGAGCCGGCAGCGAGAATTCTACTCCAGATAGCGACTGAATTCGACTAAGCTATGCAGCTAGTGTCGAAAATCCTGTCGCCATTGGGACTTGAACCTTAGGACCCTCCATATCAGAGGCACTGTAGTGACATCAATTGACGCCCTGAGCCACCTAAGCCGGTGAAACGCCTTTTGGAAAACGTGAAAATAGCGAAAGGTGAAGCAAAAAAATATGCACGTAACTGAAAAGTGTTCAAAGAGCTGAAAACTTGGGCATCCATTAAATCTTTGCCTCTAAAGCAACCAATTCATGTAGGTATTTTAGAAAAATCTATGATTCTTGAGAAATTTTAGATGAGAATTTTAGGACTTTATAAATATGCTTTTATATTTAATTTCAGAAGCCTTGCGTCGGTGGGCTGGAGGTAGTACGGAAATAACCAAAAGGTCCAGGGTTGGATTCCTGACTATACCAACATTTAGTAGAAATTCAGAAGAGCAAAGTACGCTTGGTGATATAATGGTATTTCGGTATGAGACCAATTTTCGTTAACATGTGTGAATTTGCGAAAATTGCAAATATGAATTCTGTGCGCTTCTTTTGCTGAAGAGTATTTTACTAGGTGGCTGAAGAATTTTCTGAAGTGTAAAAACGAACAGCATTGTATTATGGCGTACAGCATTCCGGTCTTTAACAATCATATCAATGCCATTCCGGTAACCGTCCCCGCAGAGGGGGGGGGGGGTCGCGACAGCGTAGGTTGTCCCGATCTCTGGTGGAGTGTAGACGACCACCCAGACCCTGAGTTTCACAGCGACATTTACGCCGTTAGCTTCAAGGAGGAGGCAGTGAGTAGGTGATGCTGAACTCCCTGTTGCCAGGCTTTGCCCGGCAACCCACCAGTTGAGCCTCTGGTGCGTCGACCTTTGGGCAGGATTGGGCGAAGGACGTTCTTCGGAATGCTCCGGATCCCACATGCAGAAGTCCGACGGAGACCAGATACTCCCTCGTCTTGCCTAGGTTCTGGCGGTACTCACGTCATTAACCTCAAAGTGGAGGCAGTGAGGAGACGGGAAGGGGGCCCCGAGCTGCACGGATATTTGTTCGGGTGGCCTCCTGTTGGGCTCTTGACTTCGTCGTGGCAGTGGTCCGTTACTCTGAGCAAAGAGGACGGACTTGTCACGGCGCATGTGAGTGGCGCATTGTCTGGCAGGGCAGCCCAACCCAGGTATTGTGCGGGGAGATTGCCGTGAGGGCAAATTGCGTTCCGGGGGGATGCGGATACTAGTCTGTAGGCGTACTTGTGCTTCGGGGAGGAGGTGAGGGTAAAAGCCAGTAAGGAGGGGGTGAGGGTCAAGTGCCCACCTTGGGGTTAACGCTCCTTGTTAGAACGAAGTGTGAAGGAGTTGTATGCCAAACTGATGTGGCGTCTTAATCTGTCCGCCATATTGAATTCAAAGCGTCATTTTTATGTGCTTTTGGATGAGTTCAAAGCTAAGTTTTTTGGTGTAGTGGTAGATCATTCTTTTTCAATGCCGATTATGACCACGTCATACCGTTTTGACGTCTCTAAGTAACCGCCATACTGATTCAAACGTATATGAAGCCTCAAAAACATTTTCAAAAGTTTCTCAAAAATAGGCCCACATTTTTTATTGAACTTTTCCCTCGGATAGCCTAAAAACGCTTTAGAGAAAGGCGCAGATCTCATTTTCTTTGAAATCCCTGATTTTTCGAAAACTGCAACACTTCAATATTTTTTCGGCGTCTTCTTGTAACTACAATATTGAATACAAATTATTTTTCTGAATGAAATCTATTGTTCCAAGACTGGTCTTGGAATAGGGTTGTGCACATTTTTTGGAATACGTGTAGTTTTCGCCTGGTTTTGAGTGAAATATAGGCAGTTTTAAAATAATTATTTTTTAAGAACAGGCTCCAGTTTTTTTCTTTAAATTTTCTCCTCGATTGTATCAGAGGACGGTAAAAAAGTGGTGCTGGTCGGGAAACCCTGTATTTTCAAAAATTGAAAAAAGTCAACATTGCAAAAGTACTATATTGAAGATAGAGATTTTTATCTTGAATGAAATTGTTTTAAAAATCAGATTATGTTTTATATAGAATCTCGAAAACTCAAAAATGTTCTTGCCAATGAACTCAAAATTGAGAATTTTGAGAAGTGCTCGTACGACGTTTTTTCAAAAACTGCTCGAATTTTTTCTATGAAAATTTGTGATAATTTATTTATCACACTTCTGTTAGAGAACCGAAAAATTGAGAAAATTAAAAAATATATATTTTAGGCGCAGTTAGGTAGCAGCTAGGAAGAGGAAAGTGCAAAACACAAGTAAGTCCTGACCCAAGAGATTAGGAAAGTAACTAGTACGAGAAAGTCTGTGCTACTCTGTAGGGCCCCAAGTTTATTACACTTTCAGATGTATAGTGATGGCGTGTTCTTATTTAAGTATCCTTGAATGTGGATTGTGCATTGGCGACAATGCAGAATGTGATAAACTCAAATATATGTGTGGTCAACGTAGGGGCAACAAAATGAAAACCCAAATTTTTTTATGATTTGTGTAAGCCAGCAAAATCTTTTTGTTTATATCCAGACGTTTCTTAATGGGTGTGCCATGGATAAAAACCAAAATATGGCAAATTTTAGGATTTCCTTGTTAAATGACACATTAACCAGACGATGTGGATAAAGCTCTACAGATGAAAAACTGATCGTTTCGTAATTCGTAAGGCTGGTTCAGCAATAGGGCGCTGGCTGAAGTAAAGGGAACATTTTCAAGACTTCTGAATGAGTGGCGATTTCTGTGTTCGCGAGAATTATTTTGTCATAAAAATGCATGGAAAATTATTCCTTACACAGTTACAAAATTGTTTTAGGTAAATCTCGAGCCTGCCGTTTACTTGGAAATGCGTACCGAAGCATCAACTGTGTTAGAGTGATGTTAATGTGGTGGTGTCATGTAAATAAAAATTTACATCTGTCACAATGAAACTAGAAACTTGTCTCCTTGTCTGTTATCATCCTTATCAACTTCTCACCAGTAGTCCGATCCCTGTTGAATACGTACCTGGTATCCTGGTATCTTTATCTAAATAACATATTTTACCTGCCCTGGCCACAGTATTAAGTAAAGTGCACTTCATCCGAATAAAGTCCAAGTAAGTTTGGAGATGGTTCCTACTTCGGACTTTATCCACCCATTTTGAATAATTTGGATATTAACCGCCTTATTTGCGATGTAGCCAGAATCGGTCTTAAGCTGTAACATACGAGTATATAGGATTGAGACATTTTTAGTGGAAACTAGTAGTGCTACGACTAGAAGAATCTTGACTCGTGAACAAAAAGCGAATGGTGTGGGAGTTTCAGCAGAATTCTGAACTGTGTTAGAGAAAACACGAATTTTCTGGTTACCATGGTTATCGGAGAAGAAACCTAATGTTTCCAATTTGATCCGGAGACGAAACGCCAAAAATTCGGGATGGCACACGAACAAGACTCCTCGTCCGAACAAGGCCCGGATGAGCAAATCCAGGGTGAAACAATGCTTCTGGTCTTTTTTGATCATCGTGATGTCATCCACATGGACTTGGTATCCCCTGAGCAAATTGTGAATGCACAGGTGAATGCAAGTGATCGGTCGTTTGCGAAAATGAGTCGATCGCGTGCGACCACACATCGCCCGTTCGTGGAAGCACCACCACGACACTGTTGGTGCAGGGACACTATTGGCTCAATACGGCGTTGCCACGTTGCCTCAACCCCCTACAGCCTAGACGTGACTCCTGACTTCTTCTTCTTCCATCGCCTCAAACGGACCATCATGGGACAACGTTTCGACTCCATCGAAGACGTTCTAGCAACTGTAACAAGGACTCGCAACAGATTTCCGGTCTATGACCTTCAGAAGGCGTTCGCGGCTTGGCAGACGCGTTATTTCCGGTGGGTCGAGCCCAAGGGTCATACTTTAAAGATTATTAAGGATTTGTACAGATATATGCAATAAATTATTGTTAATAAAATCAGTCATACTATTGTTTGATCGTCCTACATTGTATATGACACGAACCTTGCGCCCATTTCCAAGACTTGGAAGATCATTTGCGATAAACGAGTGCATTGTTATTCTGACGGCCAGCTAGCGAGGTCGGTTGGGCGATTGCAGGGCCGCGCGTGATAGAACACGTTAATATACACCGATTCTGTCAGTACACAAGTTTGTGTTTTTTCGTCGGTTGTATCGGAAAAAAGAATTTTTTTCGTCAGTGCTTATTGTTAGAAACATGTTTTGCTCTTCAACACACTTTAAAAACAAGCTTCTGGTCATTATAGACGTATGAAAAATCGTGAAGAAAGCTGTAGAGGAACGATGTGTTTCTCAGTAAAATTATGTACGAAACATTTGTTCATTTGTTAATTTCGCCTGAAATGACCTACTGGCATATTATTATGGAGTTTATTTACGAATACATTATATTTATGAATAATTACTTGTGATAATAATCGTACCACAGTTTTCCTGCATTAACTGCTAACAAGATACGAGAGAGAATAATTCCCACAGATATGAGTACTGCAGGTCTGGTGGTTATCTCCAAGATGCTACACAAGCGGCAAAATAGTAGAGCAGGTGGTGCCAACTCGTAAGCTGCTAGCTAAGGGAAGAGGGACATTGAAGAGTGTATCCATTTTTTTTTATTTTACGTCCAAAACAGTTAAAAAATGTGTGTGACGTGCTATGGGAGAAGTGAATTCTGTAAATCAATAAATTTGGGCTCTTATCCCCGATCATGACCTTCGTCACGGAATAATACTTCCTGCCGCGACAACATGGAGAACGATAATGTGAATAACTATATTTCTCACTGAATTCTAGAAAACGTGCACAGGTAATGAAGTGATATTTATGTCCAGAAGTAAAACAAGGGGCCATCTCAGCATTTGCTCAAAAGATCAGGGAAACGAAGAAAAATCTGATCGAGATGGGGGTCATTGATCCAGAAGCTCCATCATGTTCGTCAATCATTTGAAAGACCTACAAAGGATATAAGGCAGCCAAACGGAGCACGCTAATGGTCTTTAGAGTAAGAGAGCTTAATTTATTTAGGTAGAAAACAGTTAAAAACTGTGTGCGATGTACTATGGGAAGAATTGCCATCTGTGCACGTTTTCTTGAGCTGTGGGATCCCTACCCTTACTCATTCATATACATATTAAGTTGAATTATGATTACAGTATCAGCGAGAGTTTAGCTCAAGAATTGATGAGAAAATATTCGTCCATGTGTAATAAAAACTATTTGCAAAGACAAATCAGTTACAGATTTCGGCTGTTATTCCTGATCATGAAGAAATCGGCGTACTGTTGCAAGAGGATTAATGGAGAACGATTATTTGAATAATTACATTCCCAATTGAGCTCAAGAAAACGTGCATAGATGGTGTAGCTACATTTATGCCCAGAAGAAAAAATAATAAATAAATAAAGCAGAAGTATCTCAGCTTTTGCCCAAAGCACCAGAGAAACTGGACGAAAAACATAATCGAGATGAGGGTCATTGAACCAGATTTTAGCTTTCCTGCGTGCGGCATGTTCCGCGGACCGACGACAAGATCCAAGGGAGGGCAGGAATGAGTAAACATCATAAGAAAGCTGCAAATTTAGCTGCGTTTTAGTCTCAATTTACGTTTAAAATGAAAATATTCAAATTTCGGCAGTTATAAGCTTTGTTTATTTTACAAATATTATAGAAAAACAACGATTTATATTATTCGTAATGGGGTGACCACTACCCCTTTAAATTGGAGAAGATTATAGCAGAAAAATCTGGTTTGTTGATGGCGAAAAGTGGGCCACTCCGGCACATTTTTTTGTGGACAATTAACTTTGAAGGTCGCTAGCCACGGAGACAACTCTCGGGAAGGTCTGTGTAAAGGGGGTATTTGACACCCACGTTGGCGCATTCAGATAGTGCGACACATTGCATCGCATTGCATTGCACCGATACATGACGTGGTTGCAAGCTGCATGGAAGGCGTCTTCGTGAACGAGGCAAAACACCGTAGATGCCTGTGGCTTCGATCGACGTAATTTGCACGTGGTTTCTGGAGGTTTGGCCCGCTGTGGCTCGCGCGCAATGCGCAAGTTTCGCATAGTGACGCGAATTCCTCGAGGATAACGTTGCTTCGTCGTTCGACGGGGTTCGGTCGGCCGGAACCCTACCCCCAGTTGTTACCGCTACGAAGCTATGCAGCGATTTTGTGTTTGAGGGTGGTACCGGAGGTTCGCTCAGCTCGGTGACCTGTACTGACGGAACCTGTCTTGTAACACACTAGCTATTCATCCACGGCGATCAACTGGAAGTCTAAGCTTGCAACCCTGGCAACGAAAGAAGGCATCTATCTGGTGTCAGCTTGTTCTTATTTATTACATTATTATCAACTATTCTCTGAATAATATTTGTCTGGATATATTATACTTGACAGCTAGCAGCTGACAGGGGAGCTGAGGGGGTTTCGTTATCCAATCAGAGCTTCAAATTGTGATGTCTGTGCAGAGTTGCCGCTGTTTATAAAGAAAAAAATCTTACAGCTCGAAACAACTGAAAATTGAAGAGCGTTGAGCGCCAAATGGCCAAGAGCGCCATTTGACGACATGACTTGTTTGGTTATGCATTTTGTGTGCGGTTCTGTGACAGCTACTTTGTGTGTTATCATTGCGATTTGTTTCTTGCTACTGCTAGTGCTGTTGCAATCTGATGCGTAAATGACCACACGTCTACGCGTCCGCCGCCCGAGTAAGAGACAACATCGCTGTACCTACCCCTTGCTGTCAAGAGAACAGAAATATTATTCGGACAATAACGTACCCCTGTGAGAACTCTTGCATATGAAAATCCGACACACCTCCTATCCCCGCATATCCTATCCATACATATATATATATATATATATATATATATATATATATATATATATATATATATATGTGTGTGCGCGCGTGCGCGTGCGTGCGTGCGCGTGCGTGTGCGCGTGCGTGTGTGCGTGTGTGTGTGGAATTCGAGGTATTGCATTTCTTTGATTTTGAACTAGTGCATCCCTCACCTTTTCCGCGGAGTTGGCGTACCCAGAATCTCCCAAAATGTAACGGGAGGTCCCAAAGTATATAATTTTGCAGATTACGGCTTGAGGAACATCACTCAAGACATCCGCTCTCGAAAGCTGGTTTTAAGTTCCTAGGACTCACCGTTTTCGCGTTGTGCACGATCAATGTCAAGAAACAGACCGTTAATAGCAATGTTGCGAGATTTCATTTGGCCTGCAAAATATAGACGCTTTTTTTTCTGCAAATATTAATATTGTGAATATTAATGTAGTGAAAATTGTATTTACCATGGCGCAGTGAAATTCTCTTATCTTCTGATACCTTTTTTTCCGCATGGGATTCGCAAAACATATCTGTACTACTAAAAGCAACTCAGGAGACCGCGTAAGGGAGCATCTCAGATATCACCGCAATAATTGTTACATGATACAAAAATGGTACACACAATTTTAATGAATATATTTACTTCTGTCAATGGTATCCACTCAATCCACTCAATGGTATCCACTTTACTATCCACCTCAATTTCCTTGAGGTGGATTGGCTTTACGGTCTTGCCCCATCTTCTTGCCATCTATCACCACCCAAAGTACATTTTTTAAACATTTTCTCAGTTTTTCGGTGTTCTGATTAAAAAAAAACACGAAATATTACTTTAATAAAATTAAAGAAGAGTAAAACCTCGTCCTAATTGGCAATTTTCATTAAAAAACTTAGAGGCGTTTTTACGAAAATGGCGTTTAAGCGTTACTATAAATGCAACATTTGAAACTCTTTTCAAAGGAATGCATTGATTTTTCGAAAAACTTCAGTTGATGTCATTCGAAGCATATTCACTTACAGATGCAATAATGTATACAAATCGCTGGAAACGTTCATATTAACGGCGTGACATATTTAAAAAAATTGAGTTGTTTATTTTAAAAAAAAATAATACACCAAAATTAACTTAATGTCATAGTAAACAGTGCAATTAGCACTATTCGTTGGAAAAGTTTGAAGAAAATATTTGGAGCCATTTTTGAGAAAATGGTATTGAAGCGTTTCTGAAAATGCGGAATTTTGAGCTCATTTTCACAAAAAACTATTGAAGTTTGGAGAAATTTTATGACATTATTTAAAGCATATGTACACATCAATACAATAATACAGTGCTACATAAAATTTTCTTTTTAATATCTAAATTATTGAAGTATTTTTTTTATTTGGTATGATTTTAAAACGAAAATAAAACAGTTTTCGTGAAAATTCAGTTTTCAATTCTTTAAAAGTATTTTTTCATCTCAAAATAACTTAAAATTTTAACGTTGGTATCTGGTATGCAAATGCATTAAGGTAATTAATAGGTTTTCGTTTTCCTCTGATTCGAATTGTTTGGGGACATTTTTACATCCTTATTCCCCTAATATCTGATTGGTAAAGTATAAACAAGTGAAGTATTTTTTATTGGGAAGTAATGTAGCGTTCTGTGCAATTGGAAATAAAATACTTTCAATTTATTTTGTATGTTGCCTGTATGTTGTTATTACAGAGTGAATTGAAATAGATGTACGTTTCATCGGAAAATAATACATATTATTACAATTACAATTACACTTGATACAGTGTACATAAATAATACATTAAAATACAATGTATGCAAAACACGGACAGTATATTGAAAAGTATAATTTATGTGTCAGTGTATGAAATTCTATTTTACACTTTCTCAAACAATTTTTTTTAAAAAGACTACATAGTTCTACGTTTTACAATTTCATGTTACTGATATCTTAAGGAATATTCGACCACTTATGATTTCACAAATATTCAATGAGCATGGCCACTTATAATTTCTGCTATAAGAAAATCGCAATTTTGGGTGAATATTTTATGATCTTATTAGCAAGCGAAGATACTTCTAAAACAAACGTAAAAATCGAACCAGTTCTTTTCTCTTTATCGTGTTAAGATTACCAAGACGAAAATTACAAAACTAATGATGCCAATTTTAAGATTGAGATTGCTATTGAACGAGAAAGTAAGATTCAAAATTGGTCAATTTACCATTGCCAGAAACTACTTGTTCGAAACAAATTGTTCGAAATATATTTTCAGCGGATATTCTTAACCGAGTCTCTCTTTTGGCATAAAACGTTTGAATATGGACAAGGCCATAGAGTCCGATTGTGGTCTAAATGGTTGGTTGCGGCCTGAAATATCTAATTCAACATGTGATGAAACGTTCGAGTCCTACCTAATGGATATTTTCTGAGAAGATGTGTTGAGCATGAAACAGTAGTTAAATGTTGTTTATATTTTTTGATGAAGCCTCATTACAGGTTTGTGCATACATACTTTAATCAATATCTTTTTAAAATGATTTTTCTTTTAGAATTGAGGATGGTGCAGATGCAGTTACGCATGTTTCGGGGGCACATGTACAGGTGTAAAGACTGATCTCAAAAGTGTGTCCGTATTTGAAAGTAGTGCCAATGTCTGAATTTCGACCGCGACATCTGCATCTAAAAGTCTGCTTACTCTAGAGGTTGATACAATTAAAAACGAACAAAATTTCCCACGTCTCTAGAGTAAGTCCAAAGTTAACATTAGAACGAACATTTACGAACATTGTCTTTGAGATGCTGTGATCTGAAGTAAATGTCACGAATTCCAAGTAAGTCATCGTTTTGGATCATCTACATGAATACTTAATATAAATTACTACGGCATACTACATGACGCAGACTTCTCTCAACCCAGGTGACGTCGCGTAGATGACAGGGATGCCGACGTTTTGACCATATCGTGGTCTTCTTCAGGGTTGGAGTGCCGCACTACAGCTCTGAAGGAGGTCACGAAAGGACGATCGAAATGCCGGCATCCCTACTTTCTACGCGGCGTCACCCGGACAGCCGATAAGCCTGAACATGACTACTACATGATGTTTTTTGTCTCGAATGTCTCACGTACTTTCAGATTTATTGCAATTAATTAAAAATAGGCACACTTTTGGAATATTCTTCGTATAATTGCTGTTTATTAAACCACAAAAAATGTGTTTATGTTCGAACATGGATATTTTTTGAAATGAAGAAACGTTTTTTATATGCCAACACTGAACATGCCGTAACTTCAATCTCGGCTGCGTAACCTCATCACTTCATACGCCCTGGGAGTCCAAGACCAGTTCGCGAGCTGATGGAGGAACCGATTTGCGAGCCGATGCGGTATCCGGGTTCGAAGCCCACTTTCTCATCCGAGCCGCTCTTGGAGGAATGCGCGCTGAGGACGGAGGAGATGCCCGCCACGACGCCGGCAGCGATGTTGTCCGCGAGCGCCTTTCCGTCCGGGGCACTTCCTAGGCCCCTGTGGACGCCCAGGTCGAGCAGCAGAGCCAGCGTAGCCAGGACGGCAGCGACGCCGATTCCCGTCATGATGGGCACGGGGAGACCTGTTCGCAAAAATGTTCTTGTCACATCGCTTTGCTTGACGTACGTGCTGGATTTTACTAATCCTCCATCAGTACACCTATACTTTTGTTAGGTGGTACACCAGAGCTTATTAATTTCAATTTTTACTTTCTCCCTACGGAGTACAGAGAAAGTCACGTAATTCTGCACGAAAAAACGACGAATTTACCGCAAAAATAAAAAAACTTATTAGAAGGCCTTGATGACGAAAAAGTCGATAAATCCAGTTGCTAAGTTTAGAAAAAATTCTCTATCACATGGTGTAGCCAGAATCGATTTTTGTGGGTCACAAAAATCGAATGAAACAAAACGTGTCTGTCTGTCCGTCCGTCTGTGAACAACACTAGCGGCTAAAACGTTCAGCTGATTTTCTCCAAATCTAATGTTGCCCAATCAATCTGACTGATATCATGACCCTTTGAATTTGAAACCGATATTTAAATTTTGGGGGATCCTTTACATGAACGGGGACATTTTCCAAATTTTCCAAAGATGTCTCCGTCGTTTTTGATTAAATTTTGTTGTTGGATAGTGTAAAGAATATTTGAAAGAATAGTGCAGATCTCATGTAAGTTAAAAACTTAATTTGAAAAATTGCAAAAGTTCAAAATTTTTTTTGAGTCTTCCTACAACTAAAATATTAAAGATAGATATTTTTCCCTTAATGAAATCTGTTCCTTAAAGAGATATTTTGAAATAAGGTCATGCACAGTTATTGGAACATTTGAGTACTTTTCATTTAATTTTGCGTGAAAATACGGGGAGAAAGTACGTGCTGTTTTAGCACCACTAGTTGATTATTATGGATGGACGTAAAGTGCGAAAATAATGTGGATACATGTGTAAAAGGTTTACTGGCATTAAATGAATGTTAATACAGAAATTTGAATATAACTGATTTATCTATATTGTTGAATACCTTCATTTTGATTTCGTAACTGGTCTACCTAAAGTATCTGGCGTTTCTCGGATTTTTATTTGCTACAATTCTCCATTTGGCGGGAAAGAAATGAATTGTAAATTTAACGTAAAAAGGAAGTAATTTAATTTACATGTCCTTTAACTCCGTTCGGCCCCGCACCGCCCTGTCCCCATTAGCATCGCAAATTGTATGCCAAAAATTCACATGGCGTATCACCGTACATTGATAGCCGATCTTGGAAGGGATGGAAATATGTCTTAAGGCTATAATCTATGTACGTCTAAAAATCACTGAAATCGGCGGAGCCGTTAAGTAGAAGGTAGTGATCACATATCGATACTGACATATACTCACTAACGGCACAAATGATTTCGGTAGTTGATGCGCTCGGAATCAATATTCACTTACTTCACTTTGCTGTTCAATGCATCTTTGTTCCTGTCTTCTATAAGATTTCACGGATTTGAATTTATGGTAAGCTACAACGACTAATGTATCTCCGGGATGAATTCGGAAAAATAATATAGTATAACAGTTAAATAACCTTCCTTGTATCTTAATTAATAGCCTTTCATTAATTATAAATTAATTGGAAATAAAATCTATAAACGGGTACAAACAAATGTGACACACGCATATCCCTATTTATGTTTTGTAGTCAGATAAAAAGACTATTTTTTCAAATAAAATTGTTGGAAGAACAAAACTACTGTGATGTTTAGAGAAAAACAGGAAATCGTATTTCTATCTTATATATACACATAAGATAAATAAATATTTTCTGAGAGTGAGTACTTGTGTGAGTGTAATTTCTGAGGCCTTTCTTACATAGAACAGGGATTCATTTCTTTATCCCAAATTTAGAAGTTGATAAATTCGTAAGAGTGCATTACAATTCAGATTAAAATATTTGTAATTTCAAGAATTATATGAAGTAAAACAAAACGGCAAAATTCATCTCAATTTTTCTTAATGAATTTAAAAAAAATATTCATCATCGACTTGCATTATTAATATGCTTACTTTAGTCCCATTATATTTTTTTTATTTTACACTCAATTTGCAATTTCCAAAACGACTGCCACAATTCAACTCTCCTTGATACATTGTGCCAATCCCGTTTTAAAAATAACTTCATCGTTCTCTGCCTAAACGAATAAAATTGACTTAATTTGCCCGAAGCTGATTCGTGCATGTACTATCCAAAATGGTTTCTCTGATCAATGACAGATGAATGCCTTAGTAAACGGGGACAATAATCGCGTGCAATTTTCCTTCACCTTTCACTCATCCCCTCTTACGTACACACAGTTACTTGCACTACACTATCTGACAATTGGGGAGACCAGTCAGAAGATTAGAGATTATCCTGACTGGAGTGGTATTCAGCTTGGGTAATACCTGGAGAGGGACAATCCACCAAGACAACTGCCTTCAAGATGCAACTTGTATCCACTGGACTAATGACCAAAGTAGTTGCGTTCGGAAACACGAATTACTTTCTAAAGTGACTGAGAAAGTTGGCACATTGGTTGTGAAAAATCAGTTATTTTCGACTGAAACATTTTTTCACATGAATTATCTATTTAGATACGTATTGTGACTCTCCAACAGAATGTAGTTGTATTATTTGAATACGACGAGACGAAGAATATGTAAATTGAGTTAGGGAAATGTAGGTATGTTGAGGATTTACTCAAATTAAGACGATGTGATTTATGTGAACATAGTATTAATTTAAAGGTAGAGCTTGAAAATTAGACGAGAGATTATAAATATAATTCATTGAAATGAAGAATGTGAAAGACGATGTTTTGAATATTGCAATCATTATGAGGATAATTGAAGATAAAATGTATGGTCAAAAAATAAATTGATACGAGTTTTATTTATACTGTTGAAAATCTGCATGATATATTTATTTTTATATCATCTCCCTATTGATTTATCATTGTCATCTGTTTTACTGTTCGGATATCGGAGTAAGCGATTTATTTTCTTTTTTGTTGGTTATAACAGTTTGCGTTGTTTCTTCCTCCCATATAGTCTTCATTTCACCTTGAACACACAATTTTAGATCATGCGGACGAGTTATTTTTAAATCTGTTCATCGTTATCTTTCTTTTATGTAGATACAAAACAGGTAATTGTTTTTCAACTAACAAACATTTTACTATTAAACTCTTAATGAAATGAAATTATATTATGATTAATTTTCTGTTTTCTTTGATTGCAGATACAAGCCTGACAATTTGAGTGTTTTCTACGAGAAAGACGCAAGCGTTCATACTTGTTTCGAGGACTCGAGACTATTTTAAGATCTCTAATTTCAGTTTAAAAAATTTGAATATGAAACAAACTAACGAAGTAATAAACATATTTTAATTCAATATATTGATTTTTTAAGATTTTAATGCCATTTGATTATCAAAATATCTCTGGTTTTCTTTCCGAAAAAATACATAATCGGTTGGGTGATTTTTGTGCTGGGCGCACTCTTGAGCTTTCTTCCTGTTAACTGAATAGTCGCGTATGGTTTAAGCATCTCCAGAGAGTTTCTATTAATTGCTATATACATGTATTGATTTCGCTATCTTGCATTTCTCATTACTTTTCTACGAGACGTGGGCTTTCATACAAGAAAATATGTGTATTTTTTTTATTTTTTCCTGCCCTTGATCCTGTGTTGCAGTGATGCGTTGTTTTGACGGGATTCTTTTTTACCTGGAGTTTTCATGTGACTTTATATTCGAACTACGCCTCCTTGTTTTACTGTAAGTCAAGTTGCCTAAAAGAGAGTTCTTGAAGTGAAGTGTGGAGTTACCGAAAGTGGGAAAGTATGAAAAGTCAATAAAAGAACAGTTTATAAAATTTGAAATATCATTTTCGATTTTTTTACCTAAAATTTAAACAACAGTTATTTATGTAATTTCCACAGCAAGTTAGTTTTTGGAATAACAAAAATGACAAAGTGATTATTGAAGCCGAGTCCGGTATTTTGAAAGCCAAGTACTCCACAGATACATTTGTACGACTTGGGTACCTTATTTTTTTTATATATTTTTAGAAAGAATTCATGCAAACTTACAAATATGTACTCTTGATATCATTCTCAATATGCGAGGTGGCTGGAATGTTGATTCACATCGCTCTAGCGCAGGGGTGTCCAGCTTGCAAGGTATATACAAGGGCCACAACTAAAACCATTAATATGGCTGCGGGCCATATTTTCATTAGTCGGGCGCTCCGCACCTGACCTTCCCATATTGTTGATATCCCCACTTTGCCCGACTGCTCTTAAACGGGGGGAGGGAAATGGAACCATGCGTGTTATCAGGTCGTTCTCTGCATAACGCAGGGAAATGCATTCGGATGATTTGGAATTTCTGAATTTACTAGAAAAAATCCTTAATTCTTACTTTAACCTATTTTTACATTAAGCGGGTGTTCACCCCGGCGCGGTGTTCGCAATGCGGGGTGCGTCCCATCTCGATCGGGTTTTTGTCCAGTTTCCCTGATCCATTGAGCAAATGCTGAGATGGCCCCTTGATTTGTTTCTGGATGTAAATGTAGCTTCACTATGTGCACGTTTTGTTGAGCTTTCCTTTTGCTTGTAGTGGTAGTAGAGCTTAGGGTGAGTTTCTATTTTGTTAGCAATACAGAAAAATCAAATCTGTTCGTTCGTTTACCGTTAAAAATAAATTTTCTATAATTCGTCAACGAAAATATCTAGTTTTTGAAATGTTAATCTCTCGCTTTTTTAAATTTATTATTATTATTATTATTATTATTATTATTATTATTATTATTATTATTATTACTACTATTAATAGTTAAATTGTTGGGAAGGGATTCCAAAACTCAAGAAAGCGTGCGCAGATGATTTTCTCCCCCATACGTCACACACAGTTTTTGACTAAATAAATAAATACATAAATGCGCACAATATTCTCACTCGACATAGATGAAAGGGACTTTCATTTTTAATCAATATCATTTCGCGGGCCACAATAAATGGCACCGCAGGCAGCCAATTGGACAACCCTGCTCTTGTGTTTTGTTTACTTTGCAGTACCCAATTGTTGTATACGTTTTTTTTAAAATTAATTTCTTCTTGCTCAGCATTTCTGCCTTTCAAGGGCGTTGATATAAAATTTCTGTAATATTGTAGGATGAAACATCCTTAGGTCTAAGTGTCAAAAAAATAATAAGAAAAATGAGCTTGACAAGTTGGTGCTGTGGTGTATTATTTACTTCTGAGAGATTTTTAATTGTTGCGTCTTTGTTGACGCATCGCGTCTCTAAACCCTTTTTGGGCATTGAGTTGTGCGCTTGCAATGGTGTAATCCTTCGATATTGTCTTTGTCAGTCCCTTCAGGTCGCAGTTAGTGCCTTTTATCCCTTCGGTCAGGGGCTCGGTTTCGTTAGATCTCGGGGTTCCTAGACGGTCACCCAACCAGGAACTCGCGAAGTCTCGAATTCGCTTAACCTCTCTGATTTCACGGACAGTAGTAAACGAAGTCTGCTAGTGACGCCGGCCGGCGGTTTTGGGGTACGTTTATGACAGTCTATTTTGCCGTTGTTCTACAAAGTTACACTTTCCAAACAATAAACAATGAAGGTAAATACTGATTTCCTTCAAACACAACACTCAGTGCTGAACAAATTACTAGTTACCACAAACAGGGCAATATTGGTAGTACAGTTTTGCATTGCATTGCAAATACAGTTCTTATGTAACACTTTTATTAACAATATCATAAAAACAAACACTTAACAAGTTTCTATGAGTATTACTAGACTACTAAAAGTGATGAGGTTCGATAACTAACATTCCGATATAGCTCACTTCTGAAGGAGTAACTCAGATATTGACAAAGAAACGTTTCCTCGATCGTTTGTGTGAAATTGAAATTTTAAATTCCCCTTTATTGGCTGTGACCACTATTACTTAAACTTTCGTATCAAAATTATATTATCTTTCAGGAAATACTTTGTATAGATAAAAAATGGTCAATTGATTGCATTTACGGTGAACTATCTTCAATTACGTATCTTATACTCTGAATATCTAGAAAAATACTGCCCACTTTTAATGTTTGATAATTATGTGCTTTGTTCAAACTTTTAAGAAAGCTAAATTTCGATTTTTATCTAACATTTTCACAAAGTGAGAAGAGTGTTTAAGATGTCTTGGTCGGAATCTCTAATATTTTCTAAAGACATCTTGGGAATATTAAGTGTCAGCTAGGCGCTAAGGATTGCGCTACAATCTGTGGTGCACTACGCATGTCTCTGGGCTTTGGTATTCTGCCCCTAACATGCGCGAAGTGTCAGCTCGCCTGCTTTAGTTCCCCGCAACATGCGCCATGTTTGATATAGTAATCATCATGTCTAATAATCATGCCGTCTAATAATATATTGCAAGAATGTACTCTTCAGAATAACGCTTCCGAAGCGTTCGGATTAGGTTCTCTACCACCATATATTAAGGTGGTTTGTTGCTTAGGACAAAAGAACATCCAAAAAGACAAAAATAGCTGTGACCATACATTTTTTATATTTAACTTAAATTCTTCAAATATTTTTTTTCGTACGACGCCCGAGGATGAAAGAACCATGCAACTGTATGTTGAACGTTTATTTTTATTTAGAACTCGCACAGTAGACATTTCCAACACATAAAATATTTTTTTATATTAACAACCGACGACGCCATATTGAGCTGGTAAAAATGTATCGACATCGCCGCTTTCTAGTGCCATCTGCCGCTCTTCTTGTCTTTTAATTTTGAGCCAAGTCCGTGCCCTATGTCGTAGCCGTCCCCGCCGTTGGTCTGTAGGCCTGTGGCCCCGGCGAAGGCTCCGTACGCAGCGTTTGCTCCCATTCCTGCAAATGGGGAGGAAACTGCAGTTGCGAAGCCTCTGCCGCTGCGGTGGCTCGTTTCAGCACTGGTCGTAACGGCGCAGAGCACCGTCGCGATTATTAGCACAGCTAACGCAGCGCCTCGGCCCGAACCCATGTTAGGAGGCGATCTGTCCAAGAGAGAAGCGTGTCAGAATTACAGAATGTGTACTTTTAAATGGAAGGTATGAGTAAATAATTAAAGAGAATTGTTTGCCAAATAAGTTGATTCATTTGTGTGACTCGTATCTCCTATCATCTTTGATACTGTCTTCAATCATCAAACCGTTTTTCGTTCAGTTTCTCTTGATCCAAATTTTTCTGAGATGGCGTTTTGATTTTCTTCTGGACAAATGTAGCTTCAGTAACCGCGATTTTCCGTAAGCTCTGAGGAGTGTTCCGTATTGGAATTTAGTTGCTTCGCCGAAATCATTAGAGGAAAAGTGGCAATGTTCCTAAGACAGTGAATTGTTTTCCCCCTTGGGGTACGAAAATGCATAAAAACAAAAATATGAGTCTTTTTTCTGATGCAAATAGTTTCTATTACGTGGAAGATTATATTTCTTAGTGATATATTTTGCCATAAACTCTCGTTGGTTCCTTCACTCATTCTTCATTCAACGTAATATTTAAGTAGTGATGGATTCTGGAGTTCTGGAAAACGTGTCTAGATACGTCACACACAGATTGTAACTATTTTTGATGCTTAATGAATAAAAAATTAAAACGTAACTGGATGTACAAAATCAGTCGAATGCCAAGAGTGGACTTCTAAGAACTGTGTGTATTATTTTACAACCAGTATCTACCTCCGTTCATGTGCTAATACCCATGTGTGTCGCCACATATCAAGTATGGGCTCTTCAAAAGAGGTGCCTTAAGATTTTGTATTCCTTCTTGAGCACAACATTCCATCTTGAGCACAACATCCCAGTAAAAGTTTTTCTTCAACATTTGAAGGAGTTTTGTGCAGTGGTATTTTCGGAATGACCATTTACATATTAAGACTAATCTGTAGAGTCGTTCGCATATCAATTGCTGTTGTACTTTTTTCTTCTATATGTAAAGAATGTTAGTGCAGTGGATGATAATTATAGAATGATTATTTATTTATTAAGACTAATATGTGCTTTAGTTTTGCATATCAATTGCTCCCAATAATTGAATTCATCCATACTTTTCTATAAAAAAATAGGCAGAAATTAATTTATCTAACAAAACGTTTGTCTGAGCAAATAAATAAATCTGGGAGTTCTTGGTTTCTACTATTCAGCTCTCCTGCACAAATTGGAAAAATGGAAAGTAATTTATGATTTTGTAAACCCAATAAAAGTTTTTCTTCAATATGGGATGAATTTCTGTGCAGTGGTAAGTAATTTAGGAATCATCATTTACATATTAAGACTAATCGGTAAAGTTGTTTTGCATATCAATTGCTCCCAATGAATGAGTTCATTCATATATTTCTAAAAAAATAAACAAAAATTAATTGGTCTAAAAATATTTCTGTCTAAGAAAATAATATCTGGGAGTGTTTGGTTTCTATTATTCATATTTCAGGAACCATAATCTCTATCTCTTGAGATAAAATAATGATCCTAATATTGTTTTGTTATTTGGCTCAGTGCATTGTCAATTTATTACTTACACATAATGTAATGTTGGTGGATCATTACTTTTCTATTGTATCAGTCGTATGATGAATTGATTTACCTGAACAAATAAGTTTTATACTACGTGTTACTATCACAAAGGACTTTAAACATATATATTTTTTTGTCATCTTTAGAATTATAAAAACTGGTAATTATGTTTCAGAATAGATACAAGTATTTTCATTTATTTTTATGATTATGAATCATCAATTACGTTATGATATCTATAACTATTAATCCGGATCTACCTACTACCGTACCCGTGCATGAACTTGCGCATGTTATACTCAGCTTAAAACAGTAAGTGCCTTCAAGGTCACGAGTTGACAGATCAATTTCAAAACCTTTTTTATGAATACAATAGAAGAAAAAATATAAAAATAGGATAAGTTTTGCAACGTGGCAGTTTTGATAGTGTTGGAATATATAAAACTCAACAAAACTTTTATGAGTACAAGTATTTTATTTTGTAGTTTAGATTTGTTTATTGCTTTTAGTTATAAAGTGAATGTTTAGAAGCTGGAACTTCATATAAGAAAAATGTCATTATTTGTGGAAAAGTGAGCGAGGTAATCTGGAAATTTCCAAATGGGGGTCAAGAGAAGACAGCTATCGTGGCGTGGCCGGGCAGAGCATGGCAGGGAGTAGGGCGGAGAAGGGATACAATGGAAGAGATAGAGGTAGGTCCCGCCGCAGGGCATGAAAAGATTGAATTCCTCTTCCTGTCTAATAATTTTCTGTAATAAATGCCCGAGCAACGCCGGGTACTTCAGCTAGTGTTTAAATAAAGCAAATTGGGAAAAAGAACTTTGCCAAGGGCATTCTTAGTTATTTCATACAGTACTGCGAAATTAAAGATGGTCATCGTTTTGTTTATTTCTTTGATTCGCTTCCCTCCCCTTGATACTTTGAATATCACCTAACGGAGAAAATTGCGAATTGGCACTTTTCAGATTGATGATCTTCCTGAACTTCTGATATAATATGCTTATACTTTCCATGTGTCAGATTTTCACTCCTTATGTTACCACTACTCTACAGGGCTTAATAAAATTATCGTGAATGTCTTATGCCTTTTCTCATTTAAAATCTTCAGTGGCACATCGTGATTTCACTTCAACAGTTGAAAGATCCTTTTCAACGGCGAATACTCAGGTTTTTCTTATTCTTTCGATTGGTTAAATTTTATATTTAAATTCTTATTTTTTAGGAAATAAAAAATAAAAAACGAAGTGATCAAAGTTAAACCAAGGTTGGGGTTACTTTGATAACCCTACTTTTTTGTATGGAAATCGATAGAAACCCCTTATAAGAATCAACTACTGACAAAATAAAAAATATTCTCTGATGGTTTTGAAAGATTACAAGACAAATAAATAATTTTAGGGTCACCTTGACAAATAAAAAATATAAATTTTAGAAGAAATGAACTATATTTTTCAAACGAACATTACGATTCTTGTCAAAGGAAAATACTTTAAGGACACTATTCACTCTCCAACAGTTAAACCTTTTTTGTCTTTTAAACCTTAACACTAGCAATAAACTAATCACGGTTAAAAAGAAAACAAGTCGTTTAGGAATATAAGAACTATAAAAATCAATTAAATTTAGAACTAAATGGAAAAATATTATCAATATAAAATCACATTTCGAAAATATTAATATCATAGGGAAATAGAAAATAATTCTCTCTTTCTAGTGGCTTTGATAGAAATGTGACAATATCAGATTTGTCAATTTCTGAAATGTCATTGGGAATTCGTTTAAATTTACTTTTGTTTTCAGCTGAAACACTCTTAAAACCCTCAACAAGTAATGGATTTAGTTGTTTAATTTGGAACACATATTTAAATGTTTTTTGCCTCGTGCAGTATAAAACTTGGCCAAAATTAATTTACCAACTTCTGTTTCTTCATCCTCTTCCATCACTGAAGGTTCGTGTTTATCAATATTAGTTGGAACTTCATTTTGTTCCATTCGATTCAATGTTCCATCATGACTCGATGTTGCCTGAATATCATCCGTAGGTTCTTTAACAGCATCAAGAAATTCATCTGCTTGTTCTCTTTCGGCTGTCGCAATACCAAACCTGGAGCCACAGCCAGACGCTTCTTTCTCCTTGCAGGCAGGTCGGCAGTATTTCCAAACCGCTGTTCTTTCAAAAAATTTGTTAGCGAACTCTCAATTTCCTGTGAACTATCGTCTTCATTTTCTTTTGGCAATCGATTGAGGACTAATTCTCTGTTTAAAGGGTAAATGCCTGTGGCACGGAATCCACTCATCAAGTTTCGTTTTATTCCTGAAGCGATGTCTTTGTATGGATGATTGTGCTTGGGTGCCACTTTGCCCATATTATCAATGACTCATGAAAGGAGATAAGGAAAAGTATCTGTAGGCAGAGTTGCTAGCCTCTGGTTTTGTACTATCCATGAAATCAATATCTGACGCCATGCTGACTTCATTGGGCGAAATACAACCACATCTAAGGTTGTGTAAGATCCGTGGAATTGGGAACCAAGCATATAAATTCTATGTTGTCATCAGTCTTATTGTTACGTCATATTCAGTGCTACCAACAAGGCAAAAAAATAAGATGTGTTCAGAAACTTCAAATATTAACAATTATGTCGCAAGAGGAAGTTTCGATCAAAGTAACCCCAGTCTACGGTACAGTATTATTCCCGCAGAAGACAGATACATTGGACGTTACCAATGTTATGTACATCGTTCTATTTTGTTCCACTTATTCATGGAAAAACGTGACTGGTTTTAATTCGGTGGTAAAGCACCACCAATATTTTTAATGGTGTAGATATTTTCTGGGCGATTTAATATTAAAATTATTATAATTAGGAGTAACAATGAAATAAAAAATATTGGGACAAAATGAACATATTCAGAAACATGTGCAAATATGAACTTATGGGTAAAGTATGTAAATGTACTATCGAGTGAAAATGTTAATATTTGTACTATAATGTCAATTTTTACGCAGAAATTGATATGAGAAGTCAACAAACTGTTGATTTGACTCAACAGAGTTAACTTAAGGTTGTACTGACATCATTCTTGGGGCCCTACTCACCATACTACTGGACAATCATGATGTAAATACGCTTCATCACACGGTTTTCCTTCCAGGGTACTTATTTAGGATTTGTTTCGTTTAAATTAACCTGAATATAATATTTTAGATGACTAATAGCAATACAGTAATAAGTAACACTTTTGCTGACATTTTGATAATAAATTACAGTTCTTTCTTGACAGCTTTTTCTTTCTATGTTCATATTATGCGAAGAAAAATATGAGTATAAATGAAATAATGTGAGATACTATCGTTTATTTGAGAAGAGTGAATGCAAATGCCTCAACTATATTTTGTACGCACAATATTAATTTTCTGGGTTTTTAGTACAATGAATGTATGTTACACTTTGAGTAGCGTGTTTTGAAACGGTAAATCTTACCTTTCGGCTGTTGAATGGTAAAGCTCGTTCAGGCAACTTATAACGATGAGATTCGCGCAGAAGAAGCAAGCTCACTAACCATTGTTTCATTATAAGTTTTACAGTCAGAACAATCTCTTCTCTTTTGGCTGTAAAATGGGTAATGAACAAGATTGAAATCAGGCGTGTGCCAAGGTCGACACAATTACTTTTATGACTTTATTGCCTTCATGGACGTTTTACTACTAAACGTCTGCGAGTTTGATAATGACTGCTTTTGATGACAGCTGTCTCGTTTCGTTGTGTCTTTTCTGTTTCCTCTATTCGATGTTTCTTTTCTCATTCGTTCATATCTGCTTTCTAAAGAACGGAATTTTGTTGATTATAAATCATCCGTCCATTATTTAACATTTAAATAAACAAAAACTGATTTCTACATTTTCATTAAAAATTAATGGTTTTTGTTTGAAATGTTAATGCATGTAATCTTTATATTTAATACGTTAAGAGTTTTCGTTTAGAAAGCAAATTGAGCTTTCTACTGAACCAAATTTCGTGATTTTTGTTTTAAATGAAAGGTAGTGGGCTCCAGTTGGCTAATAACTTGCAGTTTTTACTGATTTTATAGTATAAATACTACATTGTAATAAAATTGTAAAATTAATTGAATTCACGCTTATATGTCATCATTTGTTCATTATTTTATTCTGCGAGTTGCAATCGAGTTTCGTTAGTTTAGTTTAGTAGTTTCGTTACATGGCGCTAGCAAGTATGTGGGTGTGAGGATATAAGGGACATGGATACAAAATCATGAAAATTACAAAAGAAAATGGGTATCTTATTCACGGCGAAATATCACCTTTTTAAATACTAGATATTACGGAGCACATGGAACGGTATTAAAGGTGCACATGGAATACTAGATTCCATGTGCACCTTTACTTCAGAATGTTTGCCTACAATATATCACAATGCTGGAACAATCACGCTGTGTGATCTGCTTACTGGCTCATTTGTTTCAAGTGAATTTTACTAAAAACGATACTTCTGAGGCATTGCTTTAAGAACAGTCAAAATGCACCAACTAAAAGCTGGGTTTAATTTAAGCAAATAAATTGATGCTAAAAGTGTTTTCATATATCCCAAATTGCATGTTATGATCGGAACAAAATTAATAGGGGATGAAAGACAATGAGCGTATTTAAAATTGTTGGGTGTGCAAGGCAGTCAGTTCTGTGGTTTTCTTTTCAGTTACCGCCAAAGTTTGGCGAGTTTTCACTAGTGTTTTTTTTTAATTATATTAGCAAGTTTATAAACGAGTTTTTCTATCAAAAAATCGCAGTTTTTCGCGCTACCGTACTACAGTAATATCTCTGTACCACGTAAGTAGTAAACGAGAAAGTAAAAAATCAGTTGGTACCAATTTAGTTTTCGTGATATGAAAGAAATTGGATCTTGTAATTTCAAAATCACCCATTAATATTAAACACTAGATATAAAAACATACACGCATAGATACGAACTAACTAACCAGGCCTATTAAATCCTAATTTATGATCAGAGAGGAAACTATCGTAATCATATGTTGTCATAGTGTATGTAGTCGCTTTAGCGTGTCTCGCAATCACTTAGATGACAGCTGTACTGCTTCGTTGGTTACTGGCCAGTATATTACATTTATGATAATTTTTGTGTCGGGAGGATGGAGTAAAAAAGCTGACTAACTTCCACGATTACCATGATAACAAATGTTCTTGAACGCAATTGTCATTCATTACATATTAAATTTGGATTACCGATAAGTATTGCACCGAACCCGGTCTCCCAGACCTACCTTTGCTTACCTGGGCTCGTGTGGCCGGCTAGCTCAGGAAGCATGCAGAGTAAAGAAGAATAGATGGTGGACGGATTTTTAAAAATAAATGATGATGAATTTAAAATAAAATTATTGAGAACACAAATGGACTTTAATGAAAAAAACTTAAATTTTCAGCATACAAAAAATTAAGGTCTTAGCAATTACTTCTTCTATTTTTATGCTATAAAACTAATGTATTACAGGGAACTTAATAATGTAAGGAAGTCGCCAATGCGCGGCGAGCACTTCCTTGATAAGAGTTTCTTTAAACAAGCGTCGCGCCTGAAGGGCGCACTGAAGATCTTGCCGCAGCTCGACAATCAAAACACAGTCACCGTTCGCAGGCAGGTCTGCTGGGGTGGGCAACCTCTACAGGTCGCCGAACCTCACACCAGGCGGCGTGTCCCGTGGGTGTCGGGGGAGGCCCTTTGAGTCCCGCGTCGGCAGCGGTGGTTGCGGTGGCGCAGCGTGGCCACGGCGACGGCGGCGGCGGCGGCATGATGAAGACGACGAAAGCGACGACCCAGAAGCGACGACAGCTCAAGATTCAGGTGTCCAGCAACGCGATAATACTCGTCGCGTGAATTGTGACGGGCGACGCGGGCGTGATCGGCAGAGATCAAAAGAGAATATATTCGACGAATTAGCAATCGGAGGAACTACTCGTCCTCAATTTAAAACGAAAAGGGGCACTGCCCTTCTCCGGCTTTACTGCTCTGCGAGCTGAGCGCACCTCAGCGCTCACCTCTCCTACCCTTCTGCTCCGCCTACCAGGATCTCTCGCACCGTTCTGATCTGGCTGCTCGACGCATGCCAGCGCTCGCAAGTCTTTTCTCCCCCCCAGTTTCCCAAATGTTCTAGAAGTTTCCAAAATTTTTCTAAAATGTGCTTCTATTGGCAAAAGGTTCCTACGTCTTACTTAAATTTGGTCCAATAATATCTTGCGTTTCGTCGGTGTGTCGAGCGGAATTTTCCATGAGGCGCTCTCACTCGCCCACTTTTCGTAAATAAACGCAGGTGGTCCCTCCCAGAGTTTCCAAACTGCGCAGCCCCCCTTCCCAGCTAGATCCCCAGGGATAGACCCGCGTCGGCGTTGGCGAAAACAAACACAGTTTCTCCCCTTTTGCTTGGCGCCGAGATGTCGCGACAGCAGTGGTGCGTAACGAATCAGCCGCCCGACGGCTCAGAAAAGACGCAAAAGCGCCAGTGCGTGATTACGCAACATTTTGTGTGCGATGAACTGGGGTATAATATTCGGTATCGTTACAGTATATACAGCAAAACGTTTTGTTTTGTATTGGGGATTAGGTTTCGGTCGAATATGGAAAGTCTTGTGCTCTTTTTCAATACGAGTTGTTTGTTGACGAGGTGTTTACGAGAGGTGGTTGAAATATTCTTAATATTAGGATTTCAATTTAATTTTTATAATTGTATATATTCGTTACAGATGTTGTAGTCAAATCTGAGAAATGATGTATCAACACTAGATAAAATGTATGATTTTAGTTGCCAGATTTATTGAGCAATATACTAAGACTATTGTAAAGAAAATACAATTTTTAAATTTAGAACCACACTTTCATAGTTATTACTTCTGATAACATTCATAACTAGGGACAATTGTTCTTGAACTTTTCATTTGAGTGAATGTTACTATCTTAATTAAAATCCTTTTTATGACCGAAAACATAGAAGTTAGAATGAATTCGTGTATGAAATGTTAAGAATACAAATCATGAAATGTAATTAACTTTTAACAAAATATAATTGTGGCATCCAATTGGCGATAGAGCCAACACACAAAAACAAAGAATGCGAGTTATTGACATTTTCTTTTCATCTTGTATTTGCTTCGTAAACTATACATGCACACACATATATACACACACACATATGAACCCCAACCGCCACCATGAACGAACATGATGAACCCCACCCGCGATATTCGTTATTCAAAGCATTAGGGGCAACGCTGGCAGTACCTGCCGTGGCTCTCTCACTCACCGACCACCGTCACCCAGGCCCTGCCACCGCCTTTCCCCCCGGTGGCCAGCCAGCCGCGCCGACAGCGCCGGTGTATAGTTTACTACCCTTGCAGGGACCGGACACCTGCGATCTTTTTTGTAACTCAGGTCCGAGATGCCGACCATGTGCCACGCCGCATGAGGTGCCGCAAAATATTTTCGACAGGCAACCGCTTTGTTTTTATTAAGATGGACCCGCCCCGACCAGCTACAGCGTTAAAATAATGCCTCGTTTACTAAAAGTTCGCGCCCCCGGTTTTCGCAAGTGGCGACAAGGGAAAGTAACGGGGCGCAGTTCTCATTACATTTGCGCGAGACGTGATGCCCTAAAATACTACGCGATTTGTCATGGACACCTATGCGAAAGAGCGACCGATCGACCCTCTCATAAAATCGCAGAGGCCAACGATTCGCTACGCGCACACGAGGGTCGGCCAAACGGTTCTTCGGCCAAAAATAATTTCAAAATTTGAGGCCCAGCTGCACTGCATTCCACCGTCCGCGGCGTACATCCCCCGCATGGGGCCGTGCAGTAACTTTCGCACCAAAAATGCAACGGCATTTTTTTTGTGCCACGTGAACTAGCGTACCATTGGTTCGAGTGTCGCTCAGCCACCTCTCCCGGTAGCTGATTCTAAGCAATCAGAGTGAGGCACTCGGATCAGAAGAGGGGATCGAAGCCTTCGTTTTTTCGCTTAAGAGACCCCAAAAGCACTTCCTACTCGAATTTCGAGTTTGGCACTTCGTAATTAACTTCTGTTCGAGCTTTTACTGAGTTCATGATTCTGACTTGTGCCTCGAACGTGTCTTCAAAATTCTCACTTAAGACTTTGCGTGCTGTAGATAAACTTCTACAATAGACTTTGGACTTCGAAGATGCACTCATCTCGAAGCATCTCGAGCCAACACTTGGGACCACTGATGTCACAAAGACGCATTTATGTCGTTTAATTTCGGCACTAAACTTGTGCGTGGAACTCCAACCCTTGAGTTCGCCGTAACATGTGCTTAGAGACCGCTCACTTTGACCGCGTTCTCGCCTGATTCGAGGAGCGAATACAGCTCATCGCCACGTTAGCGTGACAAGGTCGACGCCACAGTGGGCCCTATGGTCACGCGCTGTAGTCCGACGTCCCGCCCAGATGAAGGAGAAAGAGCCGGGCCCGCATCCCAACGCCGCCTGCTGCGCTGCAAGCTTCGCTACCACCCAGCAGCCCAGGAACGAAGTCATCACGTCAACAACCTTTTGTGAATGATCCGTAATCGGGTTCCCGTCAGCTCCTTTTCCCCGCCGAGGTGCAGAAACACTATAATAAAGGAAACTGAGAGCGTAGATGCCACCAATACGGCATGTACGCCATCTCCCGAGGAAAAAAACATGCACTGCACTTACGGGAATAATGACCTAAGCTGTTGACGTGCCCGGAATCACTAACCAACCAACCAACCAACCAACCAACCAACCAACCGTACTTTTTCCTCTCCACCCATTCTATCGCGCAACAGGTCGCTTGAAATTTAAGACATCGCCGTCGGTGAGCAGGCAGGAGCTGCACCCTCCTCCTTACCAGCCCAATTCTCTCCTCTCCTTCGCCCTCACCGTGTGCCTCGAACCGTCGGAGATCGATCAAAAGGCTGACACCTGTTTCCATTAACTAACTCGGCCGACATAACGCATTTCGCACGATTGTTTTAATTCTTTTTTTACTCTACCCTAAAAAACATGCATCTAAAAATAAAGTGAATATTTCTCGCTTTTTAGTGTCCCAAGGTGTACATCACTAAAGTGAAAATTCCATCACTTCTAGACAGGTCACGATATGGAAAATTTCCATGTGAATGTGTAGTTCATCTGAAAAAATATGAAAAATTTCACGTAGTCTTAATAAGTTCACGTCTCAAACGAGAGTTCATAGTGGTGATAATATATGAGGAAGGCTAAGAAGCAAAATTTAAAGTCGCCGAAAAAAAATTGGATTTGAGAAAAAATACAGGAGGAACAAGAAGTACTAAGATACTCCTAAATTAATTATATGCTTACAGCAACGAATCACGTTAAATAAGCAGGCCAGTAGTATTTTGTAGTTGTTTGTTTTATCTAAAGTTCAAATTTCTTCAGAACACCAAAGTTTCACTTTATTGGGTGTGTGTGTAATGATATGTAAAGTCCTTGTTGGAACGATACTCAATATTCTCCACTCACATTTTCCGCGCCATGTATTTCTACTTAATTCAAAAGAATTGCTAAAGACTAGACCTCTGCCGCCGCGCCACCACACATATCTTACGAACTACGATATTATTATATTATGAGTGGGGATAATCCGTTGAACATGACGAGACGAAATTAAATTCCTAAATTGCCGGACCCTGATAACGAGAAAGAGCATAAATCTTATTACTACATGTAGTGAATTACTTCCTCTAACACGTGTAGCCAGAATCCCTATTTTGTGGGTCCTTGATACCGAAAAATCCATTGATGGCAAAAGGTCTGTCAGTGGTCAACGCAAGCGCCTGAACTATTAAGCCGCTTTACTCCAAAATTGATTTTCCTCCAAGTTAACAACTAGTTATCGAGGAAATAAGTAAATACGAATAATTCAAATGAGGTAAAAAATAAAATCATATATGTACCACGGAATCTACACGGAAACATGTTTTAACACGGTATTCGGGTGGCAAAAACCCCTGAGCCAAAGGCCCTCAAGCTTTTTGTCGCCACACGATCATTAGAACCCTTATAACGCATAAGTGACTAGTATACAAGTCTTTGTGAAAACATAGAAATACATCCCACTTTGTGCATGAAACAAATGTAAAAACGTTTAATGTAGAACATTTGCGTCTGTTTCTCTTCGTATCAACTCAATAATCATAGCCACTCAATTCATTCTCACTCCCAAGAGGTAATAAAAAACGAATGAAATGTTGATATATTTGCATATCTTTATAGGTATTTAAATAACTCATTCATTATCTCGAAGTTACAGAGATTATTTAATTATTAAATGTCTCTTGCAATATATAATTTCTGATACCAAAATTGGAAAACATTAGCAAGCATTTAAGTCGTCGCCTATAATGAGCCAGCATAACCTTGACTTAGCAAAAAACTATTTACGGTTAGTGCATGCGTACAAGCAAAACGTGTACTAAATACTAAACAAGAGTAAATTATATAATATAAATAAATAAAACTCACAAAACTTACTGTAAGTTAGGGGTGGGAATTTTAGACTTCTAATACATTTTTTTTCAATAAACGAAATTACAATATCTTCGTCACCGTTGTGTAAAATTGCTATCATGAACAGCCCTTACAGTATGGGCTCATGGCCTGATATTCGCTGTTAATTATGCTGTAAATAAAGTCGCTAGATACAGGGTCTTTAGCTGGGGACTTTAGTGACACTACCTGTAAGATGTAGGCCTACCATCTATAAGTGGAGTAGTGAACTCAGGCGTTAAATTAGTTCACACTGGTTTATACCCGTTAATACCAACTTAAGATGGCGAAAGTTAGTAAACTTGTGTAGGATATTTCAAAGTCGTAAAGAAATTGTAGTCTTGTACTCGCGCATAATGGCTTTTATTCCTTCGTAGAAATTTGGACAATTGACAATCCCTCGCCAATTAACGAGATTCGTTTTCACGTCGCTCGTGTTGTAAAGATCATCTCGTGAATAATAGCCATCATTACGAGTGAATGTTCGTTGCATGTAGTACTACTGAAAAATGAAACCTTTTCATTCAATTTCGGATCCAGCAATATTCCTTTCCCTCTTTCAGCCTCTATTATTCTCTATTCTATTAATATTGTGGGTTGCCCAGGTATTTTATTTTTGATTTAATAAGAATACTAATAACACATAATCATAAAATACAGATATCTCAGGGTTTTATTTTTATTATCACCATTTAATTTTTGTTAGTGTGGCAGTAAACGTGTTAAAGGAGTGGGCCTGAAAATCCATCGCTCATTACGAGGTCTCGATTGGAAGAAAATTTACTTGAAAATTTATGATAGATGGAAAAATACAAAGTATGATAATATGACAATGATGCTGATGAAAATAATTACAAACAGCATTCATAATAATATCTGAATTGCAGCAATGCGTTAAACCGTGTATTTCTTAAAAAAGATCGCTTCCTCATATCCATGTCAAATTCGACCTGTATTTCATCATTACGCCCTTATAATTATCAATTATTATTATTATTATTATTATTATTATTATTATTATTATTATTATTATTATTATTATTCAGTAAGAATCACATTCAGAATAAATAACATACAACATTCATATCATTCACGCGCAGATTTGTGCAATCTGTCCCCTATTTAAAATTTCTGAATGGCCATTTTGTAAAAATTATTCTTTTTTCAATTTTTAATTCTTAATCCAATCTTCGGCCTTGTACATATTTATACTGTTTCTTTACTGGAATTTTCTCTCTTTCTTTTCAAAAATGCACAGCCTTCTTGGACGACGACTTCTCTTCAACAGGAACACTTTCTTCCTCCTCTGCGATACCAGGCAGGCTCCATCTATTTGACCAGAGTCGAAAGTTTTTATTTCTAATTTTGTCAAATCTAATTTCTAGATAAAAATTTCTGAAACACATTATTTATTCCTTTCTATATTTCGAAAATGTCATTTACCTTGAGATTTTACATCAGTTATCAAATAAAACTTTTAAAAGAAAACTGTATCGCGAGCTCATTACGTGTGACCGTCATACATGGCGACTTCCATCCATCTCTTGCTTGCCCCTTGCAATAATGCTATCCATCCGATAGTCCGTCCTTTGAGCGCAGATCGAGTTCTAAATCCTTCCTCTTGACTAACTCTCACCGTCTCCTTTTGTCTAATCTACCACGCTTTCCCATTCGGCAGAGCTCTTCTTTCATCTGTCTTGCATTATTTTATAGAAAAAAAATATTATCTTCCCAATTACTTAAAATTTAATTAATTTTGCCACCTTTTGTCATTGAGATGATATAGTTCATCTCAGTATATATGATTGATGATATAGTTCGTTCTCACTAGTTGAAAGCGGTTTTTAACTATAACGGTTTCGCTTTGATCCCGTGCATTATGATAATTTGAACAGACTCGGTGGCTCCCGACAATTCATTTGCACACGGCGCGGCGTGTGGCGTGAGGGGGTCGGCCGCATGTGTGACCTCGGCGCGCACCGTGCACTCGGGCAAGTGCGCCGGTCGCCTCGTCCTAGTTGCTGGTGCGCGGCGACCGCGGCGCGCCCACAAGCCATCTCTCAGGCGAGCGGCGCGCCGTGACCACCGCTCCTTTGTGGCCCGTGCTGTACACGCACCTCTCCGGCCGCGATAGACGCCGCCGCCTCTGGCGCAATCGAGATGCCCCCGGGCAATTTACGAGCTCACCTCATGTTCGGTGCCACGACGATCCGCAACTGATCTCGTTAAGATTTTCTTTTGAAAAGCGTTTTGAAAAGGAAGACGATGATATTGTGTGACATTACAAGGAACTTTGATTCGGTGATAAATTTGTTAAAAGGGAAACTTTTTAGACTAGTTCTTGTCAGTACTATTAAGAGACCACATTTCCTTGCAAATGTGAATGTACACACACACAAAAATGAGAGACGTGGTGCAAATTGGAACTTAAGAAACCGTATTAGGAGCTACTACGAAACCTAAAATGATTGATTGTTTTCTCCTTTGAATAAGTTTCTTGGCGGAAGGGGATTTTATAAAAAAAAATTAATCATGAAGGTAGAACGATCAAGCTACTCAATCTTCTTAACTGATTGACTAATTTTTAATAAACGCTAACTTCCGTCAAGTTAAACAATAATTAAATTATTACACCAACCGCTACAGCGTACAGATTTTAAGATCTTAAATGAAGTTTCATAGGCCCGCAGGTCCTAGTTTCGAACCTCGACAGTGTTCGTTCTTTCTACATCAGTTAGTGAGATCGACACTTGTCTGGAAGAGAATTCCGACAGTCGGCTCCTCGGATGGAGTGTTTAGGTGGTTTCTTTTGATAAATGTAATGCAAATTTAGTGCGGGTTCTTAATGAGCCACTGAACGCTCGCGATTCTTCCTTCTCGATTCTGATTTACCTTTCATCTTTAGGACCATGTGATGTGATGAATCCGATCCTTTCATGGTCCAATCCCACTAGTCTACTACAATATCTCATGACCACCGGAACAATATATATTTTGTGTTGGATTAAATCAAGAAAAAAATTAAATAATTATATAACATTTAATTCTGTCCAGGATATTCCAAATTAATTTTCATCATCTATCGGTCTTCAAATTTTCCAATTTTCTCTCCTATTTGTACATAATTTCATCATATATTTTTTGAAAGTATTCGTTGAGTTCTATTGTGTAAAGAAATTATCATTTACTCTCCGCTCACCTTCTCTGACTCTAGTGACATTGTGTTAATAGAGACACATTGACTTCCTTTGTCAACTCTTCAACACTTCACCTTCCTTCTCATCCCTCTAAGAATATTGCTACATTCGATTGTCTCCTATAAAATGCTTCCAAGAAGATCCAAGCTCCCTATCACTTCTCAAGGGTCTCCATCTGGCAATGTCGATGTCTCTGTTCCACTCTTTTGTCATCTTGTCACTCATATGTGCCATTCACACCCAATCCTTAATTCTTATCACTTCATCCAACCTCCAAATATGAATCTCTACTGACAGATACTTTCTGCTCCTATCGCTAATTTTTCTTCCCCTCGACTAACTCATATGATTTGGTCCCAGAAGAATTCGATCTTCCAACCACCATGCCCCACATACAGAGACTCGGTTAGTATTGCTGATTACTCCATATCCTTTTGTCATCTACGACAATTCTGCACACATACAAACAACACTACCTTGCTGTGGTGACCCCATACCGCCCGCTGCCTCTTCTGCATTCTCATCTTTCTTCGGCACCATGTTCGCCACCACATATTCGCTTCCTCTGGGAGGATATTTGCTTCCACTCATCTTACTGCTACTTCAGATGTTTTTGCGGACTGCCCTATGCCAATATACACTGTCTATAGTTTCCTTGCCTCCGAAATTCTTTTTCAACCCTTGCTCCCAAAAACAGCAATTATATTCCGAGGCCGACTCCTGCGACCTCCACTACTTATTCTAATTTCCACGCGAACATTAACAACTTCGCTACCTCTGCTTACGGGAGAAATCCATCTCCTAATCACATTGGATCGATCACATCTCCTAATCGAGTTTGGATCCAACCCATTGCTCTTGCCCTGCTTCTGACTATTCCATATCTCTTCGATAACTTTGTTGATCCCGAGCACACATACCCACACAAACACCCTACAGCATTCCAATGCGGCAATACTTCTCGCTGCGTGCTTCCTTTTTCCATTCTCAACTCTATTAAGTCTTCGATTGCTTCCAACGCCTCTGTTTTACTGCCATTCAGCATCTCCAAGGCGTCTAGTCTATGGATTGATTGATTGATTGATTTTTTCGTGTTTCCGGGCGCGTCAACTGCTTTGGTCATTAGTCCCGTGAGTGTAATGCATGTTTTTTCTCGAGAGATGGCGGTGATCTTCCCCCGCTGGATGGCGAGATCCGGCGCCGACCTACCGTCGGCTAGTAAGGTTTCTCCCTAACCAGGACTCTCCCACCAGCTGAGCACCGCCCCAGCCGGGACAAGCTCTAAGCACCCGACCGGTCTCTCGGAATATGTGGTAGTGTAGTGCATGTTAGTGTAAGTGTGTGTGTAAGGGGAGAGGATAGGACAAGGAACAGGAAGGAAAGATCGCGCGGAGAAACCATCGGAGAAACCAAGGAAAATTACCGATCAGGGCAGTCGGCCGCTAGAATTCTTCTCCAGACAGCGACTGAATTCGACCTAGCTGAAAAGTGTCAAAAATCCTGCCGCCGTCAGGACTCGAACCTAGGACCTCCCGGTCAGGGGCGCTGCAGTGGCATCAGTTGATGCACTGAGCTACCGCTCCCGGTCTAGTCTATGGAGGGTTCTCGCTGACACTAAGCACGCTGCCATCTTTGGGGATGTTGTGTTTCGAGGCACGAGTTCTGATTTACTTTCCTGTGTCATCTGACCGACTGCTATCCATGTCAAAGCGTGTTCTCCTGCCAAAGGTACTCTCACGTCCCGCAGACTGCCATATCTTCCTCTTTGTTTCTTCCGTGTTATATTTGTGCTCGTCTTTCTGTGCCATCATTTATTACTTCGCACCCTCTACTCAGACTTATCTTCCAAATGTTGCACCCGTTTTTAACTTATATGCGATGTCCACCGGTTCGCTATATTCTTCTCTTCAGTTTCCTGTTTGTTTTGTTCCTGCTCTTTTTCACTATTATTAGCTTCCTCGCATATGCTTCTATGAAATCCAGCTAATCCTAGTCATTATGGTGTCATTTTCGGAGTTTCCGTTGCTTTTGCCATTGCTACTCCATATCTCTTCACCGGTAGCGGTAGCTCAGTGCATCAACTGATGTCTCTGCAGCGCCTCTAACCGGGAGGTACTAAGTTCGAGTCCTGACGACGGCAGGATTTTCGACACTAGCTGTTCAGCTAGGTCGAATTCAGCTGCTGTCTGGAGGAGAATTCTAGCGACCGGCTGCTCTGATCGGTAGTTTTCCGTGGTTTCTCCGATCAACACCAGGCGAATGCCAGAGCAGTACCCTACCAAACGGGCCACGGACCGCGCGCGATCTGTCCTTCCTCTTCCTTGTCCTATCCTCTCCCCTTACACACACTCACTTACACTAACATGCACTACACTACCACATATTCCGGGTGACCGGTCGGGAAGTTAGAGCTTGTCCCGACTGGGGCGGTGCCCAGCTGGTGGGAGAGTCCTGGTTACGGGGAAGCCCCACTAGCCGACGGTAGGTCGGCGCCGGATCTCGCCATCCAGCGGGGGAAGATCACCGCCATCTCCCGAGAAAAAAACATGCACTACACTAACGGGACTAATGACCAAAGTAGTTGACGCGCCCGGAAACACGAAAAAATCAATCAATCAATCAATCAAACCATATCTCTTCGCCGAATGCGTGCAACTCGGGAACCCAAACAGCACTTCCCTTGGCGACGCGACCTGCTGTTTCCTTTTGCCGCCGCGCGAGGCCATGGCGACGTTCTGTCACTTCAGTATCAAATCATAATTAATATTATTTTATTCATATTATTCATTCTCAATGCACAGTTTCCCCTCTTATCGCCAGGCAAACATCCGCTCTTTTTAGTTGTCTTGGTCCATACAGAAAATTCTTCAGACACTGATATTACACAGGATTAGCGTCAATGTAAGCCATCACCATCTCCACAACATGCATAACGTCACGCATAGTGTTACGTTGGGGGGTGGGAGCGAAAGTTTAGTCAACAATGTCATATTCCAGTGGATACTACACTCGGATTCTATTTCGCTGTATAGTGTGATACGACGCCAAACTTTCTTCACCATCTCTGACTACCTCGCGTAATCGTAGTAAAAATTCTACTTCTAAACTTCATGACATTTGGTTCGGGACTCTTAAGGTATACTTCATGTCGGTCTCTCGCACACACAGCACTTCCTCGCCGTGGAGGTCTCGCACTGCCCTCTATCCGCCCCTCCACTCCTCCCTCGTCCGCCACCATCGACACGCGCTCCTAATGCCCCGGCCTGGTCCCCGTCACCGGCCCATCCATCTCGACGCGCCCCCCGGGCACGCGTGCGCACTGACCTCTCCCCCTCCACCCCTCCCCTCCCCCTCCCACGCCCCCACTCGCCCGCTGCCTTGGGCGTAATGCGTGGAGGCGGCGTCCCGCGCGCTTCCATTTATCTCCGTCGATCCATCAGCCCCACGATAAGGCGCCCGCGCCGCCGCCACCTCGGCCCACTCCCGTGCTTCCGCTCCGCCCCGCCCCGCCCCGCCCCCCGCCCCGGCGAGGCGTGTTTGCAATGTAAAACCCGCGCAGCTGAGTCTGGCGGAACGCTGCACAGAGGCTGCAACCGTGCGTATTGGTGGACGTGGGGTATTGCCGCTTTGCTTTTTAATTTTGGAATAAACTGACGAAGGCAGAAAGAAGTTGATGAAGGGATATACCGGGAGCGGTGGCTCAGTGCATCGACTAATGTCCCTGCAGTGCCTCTGATCGGGAGGTCCTAGGTTCGAGTCCAGACGGTGGTAGGATTTTCGACACTAGCTTTACAGCTTGGTCGAAATAAGTTGCTGTCTGGAGGAGAATTCTAGCTGCTCTGATCGGTAGTTTTCCGTGGTTTATCCAATGAACTCCAGGGAATGCCAGAGCGGTACCCTAACAAACGGGTCACGGACCGCGCGCGATCTTTCCTTTTTCTTCCTTGTCCTATCCTGTTCCCTTACACACACACACACACACACACACACACTTACACTAACATGCACTACTACCACACATGCCGGGAGACCGGTCGGGCACTTAGAACTTGTCCCGGCTGGGGCGGTGCCCCGCTGGTGGGAGATACCTGGTTATAGAAAACCCCTCTAGTCGACGGTAGGTCGGAGCCGGATCTCGCCATCCAGTGAGGGAAGACCACCGTCCGATGAAAAACATGCACTACACTTACGGGACTAATGACTCGGTAGTTGACGCGCCCGGAAACACTAACAATCAATCAGTCAATCATGAAGGGATACCGGTGCCAGACATCGATATTGATCTTTGAAATTCCAGTAAAGTGATATTTTAAAACAGTTTAATGAATTTGAAAATCTCCAAAAAAATTATAGGTTTTTAATTACAGTGTATTGAATAAAATACTGATCCTTCCACTATAATAATTATATCTCATGCTATTAATTCGTTTGGATTGAGTGTCTCTTTTGACTCACAGATTTTAATTATGGAGTTGAATATATTATGGGTTATATTTTCTCTTATTTTCTATGTGCATCAAAGACACGGTTACCGATGTGAATATAAGTTTTGCAATAAATATATTGACAAAACGTGTATTTCAATAATGAATTACCAATTTTTCTATCAATATAAACGTGTAATATTTCAGTGTGACTGACCAAGAACAGCTGTGTATAATTTCACTGCGTAGCACACAAGCAGTGACTCAGTTCCGGAATCCATTTCATTCGTAGCTGCCCTTCACGCGTGTGGGGCAGCACTGTTGCGGAGCGATGACGTTTCTGCCCTGCACTAGGGTGGGTTTCAGTGCAACGAATGGAAAACGCTATTAGAGATTTGCGCCCACTGTGCCTAGCCATTGCCGGATCTTCGGCGCCTGCCCAGCGCTACAGCTTTCGCCATAAATCATGTATCGTACGCTCGCACCCGACCTCCCCCCATAACTTCTCCTCCTACTTACCGCCCCTCCTTCTGACGCCGACGGCGCAGCCGCCGCCACCGCCGCCACCGCCGCCACCGCCGCCACCGCCGCCACCGCCGCCACCGCCGCCACCGTCGCCACCGCCGCCATCGCCGCCACCGTCCCCACCGCCGTCACCACCGCTACCGCCGCCGCCTCCGCCGCCGCCACCACCGCCGCCGCCACCGCCGCCACCGCCATCACCGCCGCCACCGCCCCCACCGCCGCCGCCACCGCCGCCACCACCGCCACCGCCGCCGCCACCGCCACCGCCACCGCGACCGCCACTGCCACCGCCACCGCCACCGCCACCGCCACCGCCACACTGCCACCGCCCGCCATCGCCACCGCCACCGCCACCGCCACCGCCGCCACCGCCGCCGCCACCGCCGCCGCCACCGCCGCCGCCGCCACCACCACCGCCACCGCCGCCGCCACCGCCACCGCCGCCGCCGCCGCCGCCGCCGCCGCCGCCGCCGCCGCCGCCGCAACCGCCACCACCACCGCCGCCACCGCCGCCACAGCCTGCACGCGCAGCGATGCAGATTTGATGTAGGATGTCTGAATATGCACGCCACCTGGCAGGTGTTTTGTGAATTAATCAGCGGCTTGAGGAAAGTGTATCCGCCACCTGGTCGCCCTTCAGGTGCTGGTGCGGTTGCTTCATGAAACGAAAGCGCTCGATAGCATGTTTCTCAGGCTGCGACTGCACAGAAAGTTGATTTGGAAATTTTGAAGGAAATGTATGTATTGGGAGTCTTTTATACCGAAATATAGTTCAAAATGGCTTGTAAGTTTGTCAGTACATCTACCATTTTGGCTACCTTTCTGTGCATGTCTGTCCGTCTGTCAGTCCTCTTTCTCTGTCCTTTTGTCGGTCCGTTGCCTTTCTGCCCATCAGTTCGTCTGTCCGTCGTTGTGAAGTGGTGGTAAAGCATTAGTGAAGTGGTTCTGAAGTGGTGGTGAAGTGGATCTAAACCGGTTGCCTAATGTGATGTGAGGAGGTGCCAGAGAGAAGTATGGGGATTTTGAGACTGCGGTCATTGGTATGGGTGGTAATGGACATTGATTGAGAGGCAATAGTTTGAGAACTTATGGGAACTTAAATTCCGAAGCGGGATGCCGGTAGGCTTGGCTAGGGGATGGCGGGGTCATGGGAGAACCATGGAGAAAAGGCGGGAATGTTGAAAAATTGCTACACTTTCTTAGATGTTATCCGAAGCGCTTCAATTGATATTTGTCCAAGTTCGGGTTGGAGATAAAGGAAATGTGAAGAGAAATGGGCATTGCCAGGTGTTGGAGGGCATTGGCAGGATACCGGAAATGCGTCGCGGCGGTGGCAGTTGATTGGCGGACACAGGCAGAGCTCATCGGGATTCGCAGAAAAGGGTAGAGAAGACAAGGATGGGAGTCGATGAAGGTGCCAGGAAATGACGGAGGTTTTCAGGTTGGTAGTAATGAGGTTGGGAGTGCTTGCGGGAGGCAAAGTGGCCTGAATGACGGGGCTGTGTTACAAGAAGGCAACGAGTGTGCTCGAGGTATCGGGAACAGCTCAGAGCTTGCGAGGGTGGCGGTTGCTAGTAGAAAACTGTGGGTTGAAGGATAACGGAGGCAAACGGTTGCAGGGGTTGAACGGGGATGGCAGGGCGGGCGGTGACGGCAGCGGGAGGCGCCGCCAATGATCCCCTGACGGCGAGGCCACTTGGGCAAACGCAATTACGCGCCAGGCAGCGGCGGGAGTAACGTTATTTACGTAGCGCCCGGCGCTGCTCCATCTCCGCCGCGCCACCACCCACACCACCGCAGACCCGCAACATCCCTCCCCCTGCTGCCGGCACTCCCCTTCCACCCCTGCTCCCGGTCCAGCCGTACCTTTGCTCCACCACCGCATACGCTGCCCCAGCTAGCCCGCCCCACTCCGCCAGACGCTGCGCCCAGCCCGACTGCCTCTGCCCGCCTTGCTCTGCCCTGCTCTGCCTGTCCTGCCCTTCCCCGCCCTGCTCTGGCCCGCACTGCCCTGCCCTGCCCTGACCCGCCCCGTCCTGCCCCGCCCCGTCCCGCCCTGCCCCGCCCCGCTCTGCTCCGCCCTGCTCTGCCCCGCCCCGCCCTACTCCGCCCCGATCTGTCCCGCCCTACCCCACCCTGCCCCGCCCATCTCCACCCTGCCACGCCCCGCCCTTTCCCGCACATCTCGTCCATCTCCGCCACACCCTCCCCTCCCCTTCCCACCCTCTCCGCCCATCCCCACCCCGCCTTGCTGTGTCCCGTAATTCCCCGCCCTGTCACCACCTGTGCTTCATGTTTCCCCTCTGTCAGATCCTTTTCACCCCTTCATTCCCCCCGTTCCCTACCCATGCTGAGTCTGACCCGCCCTGTCCCCGCCTCTCCCCCCTCGTTTATGCTTCGCACTTCCCGGCTCCTCTCGACTCACGCCGCCTACGCTCCAACCCCATCCACAGCTTCCACACCCCTTCTCATCTATCCTCTGCCAAACCTCTGTTCAGCCTTGCCACCTCCCAGCTTTGGCCTCGTACCTTTCGCACCCACTCCACCATCACCCGCGCTGTCACCGGTGACTTCGCTTCCTCACGGCTCAGGGGCGGTGAATCGAGTTTAGTGCGACGGCGAAAAAAACCAACAAAATGGTGCACCACCAGCGGGAGTGACTATAGCTGCTTACTTGTAACTAGTGAATATGCACACGCGCTCTCCAGAGAGGTACCTTCATCGACAAGCGTGTTTCTATCTTCTATATTACTACCTAGCAAAATACCCGGCGTTTCTCACGGTTTCTTCATACTTTCCACTTTCTTTCGGGCCGTGGCCATGGTCGGACCTGCTATGGACGTGGGTGCTTCAGCAACTCTGTATTGCAGTTGTGCTGTGGAGGAAGATTATGTTTGACCACTATATGTATTAGTAAGCCCTGATGATGGAATAAAATATTCCGAAACGTTGGTAAACTAGTGTAATCCATTAATTGACCGATCCCGTGATCCTGTATCCTACTAGGTTTCTTCATATCTAATTCTTCAAATTTGAAATCTATTTTATATAAATCACGCTGTTTTAAGATTATTATTTTTAATGTAATAGGCCTAAATTGTATTAAAATACTATAATTTTCTTTCATTTTATTTTGCAATACATTGCTATTACATTGAAATTGTTTATTTTACGCACTGGTACTGGCTTGTAGCAAACTATTAGGTTCCATTTCTGCCGCACTGCTTCAGATCTCTGTCGGAATTATATTAGGAACCAATCGTCCGCACTTAGCGACAGGTGAAAAATAATAATCGAGATGCATCTACCAACGTATGATTTAAATTATTTATTTTCCGCATTTGTGTTGTATTAATATTTTTCAAACACTGCAAGGACACTGCAACAAGAGCCTGCAAAAAGTTTGTTTCTATTCATACTCTACTTTTTGTGGTATTGATGTCGATTACACGTCGTTGAATTCCCTTTTATTAGAAAAAAAAGTTGTAATGCGCGTAAATATTGAAAGAAATCTATGCATCATTCGGCCATGTGAGCGATGTCTGTGGTTTTGTTACATTCGTAGAAACTCCAGATACTTCAAAAAAATAAAAAAAGTATCTATTTTGTGTGAAAATATTTTATATTGTGTTATTTCCCCTTTTCTCATAATACACGGGCAGACCGAATTCTCAAACTCAGTGCATTTCTGGTTACAAAAACCGCTGATTTCATGTAATAGCAAGTCTCCAAGTCAGAAGTCGACAGCCTTGAAATTTTTTCCTTACGTTTCCGTTGTAGAACAGCAACTTTTTATTTTCCCGCTACCGTTTACGCAGTAGAGAGAAAGTTATATAATGCTGCGCGAAAGAACGGCGAATTTTCGGTAGAAAAACGCTTTTTACAGGGCTCTGGAAACGAAAACGTTGATAAATTCAGTTGAAAAATTTAGGGAAAAAATCCTCTAACACGTGGTGTATCCAGAATTCATGTTTTGTGGGTCCTTGATACCGAAAAAGCGATTGACGGCAAAATGTCTGCCGTCTGTGAACAATGCTAGCGAGTAAACCATTCAGCCAATTTTCTCCAAAACTGATATTCGCTAATCGATCTGACTGATGTCACGGCCTTGAATTTGAAACCGATATTTTAATTTTGGAGGATTCTTTACATGAAGCAACAACTCATCTATTTGCTTTCACATTTAACGCAAAAGATGCAATTTAAAATGAAATAACATAAATGTAATACAAATATAATTAATAATAATAATAATTATTATTATTATAATTATAAAATGAATATGAAATATTATTCTAATTCTAACTTACGTACCATCCAACTGTGTAAATTGGGAGCGAAGGAGTGAAGGCTAGCAATAATTATTTCATAATTATTTCAAGTAGGTTGTGAATGATTTATAAAATATTAATTTGTAAAGGTATAATAAAAGCTCCAAAGTAAGAAACGAACAAAGAAATATGAAATAATATACACATTCCAACTTACGTAGTATCCAACTGCCACAAAACATATATAAAATTACGATCACGATGCACAGGATTTTCAGAGCGGGCGACTAAGTTTGACGCCGAATTACTCTAAAAAACACTCATATTTTCGAAAAATTCAATATGACCTTATTTGATGATTTTTTTCAAACACATTTCATTAAGAAAAAAATATCTTCATAATTGTAGTTGTAGGAAGACGCTGAAAAAAAATTTGCTTTTTTTCAATTTTCGAGAAGTCAGGTTTTTCAACCAACACGAGACCTGCCCTATTCTGTTAAACGTTCTTCAGACTATTCAACAACACAATTTAATCAAAATCGATGACGCCATTTTTTTGAAAATTTTGAAAATGTCCGAGGGGCTTCATGTAAATTATCCTCCCAATTGAAATATCAGTTTCAAATTCAATGGGCTGGGACATAAGCCAGATCGAATGGGGAATATCAATTTTCGAGAAAATGGGCTGAACGGTTTAGCCGCTTGCATTATTCACAGGCGGATGGACCAACGTTTTGCCGTCAATCGACTTTTCGGTATCAGGGACCCACAAAACATGAATTCTGACTACACCACGTGTTAGAGGAATTTTTTCCACATTTAGTAACTGGAATTATCCATTTTTTCGTTACCAAGGTCCTGTAATAAGAGTTTTTCTGCCGAAAATTCGCCATTTTTTCGCGTAGCATTACATAACTTTCTTTTCTTAAGAAGTTCCTTTTTAAAAACGAGAAAGTAAAAATTTAAATGGAATTACATGCGTTCACTAAACTACGGACGAAATAAGAAACCACGCCAGCAGATAATGAAGTCTTTAAATTACACTTTTACTTATATCTTAGTTCAGTTAAAGCGAGTCATTTATAATTAAATTTCACATTTAATTATTTATGTATGCTTAGCGTATGCTTAATATCAGTTTGATTAGTAGTTTATTATAAATGAAGTTGGAGTCAAAGTAGTCATTTATAAAGTCGGTGCCTGATCAAACTGAACTTGAGATTGTTTTGATTCGGAAAACATTTAAATTCCCGCTAAGTAATTTGAATATTGTAACAAGAATCCCAGCGGACACCTGTTTATCGGGTATAGAAGTTCTTTAAAATATTCATCGGTATTGATTAATACAGCTACTATTCGTTTCCAAGAGATGTGATGTTAGTCATTATTAATTTTGCTGCGTCTATTTCTTAACAGTAAAGCGTACTAGGAGGCCGTCCGACCTCCAGAATATCTTTTGACCACTATGAAAAAATTGTAGCTCTGAATAACACGAGGAAGAAAACTGTTTAAATATACGGACAATAATTATGTGAACCATATGTAATATAATACACAAAGATAATAGAGTTTGGAACTTTCATTTAATGAGAGAAAAAATAATTTCTATTATCTTTGATTTTCAGCTAGCTTTTGTTTGGCATTTGCGGTCCTTCTGAGTCACCTCTGTACCAGTCGACGGTCTAGAGCCGCCTGTTTTCGATTGATTGATTGATTTTTTCGTGTTTCCGGGCGCGTCAACTGCTTCGGTCATTAGTCCCGTTAGTGTAGTGCATGTTTTTTCTCAGGAGATGGCGGTGATCTTCTCCCGCTGGATGGAGAGATCCGACGCCGACCTACCGTTGGCTAGTGGGGTTTCCCCCTAACCAGGACTCTCCCACCAGCGGGGCACCGCCCCAGCCGGGACAAGCTCTAAGTAGAGCCGCCTGTTAAAGCTTAGTTACTCCCGTCTCCCCGTCAACCCGTCGATCTCTGCCCTCACGCTTTGCAGCTCGCTCTCTCTCGCCACAACTCGCTCCACTTGCAGTAGCGCCCTCTCTTGTCGCCTCTGCCTTATTGCTGCTGTTGCTCTGTGCCCTTGGTCGACCTTCCGGTGTTCTATAGTCACACGGAACATAAACAGAGCCGTAAAGTTCGTGCGGGCATAGACGTGAGTAGCCGTTAATGAAGGACAGGCAGGTCATATTACATTACCTCCGCCGTACGTGTATTCACACACAATACTTCGTTCATGATCTCAGCAAGCTGCTTACGTTTACTTACAAAAACGACTCTTTAAAATTTTCTAACTTTCTTTCTTTCATTCTCTAATTGACGATTTCTCGTAACCTGAATGTTCCATTTTGTTCTGGCTCTTAGGAGTTGCAGTTACTTACAATTTATTTGAGCGGAAACAATAAAAGGAATTATTCTTATTTCTCTAGGTTTGTTGCTTGTCGTTGTTGTGCATTTCATCTGTTTCTTTTTCTTCCTGGGCTGCGTATTCCTGTGAGGACACGGTAATGACATGCCGTAAGAATCCTTTTACAGCCCATTTTTTTATACTGGTTTGAACAAGAGAAGTCTCCAAAGCCTCCATTTTTGGATGTCAGTGATGAAATATAATTAGAATACCTGTATTTTTGCTATTAAAAATTGCGTAGTTCTCAAGGCAGCCTGTGTATAGAGTGAAACATTTTATTAGGAAGCAAATAAATGACTCCGCTCAGGTGAAGATCTTTTTCCAAAAATTACAATTATTGAGTGGGTTGCATTCCTTGTGCCTCGGCGATATGTGTTATTTCTATTTTCCTTTTCTTTCTTCCGTATTTCGTCTGCAATATTCAACTACTGATTGCATATTGCAGAGCTGACTTATGTCAGATAAGATAAATTTTTTAAAATTTGTTTCTAATTATGATTCAGAGTCCATTCTGAAGGACGATTCTGAGAATTAATGTGAAGTAAATTTTCAATGTGAACAAAATTGATCTGGTTTGAGATGTATCGGCCCTCGTTTTTTCTACATTTGAAAGGATTTTTCTTATCATTGTAATTTCAGAAGTATTTGTTATTATCATCTTTATTTTCTGTTCTGTTATGATGTGAAATATCTTATCTCAAACAATCGGACACTCTATTTCAAACATTCTGTGTAATTTCTAGTGACTTATATAAAAGGAGAATATTGTTATTCGGAAATCAGTGATAAAACTTTGTCAAAATTAATTTAAAAAATTATCCCCAGTTTCACAATAGTGAAATAGGTTGAAATTATACCAGTTGTTTAAAATGTAAACCTAAAATAAACGAAATAAAACTATTTTTCAAATTCTACGAATTTATTATTTTTAATTCATTTGATTTCCTTTCATCTTAAGGCAAGTGGATTAAGAGGAATGAAATGAAGATTCCTCTCACGAAGTGTAGATCAGCTATTGAGATAAAACACATCGTATACGAGGTGATTACATGGATATTAATGACGATGCTATCAAATTACACGTTGGGTGTAACGTGTGAGGAGTTTACTGATGAACCTTGTTACGTAATCCTTCACCATCATCGATCGTATTAACAGGACGCTCTGTGAGGGTCTTGATGAGTAAATGGTAATTACGAGGGCGAATAATGTTTTCTGATAAAAGAGGATGAGTGTAAAATAAATTTTCAAACATCCGCAATATAAAGTAAACACGAAATATCAAGCTTAATTTTTGCCTAATTTCGCGGTACATGTATGTGAATTTCATTAAATTCCACCTTGCGGACTAAACTGTTTTCCATACGCAGGAGACAGTTGCATTGCTCTAGATCTTTCAAATGAAAATAGGTGGACGAAGCCAATCATAAATCGCCACTACAATTATTTTTTCAAATAGAAAGTGTGTGATGGATTGCCTCAATTTCTACAAAAGGTATCGTATATCATGGATATACCGATGATCACGCACCTCATTATTAATGTTTCTATATGAATGAGTAAAATGCTGGAAGAGATGAAATAAAACTAGCGTAGTCGTGCGAGAACTCTCGCATGTTAAACCCTACCCTATTTTCTATTTTTCCATTTACATTTTAAGACTGTAATATATCTTTTTTCTCAATACCTTCTTATCCTCCGTCACTTGTTCTATATGCCCCCTTGTAATTGATAATAATAGAATACACCCTTGTCAATACAAACTATTCTTATTTAATGTTTTTTCCGAGCAGAGAGATACACCCTTGTAATTCAGTCGCGTGAAATATCAAGTAGTTTGTTTAATTTCACATATAGTTGTGTTTTCTACAGGCTCTGAACCGGTGGGGTTGAATCGAGAAGCGTCGAACCAGCAAAAATGTTGTAGAATGTTCAAAAAGGTCTCATCTCATAGATTACGGTGTGAAGAACGTTTCTTTGAGGCCCTTGACTTAAACATTTAGTTTTTAAGACCCTAAAACTATTCATTAAGGAGTTTTTTAACCATATAAATTTAAGAAAGTGACAGAGTGTTGCGGGTTGCATTTGATGTGAATATTTGAATGTGTGTTTTAAAAAAATCCTTCATATTTTTAAAGTCAAAGTGCAATTCGTCGCGTCTCCCTAAAAGTCTCTTTCTTTAGAGACCTTATTTGTAAAGACTGGTTGCGTGTGAGAGCCTCAAAAGTTATGTATACTACTGAAATAATTTAGGAAACGATGATACAACTATTAAATTATTATATGACAATAAGTAACACAAAGGGTATATAACTAAGAAAAATTTAAATGATGTATATACAGGTTAAGTCAAAGGGTATCTACAGCTTGAATATAAGCATCTGTACGTTATCTGTACAGAGTTGCCAGCTTGCTAGTCTCAAGATGACGTGTTCACTTTGCTTGTAGTAAGTTTCAGCGATATCACATGTTCACGACAAAGTAACTGGCGGTGCGCCAGTTTTCGTTTGCCCCAAAAGTGAACAGGCATTTTGAAATAATTTTATTTGTTTTCTGAATGTGCACGACAAACAAAAACAAACAAAACAAACAACGAAATCTCTTGAAGACTTTAAAGAGGCGCAATGTATTACACTAGCAAAGTGTATATCAAGTGGATTGGACCATTCAACAGCGTTTAAACAAGCGTGGAGAACGAAGAAACGGCACGATGTTAAGCCTCATCCACTGACATCAAAACACACTGCCCTTTTAAAACTTTTCCTTCTCATCGTCAAATACCTCTTTGTGCTACTTTAGTAATTTCGTTATTTCCGGGCGCTTTCCACGAGGCGTTTATCAACCCATGCATGTGACTGCTCGAGAACCGTTCTTTAGACTGCCATCGACCACCTGCTTTACCAAGGTCACGTAAAGTGCGTGACCATGGCTACGTGGATTGGCGGTGGTGACGCGAACTGTAAGTTGACATTACACGTCGCCTTATGCAATTCTGTCAAATAGCAATAAGTAAATTTCAACCTGTTGCAGTATATACATCGGCCCATCAACGAATCGTGGGTTACTAAGAGACAAAACAGAGTGATAAAAGAGACCAAGAGTTGTAGATGAAAAGCAAATAGAACAATAACTGTTCGCGATCTTGTTTCTCATGCGTGTTGTGTTTGTAATGAAAGTATGGAGTTTTTAAAACTTCTTTAAGCTACATACTAGAGTGTTTTCACTAACACTACGAAAATCACGGTTTCGAAACTCTAACGCGATAATTAGTATCCAAAATGTTTCGTGAGGAACGAAGCGTTTTGGCAAGCACAACGCATATGGAGTGAGGAGGTGGGAGGAAATATTAGTGAAAAATTTCATTGTGCTACAGAAAACACAATGTTTACTTCTCTGTCATAAACCTCAGAATGCAATGATGAATCGACTTTGAATTCAAAAAATAGGTTGTTATGATGCCAAGTAAATGTCAGAAAGAACTTTAAACGTTTCCTGACTCGATTTTTAGTCAACGAACCGTACGTGACGTGAAATTTTGTTGGGTCCGGAAATCTTACAGAGGCACTCATCGATATATCACAGTACGCTTTAGCCCCTTCAATTCAACTCCATCCACATCTTCTACCCAGGACATCGTATTCGTTTCTGTGTACACAAGTCCAATCCTTCCATCGCCCCGACCTGGTCTTTTAAACTTCCAAGGCTACCCTTGCCCCCTTCGCAACACTGATTTCCTCCCCGCTGAGTGCTCCGGCCCAACTATGGTCCAGATTGCGAACAGAGCGGGCAAAAGTATTTTCTTCAATCAAATGAAATTCGCTACTGTAACTGGAACATTTTGAAGTTCTAACTTCTAGTCCGGATGGTGACGGATTTTGGATGCCGGATAACTTGCTGGGTCAAACTCAAGTTGCTAATATATGAAAATTCTAGAATACATATAATTTAAATGGCAATTTTTATGTAGTTTTCTGTAATAATTAGAATCATTGGAATTCTCGTTGGATGTAGCAGCAATACCAGTGACAACACGTTACGTACCGCGCGCAATCATTCCTTCGTTCTTTCGTTATTTCAACCTTAACTGCTATAAAATGTGTTAATTTAGGGCTGCGTAGACGATAGAAGTTGAAAATGAAACCGTGAATACATTTATAGTATTTTGTAATACTATAAAAAGTTTCACGATGTGCTGGTGAGGACATTTTCATGTAGGCCATGATCACATCAGACTTGAATTAAAACATATTTACAGCGAACACAAAAGTACAAAATAAGATTTTTTGTTAAACGTAGAGTTCCTAAGGATTGCAAAGTAGTGAAAGAAAAGGGCAAATTATAACATTGCAAAGTTCTAAGACATGTGATTTGTTGAATGAGAAGTACAAATGAATGATGAACCGTGAGGGTTCTTAAAAATTATCCATGTTCACGGATATTCTACACAATAATGAATAACAAATATGAAAAGAAAAGAGATATTATGGTACATGTCATTATTCTGTTAATATGAGCGTGAATTCTATAATTTGCACTGCTTTAGTAATTATTAAAATGGATTTATTAATTAGTTAAGAAATACTTTAGTAGATTAGAGGACATTCATCTCGTAAAGGCAGACATTCCTTTTCTGTTTTTTTTCTCTAGCGTTTACATAATTTTTTCTTCTCTTTCAAGTTATTAAGAGACACTATCGGTATAAACGGCAGAAGTCATTAAGTTGGAAATGTAGGCTTTGTAATGTCTATAATTTCCTCGACGAAGCAACATAATATCAGTAATGTGTTCAATATTAGTATCAAACGAACTACAAAACAAATGAATTGGTCAGCTTTGAAAAATAACATTTTGTCCTCCTTTTGCTCAATTTAATCCACCGTCCGACGCTTCGTCGGAGCGCTGCCGGCGAGGGCGCGGGCGAGGTCGCGGCCAGGGGCGGGTGACGTCGCGGGCATGGGCTGGCGGGCAGTGAGGGGGTGGGGGAGGGGAGGGGGAGGGGGAGAGAACGCCCGTCGCCGTAATCGCGTTACGGGGCACGTCCGCCCCGCCTTTTTATCGACGACGAGGGGAGGAAACGCAAACAAACAAACGGCGAGGCGAGGCGAGGCGGGGCGGGGAGGGGCGGGCGGGGCGGGGTGGGGCGGGGCGCGGGGCGAGGCAGGGGGGGGGGCGGGGGCGGGGCGGGGCGAGGCGAAGCGGGGCGAGGCGAGGCGGGGCGGGGCGGGCGGGCGGGGGGGGCGGGGCGCGGGGGGCGCGGGGGAGGGCGGGGCGGCGAGGCGGGGCGGGGCGGGGGGCGGGGAGCGGGGCGGGGAGCGGGGCGGGGCGCGGGGCGGGGCGGGGCGGGGTGGGGCGGGGAACGGAGGCAGATTGCCGCCTGGGGGCAGCAGCACTGCCCGCCTGGTCTAGGACGGGGACTGCGCGACGTCCGCTGGTGTCGGGGCTTTCATTATATCATGGCCGCAAATGAAATGTTCCTCGGTTTATTTCTACGTTTCTTTTGGACGAGGAAGATTTTGCGAAGAGAGTAGTGTTATTATGTGATGGATTACATTATAAGACTTTCTTATATTTCTTTGAGTTTTGTTTATCGTTATTACTATTATTAAAATTATTTTTTTCCGTCTCTATTTCTTCAATATACTATACTATTTTTGGTGTAATAGTTTTTTAACTACTACACTACTAAATTTACTAGTTTATTTAATGGATTATTAAGTAATTTTTCTCAGAATTAGGATATTTTTCTCTTACTATTAACTTCTGTCTAAATTATTGTAATTTTATAATGTCCTCTCACCCTCTTTCTGACTACTTCCTTTCACAGAATATTTATCAAAATGCGGCTTAGTGTGACTTGTGTGCATGAACAACATATTCTTCTGTTTATAACTGACCATTGTTTAAATAATATATTTATTTATTTCAATTATGCCGGATGATGGAAACAAATAATTTCCTCGACGTTGCGCTATGTATTATGTAATAAATATTAATATGAAAAATGTTCCGTCTTTAAAAATTAAAGACCAAAAATATTATAGTATATTATTATTATTATTATTATTATTATTATTATTATTATTATTATTATTATTATTATTTGGATGTCATATTATTCAGATAATTAGCTGTGAATTTATCACTCGTTCTTGACCTTGATGAGTAGGGCGAAAGATAAGTACGAAGGTTTTTTTTCAAGCCCACATCGAAGTGCTGTTATGTTCTTCAGAATTTTGCGGACGGAATACAGTTTGACCAATTACCAAAATTCATTTACAGATTAGCTAGTTACAAAAATTGTCACACGCTAGTCTTCCCATGCGAGTACGTTTTGTAATTAAAACTTAAAAACGAACTATGTATGCAATTTGATAGGGTGAAGCGTGAACTAGTTATCTGGCTGCTCGCCTTCCACCGCTGGGATCAGGGTTCAAAGGGACCTTGATTCCAAGAACAACCCAGTGAAATTTGCTTCGAACAAAGCTTATTAAGGCAGATTTTCTCGGGGTTATCTCGTTTCCCCTGCCTTTTGTTCCATAATTGTTCCATCGTCATACAATACAAATCTTAATCACCTACACATCAAAATCATTAATGATTTCCAGGTATGGCCACAATGTTAAGGAATTGATACTCTAATAAAATTGTTAATACATCTAATATGGATGCACTTTGAATTTATGAATTAAATGTTAAATACTGGCTAAAATAACTGGTATTTACTAAATATATATATATATATATATATATATATATATATATATATATATATATATATATATATATATATATATATATATATAAATATATGTTACTGGTATTTAGTAAATAATATTGGTACCACATGTGGAAAAAACAACAAAATTGGAAAAATTAGGTGGCTTATGTGGCTCAGGGGATCAATTCATGTCACTGCAGTGTCTCTGACTGGGAGGATCTGGGATTCGAGTTTCAACGATAGCAGGATTTTCGACAGTTGCTTGATAGATAGGTCGAGTCCAGCCGTTGTTTGGAAGAATATTATAGCCACTGGATGCTCTGATTGGTAGTTTTCTGTGGTTCTTCCGATAAAAACTAGGCGAATGCCGAAACAGTACCCTAACAAACGGGCCACGGACCGCTCACGATCTTTCCTTCCGCTTCGTTGTCCTATCCTCACTTACACACACTTACACTTACATGCACTACACTACCACACATGTCAGGAGACCGGTTGGAAGCTAAGAGCTTGTCCCGTCTGGGGCGGTGGTTTGCTGGAGGGAGATGTCTAGTTGAGGGAAACCCCGCGTGAAGGCTGAGATAATGAAGCTGGCCATGTACAACACTGGGACAGAACTTGCACAAAGCATACTGAGCGAAGCCGATAATGAATATCGTTGCTCTTGTTTTCTGAGAAATAAAACATTTGCTCTATCCTTGCATAGCCCACAATGTCGTTGGCAGTTTGCTGTCGATACTGCGTGTTGTAAAGAAAGAAATACAGAATTGTATAATGCACTTAATTTACACAGTTTAGAACCATATGGATCTCGGTTGAGTGTCTGACCTATCAAGCACAGGATTTGGATGAGAATCATGGTATACATGGACAAACACTATCAACATTCACGATAATGAAATAAACCACACTTGGTACACAAATATGTTGCGTGAAAGAAAAGGATAAAACATTATTTTATAATGATTTGTGCCGTCTGGAAGAGAGAATAGAACACACTGCAAACCCATAATAAAGTTGGAGATTATGTTCAATAGTATGCAGCGCTAAATGCGTCGAGAAATTCCACAAACACAACGCACACATGCAGAGTTTCATACACCACTGTGACCGAGCGCTTAACGATTGTACGAGGGAATGAGCGCTTAACTTAATTTCAATGCACTATGGGAGACGCACGCAAACACGAACACTGTCCAGCTGCTTCTGGCATAGATCAAGTCACACATTGCTGTGTGTAAAGGTCACGGTGATCACTAACCACAAGCGAATAACAAGATTTAGATGTTTGTCAACAGATCAAGTCAAAATGCGCGATGATTGATTGATTGATTAATGATTCCGGGCAGGTCAATGGTTAAGAACATTAGTCCCGTAAGTATAGTCCCGTAAGTATAGTGGTGAGATCCGGCGCCAGCCTATCAGTCAGCGTGCTGGGTTTTCCCCAACCAGGTATCTTCCACCAAAGGAGCCCCGGTCTGGGACATGATTTAAGTTCCCAATGGGTCACCCGACACGCGTTGTAGTGTACTGTTTGTAAGTGTAACTGTGTGTAAGTTTGGGTGAGGATAAGACAAGGACGAAGGAAAGACGATGCGCGGTTCTTTGCCCGTTTCTCAAGGTACTGTTCCGGCAAAATGCCCGACGAGTGTAAACAGGATGGTGAGTAAATTGCACAACCAGCCGCTCGCCAAGCGGATGGCGAGTCAGATCAAGTGACCCGCGTCTCCGGTCTCTCGGGTAGATTACAAGTTTCTGGTGAGGGTGAAAGAAATGGCTAGTTAACGCAGAGGAGAACTCTTAGCGTGTGAACTCTGCTTGCTTGCCGATTAAAATTACAAGACATATAAATTAAGGTGTATGTTTGTTTGAGTTTGACCATTAGCCATTCTAGTTCGACCTTACTAGTGATTGTTAGATTGTACTAGACTAGTGATTTTACAAGAGAATACTAGACATGTAACAACAGTAGTAATTGGAAGTCCATAATAGACTAATTAGACCATACTTGTGATTGATTTGACGGGAGAGAAATGTAAAGGAAACAAAATAACCTAGCATATGACCCGTAGAAACTGCTGTTTGATAAAGAGAGCGCACCATTGGAAATATCTGACATAAAGCGAATGCCACGAAGCAAGCACTCATGAAGCGAGGAAGCTAACAGAGGGAGAAACGCTGCAGCAGCTGTCATTGCCCCCATCATTGTTGCTCTGCTCTTCCCATCACTGGCCTACCATTGGTATGTAGTATTGTAGCCTAACCACCAGTGACAGAGAGTATTGTGTGGTGGCAATACTAAAAATATATATTATTGTATCTCTTTCCCAATTATACTTCTTTCCTCCTTTCTGTTCTTCAATTTTACTTTTTCTGTACTTTTCTTTGGTCCTCTTTTCTCTTTTATAACTTACAGTTATGATATGTTTCGATTGCTAAGCCCCTGATGGAGATTTTCGGGTTTACTCACTTGCTTATAGCATTATAACGGGTGTAAAATCTTTTAGTCTTACACATACTTTATTAATTACAACTTAATACAAATGCATACAACGTCAACAACAAATGCATACACGTCAACAAGGAAACACGCTGGCTAATTCAAATAAAATAAGAATTACTGTTTCTTTTTGAGCATGTGGGTAATATGAACGACCTAAACAATAGATGCACAATTGTTTATTCATTGTTAACTTGTAATACAGTGAATTCAAGTGCCGAATGTATCGTGCAGTTTCTTCCACTAAGTATGAATTGATGCGGTGTGGGATGGCGTTCTTTATAGTAAGGGATGCTAGCTATGCAACCCGTATTGCGTGTATGTAATGGGTTTGCCTACACATTATTGCGGGTACTGATCTAATTTGAAAAGAAAACACATTTCAGCAAAAATGAAAATGAAATGAAAATAAGATTATTGTTCGGGTAGAACATATTTAATAATAATTGATAATTTAAATTCCCGAAAATTATGTTAATTTTCAGAAAGGAGTATGGAAATTGATCAATAACATGTGATGGTTAGTATTTCAAAAAATAGTTTCAGTGACAGTGTAGGAGGGAATTTTGATTTATTAATGTTTACGCTCGTCGCCTTTCCAGGTCCAACCCCACAAATTCATCCGTCTATGCACTCATTCGTAGAAGGCCTTCACTCATAGTATTCTACGTAGATGGCGAAGTGTTGCCCTGGATACTTGTTTACATTTGTCACACTGTGTTTCAATTGTAAACATGTAGTAAATTAACTGCAGGTGTTACGTTCAACCATGACAGAATATTCCTTTCTTGAGCAGGCAGAATGATTTTTATATGTGGCCGTGGGAATGGTAATGAACACGAGGCTCCACGGCTGTCTAAGACGACCGAAAACAACCGAGTTATCCAGCCTTAGGTACCGTTTATCGTCGCGTTGCTGAGACAGGAGCCGTTGCACTACAGAGGATTGATTAAGACCAAAAGTTGTTCATACACCTGACCACGAACAAATTCTACAACGTGTTGAAGACGATGTAAATATGAGAACAAGACAAGAGGCCGTGGCATATGGTACTCTCAAAGTATATGTAAGAAACCTCATGTGATCTACACCACGTGGTCTTTGCTTCATCAGGGAGATAAGTCCCCGAGTTGGGCATCTATGCCTTTTCGCCTTCTATCCTCATCCCCCGTAGACGCGCAAAACACCGGCGGGCTGAGGTCCGGATCCAGCCGGAACCCAGTTTGCCCTCATGCAACCTCCCCATGCAATGCCTGGGTAAGGGCCACCCTGCTAACTCAGAGATCCTAGCTTTCCAGAATAGTACCGGAGTAAAAAAAAAGACGCCACTCACATGCGCTTGGAAAAAGTTCCCTTCTCTTTGCCCAGAGTATCGGGCCACTGCCACGACGAATACAAGAAGCCAACTGGAGGCCACTTGAACTAAGATCCAGGCGGCTCGGAGCCCCCATCCCGTCTCCCCCTCTGTCTGTCTCTCTCTCTCTCCGTTCCCCTGCTTCTCTGTCCCTGTGTATGTCTCTCTCTGTATCTTTCTCTGCCTCTCTGTCCCTCTCATTCACATTTAATTGCAGATTCTTCACACCTCTGAGCAGGTGGGATAATATCGAGAAGCGCCGGACCAGTAAAAAGTAATAGAATTCTATTACTAGATCTCATCCTATAAATTACAGTGTAAGAAACGTTTATTTGAGGCCTTTGGTATCAAGATTTTAGTTTTTAATGCCCCAGAACGCTTTGTTTAGGAGTTATTTAACGATATTGATTCAAAAATCCGAGTGTGTTGCTGATTGCATTTGACATGAATATTTAGTTTTGTTTTACAGTGCCATCTAGTGAATGTTTCCGATATTATAATAGTCATTGTACTATTCTGGTGGAGATGAATCCAACAAATTAGAGGTAATTAAAATTGGTCCGGCCGTTCTTGAGTTACAAATGCTCTAACTAACCTGACTTTGTTATATATCTATCTATATATATATATATATATATATATATATATATATATATATATATTGAAATAATCTGAATGATTTAAAAGAAATTCAGCCCCAGTTGGTGCGCCATTTTGAAATAAACTGAATATACTCAAACAAACTCGGTCGAGGAATCTGAAAAGCAAATATCTTTCTATCTTTCTACTTCATTGCTAGAATTGGATCAATGAAAAATCATATATTCATTTCACAAAAACATGCAAATTTATTAAACAATTTAAAACAATTGTTTATATTGTATAACTTTACCCAATTTAAAATCAAGCGTTTGTCATGACCGTTCCAACCTTATGTCTTCGCGCGCTTTTTCGGCCATCTTTATCCATCTCCGACGCCGCCGTCCTCAGGTCCAGACACCATCTTCTCTCTTCTTTTCCCGGATGCTCACTTCAATCACCGTTCATCAAATCAATAAACTATTTGCTGCTAACATTACAGTCCAATCACTGACAACTTCGCCCAAGCCCTCAATGTTCCTCCAACTCGTTCACATCAAATATTTTAAGCTCCACTGTCACACTTAAGAGTTCCAATTTTGATGTTTTCTCAACATCCATTCCCTAGTAGATGCTTACAAGTCCCCAAAGAAAAAAAATCTCCTAACATTAATTGGAGCACGATCCGTTCATGAGTACGGCATCAGTCAGAATGAATGTCTCTCGTATTCTTTCAGCCCTGCAAAGCTCGGTTCTTAATTTCGATTGTTTATTTGCAGATAACATTTGATGTACTTTCGTACCTAGCCAATCTCTAAATTTCTTGCAAAACGAACTAGCCGTCTTCACGACTATCACTGCTTTTTCGGCCAATACCAGAATTCTATATAGAATTAACTAGCCGTCTCCGCGATTGTCACTGCATGAATATGTTGACCTTGACGACGGCTCGCTTACCGTTGCTATGCTAGCGTATTCACATAATTTATCCCCTTTAATTGACGCCATTTATAATAAATAATTGTACAATATTCAGTGACATATTGGTATGTCACAATATATATATATATACACACACATATATGAGAGAGAGAGTATGTGGTAAGTATGCGGAGGCCAGGCCAAAACTCGAATTGAGTTAGAGCCCCATAGAAAGAACTGGAAGAAGAAGAACACGAAGAAAAATAAGAAGAGATTCAATAAGAATTAACTGAACGTTAATAAGCTGAAATATCTGACAGTTTCCACTGCCTCGCCCTTCGCGCGTCCAACTGCGAAGGCGAGGAAATTCCTGTGAAAGGGAGCACGCGAGGGCGGGACGCGCGGTCGCGCCTGCGGGGCAGATGGAAAACTTTAATCAGGCAGGCCGTGAGGGTGGCGCCGGCGGAAAGAGGAGGTGGCAACAGTAGCGATAGTAGTCACGGCGGCGGTGGCGGTGGTGGTAGAGGCGGCGGCGGCAGAGACGGTGGTGGCAGAGGCAGAGGCAGAGGCGGCTACGGAGGGGGCGGCAGAGGCGGCGGTGGCGGCGGCGGTGGCGGCGGCGGTGGCGGCGGCGGTGGCGGCGGAAGACGCTGCGGCGACAGTGGCGGCGGCGGCAGAGGCGGCCGCGGAGGGGACGGCAGAAGCGGCGGCGATGGCAGAGACGGCAGTGGCGGCAGAGGCGGCGGGGGTGGCAGAGGTGGCGGCGGCGGCAGAGGTGGCGGCGGTGGCGCCGGCAGAGGCCGCGGAGACAGTGACGGTGGTGGCGGCATAGGCGGCGGCGGCGCCAGAAGCGGCGGCGGTGGCGGCGGCGGCAGAGGCGGCGGCGACAGTGGCGGCGGCGGCGGTGGCAGAGGCAGTGGAGGCGGAGGCGGAGGCGGAGGCGGAGGCGGAGGCGGAGGCGGAGGGGGAGGGGGAGGGGAAGGCGGAGGCGGAGGCGGCGGCGACAGTGGCGGCGGCAGAGGCGGAGGCGGAGGCGGAGGCGGAGGCGGAGGCGGAGGCGGAGGCGAAGGTGGAGGCGGCGGCGGCGGCGGCGGCGGCGGCGACGGCGGCGACACTGGTGGCGCTGCAGGCCACGAACCCTGAGGCGGTCAGGGCGTAGGCGTTATTGGGCTAGTTGATTGATGTGTCCTAGCACGTCAACTGATATTTTAGATCGATGTGTCCGAGCACGTCATTTGTCCCGTTAGATGAGTGAATGTTTTTATCCCTGAAGGTGGTGTTCTTCCCCGCTGATTGTTGAGATCGGGCAGTGGCCTATACGGTGGCTTGTGGGGGATTTCCCACTATAAGAATCTTGCGCGGCAGGGCACCGCCACAACCGAGACACGTTCTAAGTTCCAGACTGGTCTCTCGACATATGTGTGGATGAGTAAGAGGATAGAACACGACAACGAAGAAGAATCTTCTTGAGTTTTCTATGTTAAGTGTTCATCTGATATTGATCTGAGAAGTCTAACAAATAGAGTTGTCGGTCGCTAGAATACTCCTTTAGACAACGGCTGTATTCCCAGCATTCGTAAAACCGTCAGCGTGGGAACTCGAACCTTAAGTTCTGCCCAGGCAGAGTAGCTGCAGAGGCAGCGACAATGTTGTCTATGAGCTTAACGTAGATAATGGCGTAGGTTGTGGTGGAGAAGGCAGTGATGGCGAGGGCAGAGGTAGCGGTAGCGGTGGTAGCGGTAGCGGTGGTAGAGGTAGCGGTGGTAACGGTAGCGGTGGTAGCGGTAACGATGGTAGCGGTAGCGGTGATAGCGGTAGCGGTGGTAGCGGTAGCGATGATAGCAGTAGCGGTGGTAGCGGTAGCGGTGGTAGCGGTAGCAATGAGCGTAGTGGTGGTAGATGTAGCGGTGGTAGCGGTAACGATGGTGGTAGCGGTAGCGGAGGTAGCGGTAGCGATGGTAGCGGTAGCAGCGGTAGCGATGGTACCGGTAGCGATGGGGGATGGTAGCAGGGGCAGAGGTAGGCGGTAGCGGTAGCGGCGGCAGCGATAGCGATGGTAGCGGTAACGATGGTAGCGGTAGCGGTAGCGATAGTAGCGGTAGCGCGGTAGCGATAGCGGTGGTAGCGGTAGCGATGGTAGCGGTAGCGGTAGCGGTGGTAGCGATGGTAGCGGTAGCGGTGGTAGCGGTAGCGGTGGTAGCGGTAGCGGTGGTAGCGGTAGCGGTGGTAGCGGTAGCGGTTGTAGCGGTAGTAGTGGTAGTGGTAGCGGTGGTAGCGGTAGCGATAGTAGCGGTAGCGGTGGTAGCGATAGCGGTGGTAGTGGTAGCGGTGGTAGCGGTAGCGATGGTAGCGGTAGCGGTAGCGGTGGTAGCGGTAGCGGTGGTAGCGGTAGCGATGGAAGCGGTAGCGATGGTAGCGGCAGCGGTGGTAGCGGTAGTGGTGATAGAGGTAGCGGTAGTGGTGGTAGCGGTAGCGGTGGTAGCGGCAGCGGTGGTAGCGGCAGCGGTGGTAGCGGCAGCGGTGGTAGCGGTAGTGGTGGTAGCGGTAGCGGTGGTAGCGGTAGCGATTGTAGAGGGAAGCGGTAGCGGAAGCGGTGGTAGAGGCGAAAGCGCAAGTGCCGGGAGGGGGTCGCGGCGGAGGCGGCAACAGCGTCGAGGCTACAAAGGCAACCCGACCCACGCGAGGACTGGCGAGGACTCATTAGAACAAGAAATGCTTAAGTGAAATTTATGAAGCGCCTCTGAGTAATCGTGTTTCTCGGTGCCCGGGAGTGGGGAATTTTTCGCCCTCTGTTTCTTCCGGGAAAGAAATATTGTTCTTTGTCGAGAAGTCGTGGTTGAATCAAATGGATATGCGCGAGGGCCGAGATAAAGTTGTGGTGTTTCTCTTATTTACGTTATTTAACATTGATGGTAGGACACATTACTACGAGAAAGTATGTCATTTATTGCATAGCACCACTAGTTTGACATGTTATTTTAATTGTTTCTTCGAAATTCTTTCTGTATTTGTTAATTTGCGGACAATGTTTTAAACGTGATGCTCGGTACAACCCACTTTTTTACTTCTTTTATTGCCTTTGAAGCGCTCATAAGTATTTTATATTTCTTGTTGTCTATAATAAGATGAAGGGGAATGTTATTGTGAAAGAATATATAATTATTTCCTTACTATGACTATTGTGTATAATAAAGAATTTCGTTTATTTCTTAGTGTTATTATCTTTTTCTCTTCATTTTCTTAATATTTTGGTTTTGTTAGGTTTTCTTCGTCTACAATTAGTTTTACAAAGTCCGTATGCATAGCACTGGTTCCCGTTGTGAACATGCTCGGGTCTCATGTTCGGGTCACAGTGTCACATGCTACTAGCCATTGCATCATGAACAGGATCTAGACTAGGTCTGACGATAGCGGTAGCTCAGTGCATCATGTGGCGTCATACGGGTGTAATCAGTACACAGACGAGAGTGGGTTGTAATAACAGCAGGTTTATTTACAACTAAGAGCGTAGTCACAAATAACCAATGCACTGTGTACAATTAACTAACTAAATAGACCCCACTGCTAGGAGAGATATTTACAACGGCTACCACACCGAACATACTACCTAATGTTTCGCCGTGCGTAGTACCGCTTGCCCTGAGACCGACTACATGTCTCACTAGTCACGACAATAACTGCCTGCTCCTTCCAGCGCGCACGCACCTCTCACGGACAACCTACGCTGCCAATGCCGCTGTCTCAAAGAAGGAAGAGCTATTGTTCCACAGCCTTTAAATAGCCCTCGCGACGCTGCCCGCCGCCTACATTGCCTCCGCCCTAACGCCCGCACACCCCGTCGGAAAAAACCCGTGCGTCATAGCTTTTGCCAGTGTCTCTGCATCCGGTGGGCACCACGCTGCGTGCCCACGTTGGTTTTAGCGACACGACGCTACAATCAACTGATGTCACTGCAGCGCCTCTGACCGGGAGGTCCTAGGTTCGAGTCCTGACCGCGGCAGGATTTTCGTCACTAGCTTTTGAGGTAGGTCGAATTCAGTCGCTGTCTGGAGGAGAATTCTAGCGGCCGGTTGCTCTGATCGGTAGTTTTCCGTGGTTTCTCCGATCAACACCAGGCGAATGCCGAAACAGTACCCTACCAATCGGGACACGGACCGCGCGCGATCTTTTCTTCCTCTTCTTTGTCCTATCCTCTCCCCTTACACACACACATACTAACATGCACTACACTACCAATGTTCCGGGAGACCGGTCAGGAGCTTAGAGTTTGTCCCGACTTGGGCGGTGCCCTGCTGGTGGGAGAGTCCTGGTTAGGGGGAAACCCCACTAGCCGACGGTAGGTCGGCGCCGGATCTCGCCATCCAGCGGGGGAAGATCACCGCCATCTCCCGAGAAAAACACATGCTCTACACTAACGGGATTAATGACCAAAGCAGTTGACGCGCCCGGAAACACGAAAAAACCAATCAATCAATAGACTAGGCCTGCTCACTGATTTCAAATGTGCGCAGGTGCTCGAGTAGGCTCGAAACTCCGCTACGAGCAGCGACGGGAGTTATCGCGGGGAGAGGTCGCTTTTGGTGGGGAGGGAAGCGATGCGCTTCGGGGCCGATGGCTGTTAGGCGTTCAACCGCCCCGCATTCCCCTCCCAAAGCCATTTCCGCTGCCGGTGAGTGACGTCCATCCCCTCCAAAGCATTCTGCGAGCTAATTCCTGGGCTCCCGCGCTGGGATCGGCCCGGGGGGTCCAGTGGAGCCATTGAGTCTAACAAGCCATTGCTCGTTCTTTCTTGGTATGTCTTTCTTTTTTCTTCTTTCTTTCTTTCTTTCTTTCTTTCTTTGTTTCTTTCCTTCTTAGTTCTAATTATACATCATTAGATGAAAAAGTAATTCAGTGTATTAGCATTTAATTTATTTTCATCAAAAACTGTAAAACACTTTACATGACGTATGGGTGATTAATTTAATATGTCTTATATTGTTCTTAAATATAAGTCTTTCCTGAGCTCAATAATCCTTACCCCACCCTTTCAGCGTTCATAGTTTAATTCTGCATCGTACCAACCAAAAGTGTACCAACGAAAATTGGATAGAAACATTTGAAAACTTGAAATTTTCGCACCCTAGTAACAGAAAACTGCATTGGCAAATTAAAACTTTGATTTCGTAGTATTGCAACAAAAAGATAAACCTACATCATCACCCCTATACTCTTACTACTACCAAAAAAAGAGCTCAATCAAACGTGTGCACAATGAACGAAGCTTAACATATTGCATAAGAATTATATCAGAACAATTGTAATAAATCAGGAAGTATTCCTGAATGACATTAAAATTTAAAATACCACATCATTATGCTTTATTCGGCCATACAGAGAGAATGCAAACGGCACAGACGGAAGGTTATGGTGGCGTGCGCAAAGAAACAAAGCCGCGGAAATATGAATGCTCGCAATACAATGACATGGTATACAGCAGGGAGAGGGAATCAAAGCCCTTATGTGAAAAAAGAAATGGTGTATATAGGAGGCGTAATTGTAGCCAAATGAAGGATTGTCCCTTTTCATTGCTGGCAGCTGAGCTGAATATGTCGTCTCGTCTCTGGTTGCAGATTGGTGTTAGATAGGGACGAGTGGTGGGCGGTGCCATCGTAAATTAGCAAGGACGTAACGTTGAATGTGGGAGAGGAATAGAATTGCTTATTATTATTATTATTATTATTATTATTATTATTATTATTATTATTATTATTATTATTATTATTGGAATAATTAAAAGATAATTTAAATTATGTTAATATCATGCAGTTTTGTGGATTGAATAAAAAACGGACACGTGTTTGCGAACGTAATTTAGATTAGGCAATAGATCGTAGGCATATAATTCCATGAACATTTTATTTATGAACATTAGAAAGTGACGCGGTAAAGCACTTGACAGAGGCGTAAAGTAGGGAAGTATAGCGTGCGCGTATAAATTAATTGACAATTATGTGACGAACCAGGGCAAGACGGCCATTATCTGTCGAGTCGCTGTTTGACATTTCTTTGAGACGGACACCGCATAGTAACGCATTGAAACAGGGCAAGACAGGGAGTTTCATCGCGGTGGCTGAAGAGACAAGGAGTCGTGGAACGTTGGGTGTTCTTCGTCTTGAATTCATCCGAGAAGGCCCTGAATGCGCGCGAAAATCTGAAGTAACGAAACATTTCAATTGATTTGTACAATGAATGACTATGATCAGAACTAATATTTTAATATAAATTGAACTCATTAGGCAAATATAACTAGTTTAACTGCTAATAAATTCTCTATTTGTTATTTGCAAAAAGTATGATTAATTATATTAAATTGCAATCAATCAAAGAATTCCTTTAGTCAAACAGTTTTCCAGAAATCGCTGATCCGTACGGACAGGCCGTGTGCAAACGACCAGGTAAGCAAAAATCCGTCGTAGGTCGATGCTCACAGGTAAAAAATTAAAAAGTAAATGCTATTAATATTAGTCAGCAATATATTATTAATTATAAGAGGACATTGTTAATTATAAAATAGATATGTGAGCAGAGCAGGGCAACTGAAACTATAGAAAGAACATTTCTTTCACAGAAAAGAATTGAATATAAATCTTATTATTGACATTAATTATGCGTAAATGTTAGCCGATTTCATCAAATAATTGCGACGTTGTAGGTAGATTAAATTTAAAATACCGAACAGAAGGTATAGGGTTGTTTCATGATATGCAATACACAAATAATGCCATTTTTTCTGCCCTTGTTTTCAAATTACATTTTTAAAGTTATGTATGAAATTAGTCATAAGACAGCTTCTCGTTATTCAATACATTTCAAGGACTTGAACTTTTGATGGTGTAGTGTATTTACGTATCATTTTTGAGAAACTTACAATTGGGTCCTCACAGTCCAGCAAAATATAGGTTAGTAGTTAGACCTTTACATCATTTGTTTCATAGGCGAATGTAGATCTACTATATAACTTTGGCACCACTTCTACCATCTTCTTTAATTGGTTAGATTTGAAAAATAGGGATAGAATTTTCTTCCTTTAGGAGATGAAAAGGGATATATCAATCGCCATAATCAATCAATTATGCCAGTTAAAAAGATACACGTTTATTAAACACCAATCGTTATTGAGTTATTATTAGTAATAATTATAATTAATATGTAATAGTAATATTTACTTAGTACAGAGAAAGTTATGAATTGTCGCTGCGAAAAAACGGCGATTTGACTTCAGAAAAATGCATGTTGTAGGTCCCGTACAAAAATACGATGTGCCTAAATGAAACGAGGCCGTAGCCGTAGCGGCGTAGAATCAGCCTGGTAGCCAATAAGAGAACGTGGTAGCCAATAAGAGAACGTGGTAGCCAATAAGAGAACGTGGTAGCCAATTGATGGCGCGGAGGTTTTCTCCTGATGCACAGGCGGAGACAAGCACGTCGCAGTGGTTGCCTTATTTCATTCGCATTATTTTCGTATTTCGTGTATTGTGAGCGGTGTATCGCACGGTGTACCATATTCCGGATGTGTCACCGTTAAGACGGCTCCACACATTCGGCATTCGCCGAGGAGCGAGTTAGTGCTCGCCCAATACCGGGCAGCTGACGTATTCGGCGAATGTTCGCTCCCTTTGATGTGTCCAAAAGACCGACACGTGGTGGGTACGGTGAATACCGAATGTTTGTCGCTCGGCAAATAGGAAGCAACTCATTCACACTACTCGGGATTCGGCGAGCGGTTGCTGTTCGCCGAATAACGAATGTGTGGAGCCGCCTTTGTGCGGTGTGACGCGTTAACATCAAGGACTTGCAACTCCCGGGGCAGGCACACGCTGTCACCAACAGTACTACGATTGCGGCTTCGAATGAGCTCATACGGCAGAATCGTTGGATCACCACACGTGAAGTTGCTATTGAACTGGCAAAGGAATGGTGCATCACATCATCCACACAAAGCTGGGTTACAGCTAAGTGCGTGCGCAGTGGGTACCCAAGCATCTGCTCGAGAATCAGAAGAAGGCACGAATGGTCGTTTGATTCATACGTTGCGATATGCGGAGCAAGGAAATGAGTTCGTTGCGAAAGTTGTGACATGTGATGAAACGTTGTGTTATCACTTCGACTCAACCTCCAAACGGATGAGCTTGAAGTGGCGTCATTCCGGCTCCCTGCGTCCAAACAGAGCTCACTCTGGTCAAAAGGCCGGAAAAGATGCTCAGTTTCTTTTTCGACGACGAAGAGCCTCTCCTTTGTGACTGACTCGCCGGGAATGGTGGCTCAGTGCATCAACTGATGTCACTGCAGCGCCTCTGACCTGGAGGTCCTAGGTTCGAGTCCTGACGGTGGCAGGATTTTCGACACAAAAGCCTAATTTTTAAAATCTATGGCCCAACAATTAAAGGAATGTGAAAAAAATTCACAAGTGTTCTTAGATGAAGGTTCAAGATTGGGTCGTGCCTGGATCGGTGTTCTAAAACACAGGAAAACAGATCTGGCAAATCCGGATTCAACCGGTTTCCCTTCCACACATGTCCCCCACTTATCCTTCATTTGTGACCGAAATTTCTCATAAATTGCTAAAAAATTATCATCTTTCCTTAGCGTATGATATAGCGTATGATATTATGCAAAGGATTAGAAAGATTTAAAAAATAATAAGTTGTAACTAAAATCCAAAATTAAAATATTACTGGATGCTGCAACAATTTATACAAATGTATAATAAAAACTAAAATAAATGCACAGAACTGTTGCAGTCATTTTCAAAGTGTATTTAAATTTAAGATGAATTCAAAACGGATAAATGGTTTTTATGTTTTGAACTGCGATTTTTGAGAAAATGTGTTTTATGTAAATTGCATGAATTTTAAGCAGAAATTACGCAAAAACTACTCGTTTCTTGAAAACAATGCACATGACCATTCATCACCTTTTAAACTGATTTTTTTGGAACAGTTTTTATGGCAAAAATGTATGTCTTCAATTTTGTAGATTTGAAATGTTAACATTTATCTATTTTCGAAAATACGGTTTGACAAAAATGCTAAGGAAAGACTAGCACAAATTTTTACCGTTCTTTGATACGAACAAGGAAAAAAATGGAGCCTTTTGAGAAAAAAATGTTTAAAAGTGTTTAAATTGTCAATATTTAATGCAAAATTGCGGAAAAAGACTTATATTTTCAAAAACTTGTATTTGACATAAAATTAAGATGTCTTTGATAAACTAATTTCATTTAGAGGAAAAATAATTTCAATATTGTGGTTGTAGGAAGAGGCCGAAGAAAGGAACTTTTGCAATTTTTGAAAAATCAAGGATTTTAATGAAAATGAGATCTACACCATTTCATTAAATGCCGTTTATGCTACCCAAGACAAAGTTTATTCAAAGTATTGGAAGCCGTTTCTGAGAAAATTTTGAAAATATTTTTGAGGCATCCTATAAAGTACACCCAAAAATCAAAATATCCATGTCAAACTCAGAGAGCTTCAAGTACATTTAAATCAATCCAGGATTATCAGTATGAAGCAAATGGACTGAACGGTTTAGACGTTGGCGTTTGTCACAGACAGATGTGTTGTCGTTAACCGATTTTTCGGTATGAAGGACCCACAAAATAGGGATTCTGACTACAAAATGTGTTAGAGGAAGTAATTTACTATATATAGGAACAAGATTTACCCACTTTTTCTTTACTAGGGCCCGGCAGTGAGAGTTTTTCTGTCGAAAGTTTACAGCTTTCTGGCGCGTGATTACAAAACTCTCTTCTTACAAAGTAAGAGTGAGAAATTTAAAAGCACTAACCATAATTATATCCACGTGATACCCACGTTTCAGTTGTCTACGTTGTCTCGTGACGTATATTTTCTCCACCGGATCTCCTCGACTACCATGCCTCCACGTGTCACCTGCTTTTTCGCAGCAGCTTCTGTCGCTACTCCGCCCCCGCCGCCACCACCGCACACCGCCCCCACCGCCCCCGCCGCTCCGCCGCCCCCGCCGCCCACCCCGCCCACGCCACCCACGCCGCCCCCGCCGCCCCCGTCGCCCCCGCCGCCCCCGCCCCCGCCCCCCGCCGCCCCCGTCGCCCCTGCCGCCCCCGCCGCCCCCGCCGCCCCCGCCGCCCCCGCCGCCCCCGCCGCCCCCGCCGCCCCGCCGCCCCCGCCGCCCCCGCCGCCCCCGCCGCCCCCCCGCCGCCCCCGCCGCCCCCGCCGCCCCCGCCGCCCCCGCCGCCCCCCCGCCCCCCGCCCCCGCCGCCCCCGCCGCCCCCGCCGCCCCCGCCGCCCCCGCCGCCCCCGCCGCCCCCGCCGCCCCCGCCGCCCCCGCCGCCCACCCCGCCCCAATGCCCACGCCGCCCATCCCGCCCCGCCGCCCCGCCGCCACCGCCGTCTGTCGCGTCGACGGCGTCCGTAGGCGATACTCCGATACTTGGCGTCTGCTCATCGATTTTCCGTCGACCGAAGGGGCGACAAAGGCAGCGGGCGTGAAATCGCCCAAGAAAGGCGGGCGCCACCCGGAAGAGCAAATTTGCTCCTGGGAGTGACGCGGCGAACGCGATCTTCGACCGCGGGCCTCCGTGCCACGCCCCCACCACGCCGCTTGTTTGCTTGTATTCGCGACGCCAAGCCTCTTCTTGGAGGAGTGTATTTCTTGGACAGCAACCAAGAAGCTATGGTTGATGGCTCTCATTCTCGTTGGTCAGGGGCTGAGTTGAGGAAGGACGAGTAGTACTTTGGAGGGAGGGAACCTGAAGCTTCTGATCGTTGGCTGTGGTTCTTGAGAAACTGAGGAAGAAATTGGAGGATGATTTTGGAGAGCCTGAGGAAGTCTTCGTTGGGCTCCATTTCTGACTTGGCAGCGAGTTGAGAAAGGAACGCGATACGTTTTGAGGGGTTATTTTACCAAGATGCTGTGATGTGACGCAATGGCTCTCCATGGTCTGGGGTTGATTTGAGGTTAGAATTCAAGTACATAATGGGAGAGATTGACAAGAGCTACAAATGGAAGTCACATCAGGTGTGCTCATTTTTTGACAGGTGAGTCTTCAATTCCAAATTTCATCAGAAGCTACAAAAGGTGACATGTATCGTTTACCACAGCTTGTTGTCTTTTTGAGCTTGGAATTTTTGAGGTCAAGTGACTGTCCGTCCGTGGTATACGCGGCTTCATCCTCTTGCTGGGGAAGGTACTACACTATTTTTGGTTAGAATCAGAAGGAATTGTTGGAGGTTTCTTGAAGATCTAGGAGTAAGTTGCGGAAAGAATTCGAAAATTTGTCTTTGTGGGCAGTAGCTTTTTTTGTCTGGCAACAAGTTGAGGACAGAAGGCGAGACCATATTTGGAAAGAGCTAAAAGTTGTGATCTGCAAATCTGTTTCTCATCATTATTTTATTTTTATTTTTCATTTAGTGAGTAATTATTACTTTTATATTTGCATAACTTGGCACTATGTGGATAGGCCGATGGTATTTAAGCCGTTACAATACTTTCATTCTAACGTGTACTAACATTTCGAATTTTGGTATTTACCGCAACTATCGCATCAAAGCCTCAGAAGAGAGATCATATGTTACGACTAACGAAAATAAACCTGAAAGAGGAAAACATGTGGTCAGAGCAAGGACGTGATAATATAAAAAACTTTTTATAAACTAATTATTTTTTGGCGGGGACCTAACACATTTCCCCTCCAGTCTTTGACCTCCTCACCAACTGAAATGAATCGCCGCCAAAGAATATCGTCTGCACCCTCACCCCTGCGCTTTATTCTCAGACTTCCACTCCCATTTGTCACATAGTGTGCTTGTTTAATTATTTGATGTTTTACTTACTTTTTATTGATTTAATTATTTATTACTTACTGTTTTTCGTTTCAGTTGACATAGTGCGAATCTTTTTTCTTGTTGGCCTCGTGGGGAGTTCAGGGAGAAAGACGTGTGTTTTCGTAGAGAAGACTAAAAGCGACTTGTAGCATGCGATTCGGTTTGCTGTATTTTATCCAAAGGGCACTGGGATTGAAATCGCTATCACATGTAAATTTTGTAGTGGAACGTGGGTTCATGAAAAATTCGGGGGTTCCTCTGTTTATCTTGGCTCTTGCTTTTGCTTCAGTAACATTATGCACTATTGCTTCAGTAACATTCATGCCATCATCATCATTCTCGGCATACAACCTCATGGTAGTATAGAATTATGTTTTTGAATGGGTATCAAGCACCCGTCATTCTGTGGATTCTTGGAAGGGGAAATTCCCTACAAGCCGACGTGTAGGTACGGCGCCGAATCTCACCATTCAGCTGGGAAGTAATCGTCGCTTGCTCTCGGGATAAAACATTTGCAACACTAACTCGACTAATGATCATATCTGTTGGCGTGCCCAGAAACATCAATAAATCAATGAATAAATTCCATTTTTATTGTGGATTTTGTGATAAAAGTGAATTCTGGTAATATTTTCTGTATTGTTGTGTTTCCGCCTAATTTTTATTTCACCATTATTCTGTAGCAATTGCTATTTTCTTCATAATTTTTACACTAAGTTTTGTACATGGTAATGAGATTTCGTGTAATGAAATCATATTTAACATTATCATCATCATCATCATCATCATCATTCAAAAAACACAATTTATATTGTGGATATCTTTCAATAACAATGTGTGTTAGTGTCACCCGCCTGGAAGTCTTAACGATCGTCCAAAGATCGTGTGCAATTGAATGCGGAGACCTAAACGATCTTGTTCAAATTCCATTTTACAGACGGAAGTACAGACTGGAGTTTTTGAAAATAAGGAAACTTTCCGTCAAAATCCGTCAAAATTTCGAGATCTATTTATTCAGAATTCCATAACTTTTTCTTTATTACGTGAATGAGAAAGTTCTAAAAGTATGTAGTGTCTGGCGAATAATACGTTTATTTGTAACATTCTCTCGGAAACAATACAATACAATAAAAAAATCACAGAGTCTTTTAATTCTGATCGAATGCTATTAGTTTGGTATTTGAATGTTTATGAAACAAATAGTAAGAAATAAGTGAACCCTTATGAAGACGGATCTGGTAAACTCCGAAGAACTTGTAATAATATAATTGTTATATTCACTCGTGTGAATGATTTAATTCAGGATCTTCTGCCCATTAACCATTTCATTTGTGTTTTGAACTCAATTGTATATATGGAACAATTGCGATATTTGATTCGTGAGTAATTAATATTGTCCGACCTTCAAAATCCCCAACACTGTATTATATTAGAGTATAAAAGCATTTCCAAAGGATTATCAATACAAGCTAATTTACTGCAAAAATAGAAATTTAAAACTGGTAAACATATGTAATACTAAAAATAAAAATATCTTTTTTTAATTTTCCAATTCTATGAATATTTTTAAAAGGATAACTAGTATCAAAAACGTATTCATTGAGAATAATCCCAGAGGTCTGAACTGAAAGGCCAGATACCAACCTTCATACATCAATAGCCAGTATTCTCTGAATTTCGTTCATAGTGTGCGTTAATTAATGAAGGTGATACTCATTCACGATCAAAATAGTGCCCATCTCTTTGCGTGATTGCGCGTCACAAAGCAACAAAAGCGGAACAAAACGACCCACCAAGTGATAATGCCACTGAAACATTGAAGAGGTATCGCGACATAATAGCAGGCAACAGGCCGCTTGGTGTGGCACTCGTAGGGGCTCTGATCCTTTGTTGATCGCGCGGGGGGAGGGGGGGAGTGACTTTGCCGGCGACCCGAGGCTGGCGCTGCTGCGTGGACGCGGGAGGGGCGGGGTGCCGGACGCTTTGTGTAGGTTGGCAGCAATGGAGGATAATCGCTCAGGGCAGCCGGGTTCTGCGAACGGGTGGAAAGTCCGCGAGAGATCAAATGTTGAGAGCTCATACAAGCGAGAGAAAGAAGAAAGGGTTGATGCAAAGCCGGAGAACAGATGTGAAGTATATCAAATAATGGGTACATAAACTTAACAACAACAGTTTGGTGCTATGTTTGGTATAATCTTCCACAATCCGTGCTCGTACAGAGCACCAGGAACGTCTCCGTATAGAGCAGAATTAGGTCCTCGTATTAAAAGTGGCATTTACATAGGTAACAACCAGGTAACAGGGAAACAATTGAAGGGCGCAACTCTTCCAGCATCTATTATATTTGTGGTGACTATACCAGGCCCGTTTTATTTTGTTACAAGCTACATCTTGTACTACCAACATAATTTCTGTGGCAAACACTCCCGACAGCAACGTGTCACTGCGGGGAAACTTTCCTGGCGCGGTATTGTAGCAGATGCAACACGTTAGGAGGTGCCGTGCTACGAGTGCGACTACATACGGGATCAGAACGGATGTCAGGGTATTGTTTGCTTTTAGGGTGAATGAAAGTCAATATTCAATTACAAAGAATTATAGTTTAATGTTTGCATTTATATACAAATTGCTTGTTTTATTGCGCTGTAAGCCGGAAGACCAATGAAAGATTATAAAGTTTGTGAGTGCTCTTCTTTTTTGAAGCTCACTTTCCTTACAGTTTGTTGTACTGCAAGCACCAACCTAAATCACTCGGATAAGTGTTTGGATGCCGTGAGAGCTGACGTTGACTCCAGGCAATTCGGCGTTGCGAACTGGAATGGCGGGCACGGACTCAGTTGACTGGAGCAGCCGGTTGCGTGGTTGGCCGTAAATTCGGCCAGGTGGCGACTGATGCACGCGAGTCGCCCGAATTTAGAGCTAGCGGCCTGTTGGCCGCGCCGATTGACGAAGCCTTGGTAGACGAAGCAGGAACAGCCGACTTGTTCGCGGGCTGTCTGCCTAGTGGAGCGAGTTTTGATGCACTCGTCCGTTGTTGTTGACAAATGAGTCAACAATAGCCATTTACTGTGCTTAGTACAGCACAGTTGAAGGCTGATGCCTAAGTTCGTAAATGAGTTGCATTTTGCGTCTGTTCTTCTGTTAGTCCTGCGAGAAGTTCTGATCAGTAGTAGCGAACATTAGTAGTAGTAGTTTGACAGTTGTCGTTGACTAGTGAGTAGTTGAAATGAATAGTAGTCCTAGTTAGTCCGTTGCGTGAGAGCGAAGTTGCCGTGTTTATTATTTGTGGGCGTTGTTTAGTCCGTGGAGGGGAATCACGTGACATTGACCGCGAACGTATGGTGAGGCGGTGAGACGCGAAGTGCCCGCGATCGGCTTCCTATTTGTTGGATGCGTCTTCGGGCCCGGGGAGAGGAGCGTCACATGACATTGGTGGCGATCGTGAGGTGCCCACATGGCTGCATGCCATTTGTAATATTTGAAGTTCGGTTCTCACGGGAACCGCGGCATCTGGCGCGCCAGTTAAAAGAAGGCGGGGGCGGCCACGCGGGCGCGTTCGCATCGCAGATGTGCATTAATTTGTCGGTGAGATGCTTTTAGTGCTGTATTGGCGAGTACCGATTTCTGAGAAATGTTAGTATACAATTGACGGTCGGTGGCAGATAGTGAGTTGATGAGGACGCGAAAGCCGATCGCGCGCCGGGGTGAAGGGGATCAGTCCTTGCTAATGATGTCTTAGCCAGGGTGGCGCAGCGCGGCCAAGGGTAGCGTCGAACAGAGTCTCAACGAGAGTTTGTTTTCAAAGCACGTGCTTCGGCGGAGGTGACGCAGCCGTGAGAAAGAGACCCGCGCCAAGACACTCCGAGTAAATGACTTTATTGCCCATTTGTATTTTTTGCTTTCAGTACGCGGCCACGTGCTGGAAAGCCCTGGGAATGTAACCGCGGGAGGAGCTCTATGAGTGAGGGCGAAAGAATGTCTGAAGGCGAGTGGCCACGCAGGTAGAAAGTAATTAGGGGCTGCGCCTTGCTAGGGAATTTGTTCGCGAGACTGAACAGCTATACTTTGCTGGTCGTCATATCACCGGAAGAAAAAGCTAAGTCCACTTCCTAAGTACGGCAAACCAGAAGAAGTTCCAAAACGAAGCACGATCACACAATTTCCCAAAAAACACAGTCCAGAGGCATTCTTCAATCCAGCGTAACGGCATATCTTCAACAAGGTGCGTAAATATCCACGAACAATCCTACTACGACGAATGACTGCTATGGCGCCTGCTCGCCGTTACATAACAGGCGCCGCAGCTTCATAGAGACTCGCCCCTCCATCTCGCCGTTACGGGAGCGTGCTCCGCGCCCATACTCCCCAGGTCACCCGAAAAGAGCGCGTTCTGTCCACTGCAAGAGCAGCGAATTTAAACATTCGCCACACACATTTCGGCTTTATCCGCATACCCCCCCCCCCCGCGCGCTCAAGTATGCCGGCTGGTATCAGGATGCTGCCAGAACAGTTTACCGTCTCGATAACCTTACCATTCAATGCCTGGGTCGGGCCGCCCTGCCAGCTCACAGTTTTCCAGGAAAGTGTCGGAGTCGAATCAATGCGCCACTCACGATGAGCCGGGACAAGACCCTCCTCTATGCCCAGAGTGCCGGGCCTCTACCCCCGGGCTGAAGCCCAGGGAGCTCGGGGCCTCCAACCCGTATTCTCTGCCTCCACTTTGAAGCTATCGACATGAGTGCCGCCGGAACCTAGGCAACCCAGACAGGAGGGGTCATCCTTCCCGTCTGAACTTTTATTTTCAGGTTTGAGGTCGCTCTGCTGCACAGATAATACCGGCTAACGAAAGCCCACGTACGATCCCGTCCAAAGGTCGGTGGCGAGCCACCCATTCACTGCCTCTACCTTGAAGCTAACGACGTGAGTGCCGCTGTGAAGCTCGGTGTACGGGTGGCCTTTTACAATCCTCCACCAAGATGACCTCCGCGGTCGATGGTTCCCCCTGCGGGGGAGTAGTGGGGATTATGAAAAACGCGTACAGCGAGACGTAGTGGTCGGAGACGAGGGCGAGGGCGTGAGCAGCGATCCGGTCGGTGGGGGGTGGTCAGGGAGGTGGGAGTAGAAGATGGGAGGACAGGTGGAGGTGAGTACGCAGAAAAAACCTGCCCGTGGAGACAAGCTACGTGAGTTGCGGAGGTGATTAAAAAAAGTGTACAGCGAGGAGAGGCGAGGACGGAGGCGGGGGCGTGGGCAGCGAGCCGGTCACGCAGGGAGGTGGAAGAGGAGAAGTGAGGAGTGAGGAGTGATGAGTGATGAGTGATGAGTGATGAGTGATGAGTGATGAGTGAGGAGTGAGGAGTGAGGAGTGAGGAGTGAGGAGTGAGGAGTGAGGAGTGAGGAGTGAGGAGTGAGGAGTGAGGAGTGAGGAGTGAGGAGTGAGGAGTGAGGAGTGAGGAGTGAGGAGTGAGGAGTGAGGAGTGAGGAGTGAGGAGTGAGGAGTGAGGGTGAGGTGAGGGAGTGAGGAGTGAGGGAGTGAGGGAGTGAGGGTGAGGAGTGAGGGAGTGAGGGTGAGGAGTGAGGTAAAGGGAGTGAGTGAGGAGTGAGGAGTGAGGAGTGAGGTGAGGAGTGAGGAGTGAGGGGAGTGAGGTGAGTGAGGAGTGAGGAGTGAGGAGTGAGGAGTAGAGAGTGAGGGAGTGAGGGAGTGAGGGAGTGAGGGAGGTGAGGAGTGGGGGAGTGAGGGGAGTGAGGGAGTGAGGAGTGAGGGGGCGGTGAGGAGTGAGGAGTGGGAGGTGAGGGAGGTGAGGAGTGAGGGGGTGAGGGGTGAGGGAGTGAGAGGAGTGGGAGTGGCAGTGAGGAGTGAGGAGTGGGAGTGGGGAGTGAGGGAAGTGAGGAGGCAGGGAATTAGGGAGTGAGGAGTGAGGAGTGAGGTGAGGGTGAGGAGTGAGGAGTGAGGAAGTGAGAGTGAGGAGTGAGAAGGAGAGGGAGGAGAGGGAGGAAGGAGGGAGGAGGAGGAGGGAGGAGGGAGAGAGGAGGAGGAGGAGGGGAGGAGGAGGGAGGAGGGAGGAGGAAGGAGGGAGGAGGGAGGAGGGAGGAGGGAGGAGGGAGGAGGCGGGAGCGCGGGCGACCGCCCATGCACAGCGTCGACGCCGGGGGCGGCGCCGCGTGTCGAGCCGAAAGGCAAGGATTACGTGTAATGCGATTGGGTTAAACGCGACACCGGCATAATCCCATCGCATCCACAAAGGCGGCGAGTAATCAGACGAACTCCCGGGGGCCTCGCCGCCGCCATTCCCATCCTCCTGCCCCCCCCCCCCCACCCAGCGATCCGGCGTGGCACACGGGCACGGCCGGAAGGTGGCGGAAAGGCCCAGAGGCCCCGAGGCCCAAAGACCCAAAGGCCCGGGGAAGTGCGAGGCTTGGAAATGTTTCACAAGTGCGGCTGAAGTGAGAATGAACGAAAATCTCTGAGGATCTTCAATATGCATTTGAATGACGGCGGCAAAGCCATTTTCGGAGATAGGCGGAAACATTTGTAGTTTTACAAACTGTGCAAATCACCAGGTATTGTGACTGCGTGGCGGTGCTTGGAGTTTGTGAGTGATTTGTAAGATAAATAAGAATGTTTCTAAAACCTACGCTCTAGGAAATGGGACCGTTTATGGGGCATTAATGAAAGCATTATTTCGCAGCTTCACTCACAATTGAAGGACTCGGCTTGTAGATAGTCCTAGGCCATAATTTTCGGCAAAAATAACTAACCACAAACAAAGTGCTTATATCAATTATCGCATTTTGTGGTGCTAGTGTAACAAATGATGGTTTTCTATAGGGAAATTAATTTTTTAATTTGTAAAGGATAATGTAGTGTTGAAACCTTTATCGTCTTATTTCTCAGAATGAATTGGCAGAATTCTCAAAATGAACAGCCTAATATACATATTATATATATATATATATATATATATATATATATATATATATATATATATATATATATATATATTAGGGTGTTCGTAAAAAATTCAAGTCAATGGCTTAGTGAAAAGTTAGATTTTGATTAAAGAACAACATCAGCACCAATAAAACAGTTTTTAAAATGGATTTAGTGTTGCTACCAACCCCATAAACATCCCATTTTCGTACTTTTTTCGCTTTTTAGAATATAATGAATAAATATTATTTAAAGGTAGTTTTATCAACGAATTTTTAACTGAGGTGGGTGAGGTGAATTATGTATCTAAGAATTGGGTATCTAAGAAATATATACCCAAGAAATTTAAAAAAATACAAAAACACCGATATTACATATTTCCTAAGCGTGCATAAATTGATAGAAACCCATGGAGCCTCCGGCGGTGTGAGGTATGTCTATGGTTTTTCTTAGATAGCCAGGGAATCAGGAAACATACAAAACACATCTGAGCTACTAATTCCAATGCGCCCAGAAATTGAATTGATTAATTGATTAGTGTTTCCGGGTGCGGCAACTACACATGCCATTTGTCTGATAAGTACAGTACATGTTCTTTTCCTTGGGAGGTGGCAGTTATCTTCCCCCACTGAATGGTGAGATCCGTCGCCAACTTCCCGTTCGGCTATCGGAGTTTTCCCCAACCGGGTATCTACCACCAGCTGGGCACTGCCCCAGCCGGGACAAGTTCTAAGCTCCCGACCGGTCTTTCAGCCAGTGTTATAGTGTAGTGCATATAAGTGTAAATGTGTGTAAGTAAGGATGAGAATAGGACAAGGAAGAGGAAGGAAAGATATCGCACGAGCCGTGGCCTTTTTGTTAGGGTACTGCTCCGGCATTTGCTTACTGTTGATCGGAAAAACTACTGAAAACTACCACTCAGAGCAGCCGGCCGCTTGATTTCTTCTCCAAACAGCGGCTGAATTCGTTCTAGCTATGTAGCTAGAGACGAAATTCCCGCCACCGTCGGGACTCAAACCTAGGTCAGAGACACTGCAGTGATATAAGTTGATCCCCTGAGTCACCTCTCCCGGGCAGAAATTGAAAGTAAGCAGTACAGCCCACGACTTTTGAGAGATTTCTGTGCTTTCGTCAGATAATCCGGGAATCGAGAAAAGTACAAAAACTGTGTTACGTTATTGTAGTATTCATGAGGAGATTTTTGTTAAAATATTTAATTTTTTGCAGTGTTTTAGGAGAGTATTTTGTCTGTTGTTCTTGAGAAGTGTCTCCTAATTCTTGAAAACAATTCATCAGGTTTTGTTCAGCATCATTTTGCTGATCCAAGCCACTAATTTGTAATAAATGACCAACTTAATAAAAAAATTGAATCCTTTATTCATCGTCAGAAATCGAGACAACGATTGTCTCATTTATCTCTTATTTTGTTATCCCCTCCCATGACGGTATTTATGTATATCATCATAATAAATATACCTTGCAGTATTATATTTGTACATAAAAATTAGAGAACTTCATGTGACACTAGCCTGCATGTGATTCTAGCCCTTTTATTCGACAACGACGTCTCTCTAAAAATATCTCTATGATATTTATTCAGCTCTGATGACCTACCTAACATTCATTAGTTACACATCTTCAAAGAAGTCTCCATCACAGGCTTCCAACGACGTGGAAGTATGACCACGTGGAAGAATCTTCCGATAACAGATCTCATCACCTTGTTGTAGCAAGATCTTTACAAGTTGAAAATAATAGAAAACGCAGTAAATTGACCGGTTGTGATGGTTAAGTGGTAACGCTGTTACCTATGCAGCATCATTAATCGGGATGTCTCAGGTTTGAATCCTATCTATGTCGGAGTTTCGGCCCTAGACTTCAGTGGGTCGAATTCAACCACTTTCTGCAGGTCAATTCTAGCGCCCGTCTGCTGAGGTGGTTTCTAAGAGCAAAACCAGGAGCATGTCGAGGTAGTATCCTCACAAACACGCTAACGACAGCGCGCGATATTTCCTTCCTCTTCCTAGTCCTTTCTCGCACATCTTTCCTTACTCATATTCACTCACGACCAGTTGCACTTACATCCACCATACTTCCACTCATGTCGGGAGAGCAGTCGGGGCCATTTCCGGCTGGGGAAATTCCCCGGCGAGGGAGATACCCAGAAGGGGAAATTCCCGGAGGTCGACATAAGTGGGCGTCGGATATTACTTTCCAGGGGGAGCGGATAACTGGCACCTCCCTAACTATAATATGCACTGTAATTACGGAAATAATAGTCCTAACAAGTTGATGCGTTTGCAATCAATGTAATGTAACTTGCAGTAAATTGATCAACCATCGGATTGAATCTGTAGGAGGGTTCGTGTATGTGAAATGTGTCTGTGATTTTTTTATTTTTTTTATTTATTTAGTCAAAAAACAGTCAAAAACTGTATGTGACGTATGGGGGAGATTAAAATTTTGTTACCTGAAGAATTTACTGTTCCAAACTATTGATGTTTCTTTTGTAACGTATGCATTTTCTCACCTAATACCAATATCCACGTTGTTCCAAAGGCATACTGAATCACATATCTTCACTTTTGAATTGTAAATTTTAAAATTTCAACCCACATTATGATAAAATGTAAATATTGACCACATTTGGCATAAGTCATAGAAAACCGTCGTCGTTTATAAATTTTGTTAAATTTGGTGGATATTGAGAGGCAATCAAGATGGGTGACTTACTCTTGTTTGTTTTCAGGAATTTCTGCATGGTTGAGAATACATTTGTGGACAGCATATTTTTTGTGATAGGAACATGCATGTTATCAATTGTCAAATATTTACAATTTTAACTAACCAATCAAGTATCTTTTGAGTACACAGCCTTTTCATATTTTCTAAACCAGTAAATATACTCAATTTTTTATTTTGTTTACAACATTCATATTTATTTTTCAAATCACGTCGTCTTTATAGGTTCATTTAAGAAGGTTAATTTTAAAAGTTATGATTTGATTTCTGATTGTAAATAAACGTGCTTTTGCACATATGATAGTATTTTAAGCAACTTATGTTCAAGTCACTTACTAATAGTTTTTTCAGTCGAAAATACTATCACTGTCAAAAAGGAAATTAAAGTGCCGGAAGGTAACATAATCACATAAATTGAATTGCAAAGCAATGACGAGGTTGAAGAGAGAGGTTTCCGTTAAAATATCCTAAAATCTCCAAGTTTCTCCGGAAGTTCAATTTCCACTTTATTTTCACTTCCAATTAGTATCACTTCTCCTCGTGCGTTAATTCCGCGTGTGGGAAGGAAGCTTCACGAAGCAACGTTGGCGTCAACGTGTCCGAGTCAAATAAATCACTTCACGCTTGAGTTACTTCATCAGTCACAGTCACAGTCACATTCACTTGAACACTTGAGGCTCAGTAAGACACAGTCACTTGATCACTTGACCCTTGAGCTCAGTGCTACTTGACAATTAGTGTTGTCGCGGACATTACCGACATCATCATCGTCACATATGAATATCGTCATGTAATTATCGTCATTGTCCTACCATCATCTTTATAAGTCACAATATTGCCACTGATATTGTCGTTGTCATAACCATCAGCAGGTTCATCATCATGATCATCTTTGCGTTGCTGATCGTCATACTCACCATCGTGATCTTCTAAAACGTTTTACTGGCATAGTCCGAGAAAACACAACTTGTCGGACGATGACAATATAGAATCACTGCTTCAAGTGGCGGTGAGTGAATAAAAATGCGTTTTTACTATGACGTCAAATTTTCATATCTCTCAAGAAAATATGAAATTCAGGCACGCTTAACGACACTTAGAATTGCTCATTTTTATGCGATCGTCAAAATCCATTATTGGTGAGGTCAATCAGTCACATCAACACGTTACTCAATGTTACTAAACTATTTGAATATGTTATTGATAATTTGCCGCTCATGCCATGGCCTCGATATTTTAGCAGTAGCAGTTTAAAAATAAGACTATCTGCGTGAAAATTGGAAATTGGTTTGATTATTTCAAAACTTTCTTTACTTCATTAGTGGAAGATGAAGTGACACTTGATAAATTTCATAATGTTGTGCCTTAATAAAAACTACGTCACATCCATCCACATATTGATTGATGCACGACTGGAAAGATTCCAAAACACTTCTGACGTTAAGTTATTGGATATGAGGTTTACAGTTACTTTCTCGTCATTGATTGATCTTCTATCTACGCGTCCAGCATCCCAAATATATGCCTCTTGAATATTTCATATCCATTCTCCGGGCGTCATCTTGAAGAATCGCTCCGGTCTCTGGCATCCCTTACGCTGGAGATAGGAGAATGGAGCTTCGGACGGAATCTGTCGTGGACCCAGAGATAAGGAAGAGAACACAGCAAAAGTAAACGCAACGCGGTGCGACGAGAAGAATGAATGGGACTGAAATGAACGTAGTTTGCTAGGGTGAGGGGATAGAGAAACGACGCTTTCATATCATGGTAAGTGAGTGTGTTCAGCCAAAGAGGAGCGGTAGGTGTAATGGCACACTTAAAGACGAGAAAGTGGTAATAATAATAATAATAATAATAATAATAATAATAATAATAATAATAATAATAATAAGTGACCTTCCATTCAGTGAAAATATGCAAAACGGACACAAAATAAAGATTATTAAATAGGTTTCAAATCATTTCTAAAAGGCTAATTTGTAGACGTATAGCACAAGCTTGATTGTAAATAAAACCGCTTTATCTTATCGACGTCCTTATCACCGTCACCATCTCGCCGTTCAACAATAAACTTTTCAAATATGCAGAAAACACATCAATACATTGAGAATACAAAGTATTAAATAAAGTAAAATAGAATTAATATTGGGATTTTAATAGTAAATTATAATTAAAATTAAAGTCATTATTTTCCGTATCCTTTTGATCCATTCTTGTACTCCGGGGATTTATCTTGTAGCCCATCGTTGGTGGGACACCTGAATATATTTCATTAATGTCAGGCAGAATAATTAAAAAACTAAAAAAAATTTCAAACAAATGTGAATGACCTTCTTTAATGAACTGATTTTTTAGAACAGATTTTGTTTAAGGCAAACATTTCTATCTTCCTTATTGTAGTTTCCAAATGTTAAGTTTTTGCAATTTTCGATTGTGCCATTCTTTCAAGAGTCCTATCTTCTATCCGTAGAATTTTTTAAAAAATTTAGAGTGGTTTTTGAGAAAATACTTTTTTAAAAAATTGTGTAAATTTCAAGCAAAAATTAGTCTTTTAAAAAAATGTACACGACCATTTTTAAAGAGCTGATTTTTTATAACAGACTTTGCCTTCAATATTGTAGTTTGGAAATGTTAACATTTTGCAATTTTCGAAAAACCAAGCGCTACCTGGAAATGGAACTGGCACCATATTTTGTACCGTTCCTTAATAACATACCTGGAGAAAATTTATAGAAAAAAATTAGAGCGTTTTTTGAGATTTTAAAAAAAATTGCCTACATTTCGCGCTAAACTACACGAAAACTTCATATTTTCTAAAAGTTGAACATGACCATGACCCTTTTATTTATGTTATAGTTCAATGTTATAGTTAAAGGAAGATGCCGAAATATAGTTGAATTTTTGTAATTTTCGAAAAATCAGGAACTTCAACGAAAATGACATCTGCACCATTCTCTTAAACGTCCTTCGCACTATTTAACAAGAAAATTCAATCAAAAAAGTTGGAGCTATCTTTTTGAAAATTTTGAAAATGTATGAGGGACTTAAAGTAAAGTAACCCCAAAATTAAAATATCACCTTCAAATTACAGGGCCGCGACATCAGTCAGAACAATGGGAGAATATCAATTTTGGAGAAAATCGGCTGAACGATTTATGCCCAGTGTAGTACACAGACGGAGGGACGGACCGAAATACAGACAGACGTTTTGCCATTAATCGATTTTTCGATATAAAGGACGCACAAAACATGGATTTTGGCTACACCACTTGTCAGAGGAAATTTTCTATATTTAGCAACTGGATTTATTCACTTTTTCGTTACCAGGGTCCGGCAATCAGAGTTTTTGTGTCGAAATTGTCCGTTTTCCGGCCCACGATTAGAATACTTTCTCATCTTACGTAAGCAAGGCCAAGAAAGTAAAAAGTGTGCCAAGTAAATTGGCTTTAGGTTGATATGCACATTTTTGACAACGATATTAGGGAATGTAATTGAAATCGTCTGCAATATTTTCAAATTAATCAGTAACCTATCTACCCAGCGTGCAGAGTAACCTGTGATAAAATAATTATGATAGTACGTTTAAAGAACTAGAATTCTAGACTTTCTCAAAGTAATCATTTTAAATTCAACTTTTTAAAGATAATTTTATCATATCAATTATTGATGTTTGCCATGAGTTTCATAAAAAATCATTCAATTTTTATTAAGATGATACAAAAACAAAGAAGACGATAGGTTAGACTCATACCTACAGAATGTCCCAGACCAGGCGGGGAAAACCTTTGAGACCCTTTGAGAATAGAAGTACGAACATTTTATGTCATGACGGTTTTGTCGAGAGTCAATTACGTTACGTGTTATATTCAATTTTTAATGTTCAGTCAATTAATGATAAGATGTATTTGCGTTGTCACATTCACAGAAATATGTCTTCTACTATTTCTTCAAACTGTCAAATATATTGTTCAAATAAGTTTGTGAATTGTGATTTGATTCATAGCTTTTTTAAATGTTATCTAGTGTGGAAGAGAATTTTGGCAGCCGACAGATCTGATCAGTAATTTCTCGCGTTTTGTCCGATTAACCCCAGTCGAATGCCGGAGCTGTACCCTAACAAATGGGCCACGGACCGAGTGCGATCTTTGCTTCCTCTTTCCTGCCCAATCATCACCCCTTACTTTTAAACACTCACACGCACATGGATTACATTACCACACTTGTCGGGAGACTAGTCGGGAGCTTAGAGCTTGTCTTGTTTGGAGTTTAGAGCTAAGGCGGGGTTCCGCTGGTGGAAGATACCTGGTTAGGGAAAATTACCGTAAGCTGACGTAGGTCGGCGCCGTATTTCACCATCCAGTTGGAGAAGATCACAGCCACCTACGGGGATTAAAACATGCGCTACATTTACGGATCTAATGACCTCGGTAATTGACTCGCCCGGAATCACTAATCATTCAATCAATCAAAAAAGGGAGTCAATGCAATTATTTGGTAGGATTAAGAATGGTGTAGGACTGCAACTTATTCTGTAAAACAATGTTTGGGAATATAATGTCATATACCGATCATTTAACGAGCGGGTCTCACTTAGAGTATAAATATTATATTCACGTTTTTTTTTGTTTTAGCCCTTGTTAAGTTCTAATGACTTGGAACTAACAAAGGGATTTTATGTCGAGAACTTTCAACATTTTTACAAATTAAAAGGACTAAAGCCAAAAGAGCATCGTATTTCTATGGGTTATGACTTTTCAGACATTTAAAGTGGTATTTTATTGCAGGGTAGGATTTATTCTGTAGCCTCAGAAACACTGCCTTTTTAACTCGTGATTGAGGATTTGGATTTTACTCGTAATTGAAACAGACTATTTGAAGCTTTACGTGCCTTTTTTCTCGTTCTCTTCTCCTGATATCCAGTTAGATAGCTTGATCATTCTCTCCTTGTCTGCAATCATTAGCCGGATTACATGGACCCATTGCCAGCAAATACTCCATCCGTGGAAATAAATCTGAACCGCCAGTTGCAACATCGTTCAAATTTGCAGAAAAAAGTCTGTTTTACTTTGAAGAGCTGTTGAAATAAATCTGGCTTTATGAAAACCCGATTTGAGTTGAACGTAAAGTGTAGACCCTTCTCCCACTCGACTACAAAAGAGGTTTTATTTTTTCCACTAGTACATTGCATTCGTTTTTTTCTAAAATTACAGTAGATTTGTTACGATAACTCTGTTTCATAGAATGATCCTGAGAGAGATTCCATGAATAGTTTGTTCTCAGAGGACTTTATACATTCAATGAATTAATTATTTCTGACTTGAAATGCATCGCGCAAATGTCGAAATTCCAACTTTGTAGACCACAGGTGTCATTGACGAAGGAGGTTCTCAACGATCCCACCAGTTCGAGGTCTGACTAAAGCTTACGTAAAGCGTAAGGAAGGTGAACTCTCGAAAGAAATTCTTGAAGGATTTTCTTTTCTAGTTAAAGGGATTTCCGGTTATGATTGTAACCATGAGATAAATGTCTTCAGCTTGATGACCATGAAGTAAACGTTTAAATATCGCCTGAAGTATTCGTAAGTAGGGAGTAATATAGGGAGTAATCCAGGTAGTATATAGGAAAGTCATGCTGCGGAAAATCATTTTGTGATTTTAACTTGAATACATGTTTTGTGGTTCCGTGATACCCAAAAAGTGTTTTCTTCAAAACGTCAGTTTGTCTATCCGTCTGTCTATATCTCTGTCTGTGAATGACAAATGTTCTTAATATATTCGTAAAGCCGGTACACTATTCATAACAAACGGTACTGTTTTCGTGCAGACTGTACATAAAGAAAACGTGCAGTCAGGACTGCACGTGTTCTGCATGAGCATGTTCATAATTTTTCAAGAAGAAAGCCTACAGTTTGACTCAAGCGCCTCTAGCGGTAGAGTTGTTTACTAACGGTAATCGACAATTTCGATTTTGTCCTTAACTGTGTCAAGGTGCGATTGTGTGAAGTGATATATTGTGTTAAACTTCCTTTTCCCAATTCCTGCCTTCCTATTTTTATTCTTTATGCTCCTCATGGTTAATTAATTCCAAATAAAGATCATAACCAGAACGCACACACAGGAAAACCATCACTGAAAAAACTCGTTAGACCCCCTAGCGGTGACTTGTGGCGATTCGTGCAGAAAACGTGCAGACCGTGTATCCGCGACTTTTGGCTTTTATACTTCTAGTTTGAGATCTTGAAGTTTCTGTGCAGAAACTGTATGAGAATCTGCACGAAAACTGTACCGTGTATACCGGACTTAAGATTTTTACTTTTCTTCCCTGAATACTAAAGTATAACGTGGAAAAGTATTCAAATCATCTCAACAATACGATCTAGAATTAGTCTGTCGTAAAATCCGTGTTTAAGGTTCCTTCCAGTGGTATCTTTGCACTGGCAACTCTTATGTCTAAGATCTATGCCTAAGCAATGTCTAAGATCTATTAATGCTGTTACAAAGATGAATAAGATTGATGCAGGTGGAGAGAAGATTCATGTAATTTTCTACCTAAAAATCGGAATGTATACCTTACACGGAGGGATATCTCTGTTAGATATAATCTTTTGAGTTGAAACTTGGTAAATACGTCAGGAATAAGATTTAGTTGAGCTGTTTTGAAGATAATTACGATATTTAAATTTTGAGGATTCTTTGCATGAAGTCCCTGTGATATGTTCGACATTTTATGAAAAATGGCAGGGCAATTTTAATGTAAATTTTTGCTTCAAAAGAAGAAAGTACATTCATAAATATGGTGTGGTTACGATTTTCATTGAAAACTCTGACCTTTAGAAAATCTTTTATTTTACTCTTAGAGGATAAGTACTAACTGTCATTAAACAATATTCTGGAAGGAGGCTCCATTTTACGTATGAAGCATTCTGTACTTATGTACTGTGTATTCTTTTGTGACTTTTCTACAGTTCTTCTTTTTGTGAGATGTAATTACAAGGGTTTAGCTAGTTCAAATTTACGAGTATTTTCGAATCTGTTCTGCACGTCCAATATTAAAATAAAAGATTTCTTTCTCAACGCAATTTATCCCTCAATTGTACAATCTTCAGAACTCGACCAACCCACAAAAATGTAAAAATTAAGCAAAGGCCAGCTGGACTGGAATTAAGCCAGTCTGGACAGCTTAGCACCATTCCTTTGATTTTCACAATGCGTCCATCGAATATTACGTGGTGCTGCTCTTACGAAGCAGAAATGCTAAACCACATATGAGGTAGAACTGTCATTACGTTCGTTAACTACAGAAAATAAACTATGAGGAATATTTCTGACTAAATTATGAAAAACTAATATGAATTGGATAAAAATATAATCCCAAACATATTTCATTTTCAGCTTACATCCCAGCTTTTCGAGATTTTAAAGAATACCAAACTTTCCAAGCCATTTTTCAATCAAACTGATTCTTAAATTTTGAATATGTTCTGCGTACATTTAATTATATATTTTTTAAATTATTTAATTTTCATGGAATTTTTAACAAAAACTGAGACAGTGTTAAGTAAGAACATTAAGAGGAGGAAAAGTTTCGGTACGCTGCGCATTCCCATTAGTTTCCAAAATTCATATTTCTTGATCGATCGGGATTCTTTAATTTTTGGGGGTTCTTTAACAGAAGTCTCTGGGATATTTTACACTTTTCTCAGATTGCACCCCAATTTTTTTTCTAAGAATGTGAAGTACACTTATAACGATGGCACTGATCATGTTTTCCGTGTTACCATTGAAATTTTGAAAATTGCAAAATTTAAATATTTTGGGTCTCTCATAAAACTACATTATTGAAGATAGGGATTTTTTATTCAAATGGAAATTGTTCTCTACAATTATTACTTAAATGATATTATGCAAATTTTTAGAAAATAGACGTTTTGGTGCAATTCTGAGGAAAGTATATGGGTAACATTAAAAATGAGATTTTCTCAAACTGACTCCAATTTTTAAATTCTCGCCTTACTATGTACGCAATAAGAGAAAGCATTATATTACTGTGGCGGAAATTGGCGAATTTTGACAGAAAAACTCGTATTGCCTGGCTTTGATTACGAAAAGGAGGACAAATATTGTTCCTACATATAATAATTTACTTCCTCTAACAGTTATATACTTTCATAATTCACATATTTTGGATGCTTGATATCGAAACAAAAATTGACGGCAAAAAAGCTGTCTCCGTCGGTGGTCAACTTCCAAATTATTGAGACACGATAAAAATTAATAAATTGGGTAATGAACTCAAATAATTCTAGAAAGAACCGATAACAAATAAGTTTTGTTTGATGTTTGAAAGAACTGGCTCAATTAATTTCTTGAAGGTAGAAGACCTTCACACTACCTTTTGGTTGAGTTAAGTCATAACCAAAAGGACAACCTGGGCAACATCACTAAATGTTATTGGGGATGATAGAATTATACCCTGTAAAATGTGATGGATAGTGTGGAGTTGGAATAAACTGAGAGGTGTAACAATACTGTAATAATTCATAAACTGTTTTACATTGCATTGAATCTTGTACACATGACACTGCATGTGTCCGACAAATACAGTACTTTTACGCATACGGGCATACTAGTTCCATTTAACATTGGAAATCCCAAAACAGAAAATTTAAAAATATGATAATTTTGTTGTTGGATATTTATAAATACTGAAATGTTTCTATCTGTCCTGTTCAAAAAAACAGTATATGTATATATGAACATAGTGATAAATATTTTTTACCTACATGAATTGTTCTTAGATACGAGAAATATTTGTCTTGAGAAAAAGACTGGGTAAGATGGTAAAAGAAAATTGGAGATAAATTTCAAAAGCATCTAAATGTGAAAACCGTATTACTCAAACAATTTCACACCATTCTGGCAACTGTCCAGGTCCACCTCGTTAGAACGACCGGAGCAACACCCACTTGTGGATTCAGTGGTATAACGAGGTTAGCGAGGATTCGGTGGTATAACGATTAGCGCGGATTCAGTGGTACAATGGTTAGCGTACCGCACTGTTGTACCCAAATTTGCGGGTTCAAACCCGATCGGGGCGGTAGATTTAAGCGCGAAAAAATGTTTCGTACGTTTTCCTTCGGAGGGAAAGTAAACTGGTTGTCCCAAGTAGTAGATTTACAGCATGTGAAATATCCTTAAGCTTAAAAGTAGCCTCTGAGCTAAACTTAAATCGCCTGTTCCGTCGCCCAACATAATCCTATCTTTCTCCACTAGATGGTGAAAGAAGGGTATCGAAATTTGCGTGGTCAGACGGAAAAACGGGCCTGATTACATACTAATAAACATTTTTTATCGGAATTATTTTACGTGGCTCGCCGCGTAAAATAAGGCATTTACTTACTAACTAACTTGTACACATCATGGTGTATCAGTCATGGTGTGCGTTGGTGTGGTGAGGAGGGTTGTATGTCCCTCACTTCCTGTGAGGTGCCTGAGATGGAGAAACATGCAGCACATAATTTAATTATGTATTCACGTGGTGGTTGAAAGTCCTGAGGATGGAAATAAATTTTCCGAAACGTCGGCAAACAACCAGGTTGTAGATTCTTTTTTCTTCCGACGAATCCCCGTGAACCTGCCTTCAATAACGTGTACACATACAACTGGAGGGGCGGCAGGGAGGCCGGCGTGCGGTAGCGGTTAGGCGGTGCGTTAGTGCGTGTCCCGCACGCGCCCGCAGTCCCGCTGCCCCCCCCGGCCCCTGTCCCCCGCTCCCGACCCGGCCCCGCCACCTCCCAGGGTATTGATTTTCGCCCTCGCGGAATGAGTGGAGGCGGTGGCGGGCGACGGCGGACGACGGGGCTGGCGGCGAGCTACCTGCCTTAACGCTCTCTCGTGTGAAGGGATAAGGGGGGGTAGGGGCGCGAGACGTAGGTCCCAAGGTGGACGCAAAATGGGACACAAGTTGCGCTTGGAGGTCGAAATACCTCAGGGAGAAATGAGTGGCTGACTTAACAGACAACGTACGTAGACTGAGAATGGACTTTAGGTATGGGTTCCCGTGTTAGGATTTGGATGAGTGACTGACTGAACGGGGAACATACGTAGACAGAGAATGGATTTTAAATATGGGTACTCGTGTTAGGATTGGGATGATTGGCTGACTGAACGGGGAACATACGAAGTCGGAGAATGGATTGTAGGTATGGGTACTCGTGTTAGGATTTGGATCAGTGACTGACTGAAAGACAGAGAATTTAAAGTGTGGGTTACAGTTTTAGGATTATAGAAGTGGGTTCCAGAATCCTCCAACTCTGGTATTTGCTCGAAGATGATGATAGAATGGTGAGAGAGGTTCGCGGTGGTGGCAAGCTTCTACGAACCTTAGCGCTCTCTCCTGTGAAGTGAAAATGAGGCCGGTCGCGGGACGGAGGTCGGAGTGTGGACGCAAACGTGGGAAGCTGACCGCGCCGGGAAGTTTAAATGGCTCCGGAAGAAATATTTTCTTGGATCGAAGTGGAAACAAACATAGATCAAGAATGGTGTTAACATTTTAGAAAGTGTATTTCACAATCCTACAGCTTTATTTTTGGCTCGAAGCTGATGACGGAGAGGTGAGAGATTTTGACGGCCTCATCGCTCTCTCCTGTAAAGTGATAATGTGGAAGGCCGCGGGACGGAGATCGGAATGTGGATGCGAACGTCAGACGATGACGGCATTGGGAAGTTTACATTGCCAGGGAAGAAATATTATATTGGATCCAACAGGAGAAAAACATGGGTCACAAATGGTGTTAGCATTTTGGAAAGTGTATTCCACAATCCTACATCTTTATTTTTGGCTCGAATCTGATGACGGAGAAGTGAGAGGGGTTGTCGGCCTTATCACAATCTCTTGTGAAGGGATAAGGTGGGAATCGGGCGACGGAGATCGAGTGTAGACGTAAAACGGGGGAGGTGACTTCACCGGGAAGTTCAAATGGATCCGTAAGAAATGGTTTGGTAGATAGGACAAGGGACAAATGTAGGTGAATAATGGTGTTAAGATTTGGATGTAAATTTATTCCACAATTCTACAACTTTATTTTTGGTTCGAAGCTGATGGCGCAGAGAAGAGAGGGTTTAGCGCCCTTATCGCTCCCTTGTGTGAAGAGAGGGGACGGGGAACGAGTTATGGATGTCAAAGGGTAGTCGCGAACGTGTGAAGATGACTGCATCGGAAACTTGAAGTGGCTCCGAAAGAAAGTTTGTTGCATCGAAATGGGGACACATATAGGTGAAGAACAGTGTTAGGATTTTGATGGAATGTATTCCACAATTCTACAACTTTGTTTTTTGCTCTAAGATGATGACGGAGAGATGAGGGGGGGTGTCAGCCGTATGGATCCCTCACGTGATGGGATAAGGTGGGGGACGAGTTACGGGTGTTGGAGGATAGACGCGAACGTGAGATGATGACTGAGTGGAGAAGTTAAAATGGTTTCGCCAAAAATAGCTGTATGAGTTTAGGCATGAGGGGGCATGAGGTACCTGAATTACACTGCCTCATCTGAAGTGCTGGAAAAGAGAGCGGGGAGGAGTACTCTAACAAACGGGCCACGGACCGCGCGCGATCTTTCCTTCATATTCCTTATCCTATCTTTACATCTTACTCATACACACATAACTTACATGCCCTACACTACCATATATGCTGCGAGATCTGTTGGGAGCTTAGACCTTGTCCAGATTTGGGAAACCTTGTCCAGGTTGGGGTGGTGTCCTTTTAGTGGGAGATACTTGTTGGGGAAAACCCCGCTAGCCGTCGAGTAAGTCGGCGCCGGATCTTGCCCTTCAGCAAGGGAAGACCACTGCCACCTCCCGCGATAAAAACATACACACTATTTGCAGGACTAATGAATTAACAGTTGACGCGCCCAGAATCACTAATCAATCAATCAATGCAGGAGAGGAGGATTGGGCTGTCTATGTACGTCGGCAAGTGCGCGGTAGGTTGAATGTGGCTCCCGCACAGAGTCTAAGCGAGAGATGGCTGGAATGGTGAAAGTTGAGAAGGCTGAGCGGAATGGAGAAGGTTGAGCAAGGCTGGGGCGGAGACGTTGGGGAGGCAGGGCGGTGAAAGTGGTATCAACCAGCAGAACGGGATATTAACGTTGACTCGCGCTGTGCAGAGGGAAATGTCGCAGCGGATTGAGGGCCGACTGATGCGCGAGCGAAACACCAATTTCGTTGACGCCGCAGAGCAGTTGCTGGGAAGACCTGGTGCGGGAGAGTGCACACTGAGACAAGGGTTCATTTAATGTATTTGTGTTTGCCAAAGTACACGTTTGCGTAAATATTCATTTATTTGGGACTTACATAATATATTCAATTGCATCGTCTACGGCGATTACAAATCCGTAAACGATGTTGGGAACTGTTAATGCTGCATTGGACAAATTTAGAATTTAGAAAATAAAATATGAATTCGAAGAACAAATCATATTTTCAACAATTCCTGGAAAATGTTAGGTGTTCCAGGAAATTTTCTTTCATAGAGATTTCGTTTTCGCTTCAAACGTTTCTGGAAAATTTCTTTGAAAAGAAAGAGTACCAAAAAATGATTATATCAAATGCATCACAGTAAAACCGATGAATAGTAATTAAGAGTTATACTGAAAGTTGAAAAATATATTTTTCCAAATTTATCATATTCTTCAAGAAAATATGTGTCGGTTATTTTCTCCTCTCTCGTATGTGGTTATTTTAACTCAAGGGCAATCATATTACTCATGCAACTTGGAAAAGATGAATTATCTTGACGACCATTACTGAAATAAAACCTTCACTCACTTTTTCTTAAGAGTTGACCAGTTATTCTCTTGCCTTGGTTCCATCTCAAATGGTATATCACAGGAGCCTAGTCTACAGAACGTGAATGCCAGAATTAAAGATTTCTTACTACTTAAATTACGGTCAAAACACTTTGTGTTGGTCACCAAGTGATATATGTGCTAGTATATTGAAATGCTTGTTGTTCGTCGTTGAACTATGTTTTAGAAAACCTAATTACAAATCTATTCCAGTCTTGAGAATTTTTAATGATGTCAATGATTTTCATGAAAGACGCGATACATATGATTCGATATATTAAATAGTATTACACATTAAATAATATTAGGTTATGTATCGTAAATACAATAGTATTAAATAGTAATACTTTACCGATAATGGACACCGAGTTTATATTTCGTTATCAATCAATCTCGGTCTTCCGCTCTGCGGACAAGAAAATCAACGATCTACTTCTCAGAACGCCGGCCGCTTTATACGGCAGCAATTTTTCCATCCCCACCCTGCTCGAACATCGAAGGGGTGAGGGGGAGAGGGGGCTACGGGTCCTCCACTGCGCTTTAGGGGGCCTTTTTTTCGAACGAGTAGAGCAGCGCGTACAAAGGGAGAGGGGGTCGAAGTGATGAGAGGAAAATAATGAAGCCCCAAGGCTTGAGGTTCAGCTGAAGAAAAAGACGTTGGATGCCGCCGCTGGACTCTCGCTCTGCTCCAATTGCCACCCCCGCCCCGCCCCCACTCATACGCCATCTGTTTTCTCCACCGCTGCCCCGCACCCGCCCCTTCTCCGCCATGCCCCTGCTCTACCTCCACCCCCGCCTTTGCGAACACCTAAGCCAATCACGCCCCTGCCGCTCCCGCCGCCCCCGTGACTATTCACGTCAACGCTACCGCCATCGTGACCGCTTTCGTGACCGTCATCGTGACCGCCATCGTAACCGTCATCGTGACCGCTATCGTGACCGCCACATCGTGACCGCCATCGTGACCGCCATCGTGACCGCCATCGTGACCGCCATCGTGACCGCCATCGTGACCGCCATCGTGACCGCCATTGTGACCCCCAACATGACCGCCATCGTGACTGCCACTGCGACCGCCATTTTCACCGCCACCGTCACTATCGCCATGACCGTGTCCACCACCGTAAACGGCACCTCCCGACCACTGTCACTGCCGCCGTCACCACTCCAGTCCCCGCTTCCGTCATAGATGAAGACTTACAGTGGTTCAGAGTAAAAGTAAATCGAGAACAATCCAATAATTTGAAGATGGGCCTACTTATTTTGATTTTTTTAAAATTTCTTGTTGTAATTTAATTTATATTTAACTTAAAGGATAGTAAATTACAAAAATACGAATTTAATAAATTGGTAATGATGGAATAATAATCGACTATTATCTACAGTTTCCCGGAAGTGATCTGCGGCGGATGGTCGGATCCTTCTTCGGTGTTGGTGCGCAAGAGCTCAAGCTTTATGTTATTTATTGAGCCTGCCCCGCACCCGCCCCTTCTCCGCCATGCTCCTGGCTCTACCTTCACTCCCGCCTTTACGAACACATCAGCCACTCACGCCCCCGCCGTTCCCGCCGCCCCCGTGACCACTCCCGTCAACACCACCGCCATTGTGACCTCCATCGTGACCGCCATCGTGACCTCCATCGTGACCGCCATCTTGACCGCCATCTTGACCGCCATCGTGACCACCATCGTGACCGCCATCGTGACCGCCATTGTGACCGCCTTCGTAACCGCCATCGTGACCGCCATCGTAGTTCAGAGTAAAAGTAAATCGAGAACAATACAATAATTTGAAGAAGGGCCTACTTATTTTGAATTTTTTAAATTTCTTATGTTGTAATTTAATTTATATTTAACTTAAAGGATAGTAAATTACAAAAATACGAATTTAATGAATTGGTAATGATGGAGTAGTAATCGACTATCACCTACAGTTTCCCGGAAGTGATCTGCGGCGTATGGTCGGATCCTTCTTCGGTGTTGGCGCGCAAGAGCTCAAGCTTTATGTTATTTATTGAGCTTCTGAGTTCATAACAAGCCATAAGAGATCTAATGGGTCGATTAAAGCAATAATGATGCTAAGATATGGTTCAAAGGCCGGCGGCGCTAGCCGAATGCGTTTACTACGCTCCGTGAAGTCACGAAGGTTAAGCGCATTCGAGACTCGCGGGTTCGTGGTTGGGTGACCGGCCAGGAACCCCGGGATCTAACGCCGTCGAGCCCCTGGCCGAAGGGATAAAAGGCACTGACTGACAGCGACGTGACGAGACTTAACTAATATTAAAAGTAAAGCACGTTAATGGAGGATTACTCCGAGAAGTGCAAAGCGCTCAACGCCCCTTAAGGGGCTTGGAGACGCGTTGCGTCAAGGTGTAGACGCAACAAATTAAAAAAATAAAAAAGAAGGGTGAGAGGTAAAAAAGAAGAACCCAGAGAAAACTTGGGAGCTCATGTAAAGATCTCCTCATTTTGCTACGAGCCTCCCTCCTTCCCACCCTTTCATCTGCAGCGCCAGATTTTAATTTGAAGGTGTTCATGCATTCAGAACATTTAAGAAATCGCTGAATTCAAATACACAGTCGACTCCGGTTGTGGTGAACTCTTGAGGACTAACACTTTTGGTTCACTATATCAGAGGTTCACTATATCTAATGTCGAAATTAAATAGAATTTCTCCACAAAAAACAATAACAAAAAACCAGCACCAACTGAAAATTTCAATATCTTTATATGACCTTAAACATAAATTATTGTCAATTGTTTGCTTCGTAGATTTTTCATTAGTAATTGCTCTAGGTTCTTCTCCAGACCTCGTGCTCTCTGCATATTTTATTCTGCATTATCCGCTGTCTCTAAGTATTGTAATGCAGTCTTGGCATTCTTCAAAGCCTCTTGCACTGTTGGAACACCGTTCCACTCTCCGAACGCCTAATAATATACGAGATACTTTCAGTAGCGGCATGGCGCAAGCGGCTAATGAAACTGATCGCTGAATGAAACATTCCGGGTCCGGTACCTTCACCTCGGGGGAGACCTCTTGAATTATGATCTTTGGCCAACGATATTTTTTTCCAAGCTGTCTAGTGTTGGAATTTGTGACACTGGATTAACATATGTTTTCCAGAAGGGAATTAATTTCCAGGACGCATTTATTGCGTTCACTGTAGCCGAGATTCAGTGTTCACTGTAAACCAAATCTTGTTATGCTCATTTGTAATGTAAATGAAACGGGACCAGTGACTTAGGTTCACTATAACCGCGAGTTCACTATATTCGAGTTCATTTAAACCGGTGTCGACTGTACCTTGATAATAACCATCGGACTCATCAATTATCTTGGTATATGATTTACGGTCATTTACGGTATTTTTCTTTGTAAATTGCTCTTAAAAATATCAATAACAAAATTTATTTAATTTGAAAACTTCCAACTATTTTTTAAATTTAAGAACATAGAGAATACATGTCTAAAATAATTTCGGAAAAGTAAATCCCATACGTTGGTTCTTTCCCAGTGTTTCCTTAATGTTCCATCGTAGAGGCTTGCCTAATAGTATTATATATATATATATATATATATATATATATATATATATATATATATATATAAATGAAAACTATTACACGTTCAACCTTACATTGTACCGCAATGCGGCAGCTGGCATGTAGAGAGTTCAGGCAATGGCATCCATTAGACAGGCACCTAGGCATTCCTGGTGGCTTTGGTAAAGCATAAGCCCACTCAACTACAAACGAGCAGTTTAGAAACAGTTCAAATCGAATTAATTAAAGAAATATCATAATAGTTTGGCATTCTTTTAATTTTCTTAATAGGTAGGTCTACAGTCCTCATTGGGATTTCGGTACTCCGTTTGGAAACAGGAGGGCGTAAGTTATTAATCGCCACCTCATCATGTGTTGTCTCAGCTACATTATTATATATAAGCCATCCATTTAATAGAGTAATTGCTTTGGCGCATTTATTGATTTGTACGTTTCTCTGATTCATCTGTATTATAATGAAGCTGTGCCTTAATGACTGTCATTATACAACGGGCTGCAGCCATCTAATGAGCGTGGAATAGAAATAAATATTAGAATAATATTATAATTGAGTGTTTAAAAAACTACCAGCATTATAAGAATTTGAAAAGATTTAAATTTAGGACTTTAGAATGCAACGCTTTTCTATTTCAGGTGTGTGTGTGTTCAATTGGATGTAATTGATGGCAGAATCATTATTACTATGAGTTGCGTTGTTTTGCAAGACGTGTCTAAGTTATTTAGTCTTTTCCTTGGATTTGATGCATTTGTGTATTCACAGTAATGGCAATGATATACTTGTGAGAGGGCTACAGTTTTGGGGGTAAGGATGTATTCTTTAACGCAACTTTTTTTTTAATTTGTTGCGTCTCCACCTTGACGCAACGCGTCCCCAAGCCCCCGTAAGGCGCTTTTAGCACAGGGGAGTAATCCTCCATTAAAGTGCTACTGGGGTCAAGTCTCGTCACGTCGCAGCTGTCATTGCCTTTATCCCTTCGGCCAGGGGCTCGACGACGTTAGGTCTCGGGGTTCCTGGCCGGTCACCCAACCACGAACCCGTGAGTCTCGAATTAACCTTCGTGACTTCACGGAAAGCAACGCATTTCCGGCTAGCGCCGCCGGAATGCTAAATTAACTTGGAATGCTAAATTAACTTGAGGACTCTTTTCTGAAATTGTTTCAAAGTTAGATAAAGAAACGCACGAATATATTGTGTTGACGCAATGAGTGCATGTTGAAATGTTAGTAAATAATGCCTTGTGATATGTAATTGCGCTGTCAACTAATTTTTAACGAAAATTATGGTCAAAAAAACCACAACGCTTAAAATATTTAAACTATTTTGGAAGGTTGCAATATTTCATTACGTGGGGAAGAACTGGGAGTGAAAATGTTAGTTGAAATGCTAGTAATATATTTCAATATAATTATTAAAAATATAGATGTATCTCGCAATAGAGATCCAGCGCTGTGTTGCAGCTTTTTTTATCCGATGTAGTACTAGTTCACCAGCTTTGCGCGACACCTTCGGTGGATATTTTCATGATAAATTTGCGTTTGTGCTATGCATGTTCATAATAAAAGGAAAGTTTTAATACAAAGCCATTGTGTGGCTCGTCTATCTTTAGTCACAGAGAGTTACTTGGAAAAGTATCAATAAAATATGATTTTTAAATTTTGTACATACATTATATTTACCTTGTCATAGTCATCATGACCTAAAAAAATTCACTTTTGCCAGAAAGGCAGAGGATGTTTTTCACCACTGTAGGTAGCGTCACGGCGTTTCACCCCTGCAGGCACATTGATAATCTTAAACCTTTTTGTAAGATTCTTCGAGATTATTTTAGAATCCATAAAAGACACAGCCAACCTTGTCGAGGGTAAGTAAATGAGCAATTAATTCACTGCAAACAAAAACTCCCTCGAATCCGTATAGAAGACAAACACTCCCTAGAACACATTTTTTGATAATTTTCTCAGAATGTCCAAAAGATCCAGGAAAAATGGTTCCTCCAATAGATCGAGTCTTAGAATGACACCTCATTTGTGCCAAATGGAGAACTGGAAGTGAAACCGCGAGTAACGGACGGATGATCACGAGGGGCGTGGTGAGAGTACAGTGAGAGGGCACGTTGCACGGTGGGGATGATGAGAGGGATGATGACGGTGGGGGGGGTGAGAGGGCACGGTGCGGGGATGATGAGGGCGGGGCACGGTGATGGGGCACGGTGATGGGGCACGGTGAGGGGGCACGGTGAGGGGGGTGATGGGGCACGGTGATGGGGCACGGTGATGGGGCACGGTGAGGGGGCACGGTGAGGGGGCACGGTGAGCGGGCACGGTGAGGGGGCACGGTGAGGGGACACGGTGAGGGGACACGGTGAGGGGGCACGGTGATGGGGCACGGTGAGGGGGCCCGTTGAGGGGGCATGGTGGGGGGTATGGTGAGCAGGTACGGTGAGGCTGGCCGTGGTGAGGCGGGCCGTGATGAAGCGGGGCGTGATGAGGTGGAGCATGGTGAGGCGCGGAATGGTGAGTCGGAACCTGGTGAAGCAAGCCTAATGAGTCGGGGCAAAGTGAGTCTCGGAGCATGACGAGTCGTTGCATGGTGATTCCAGGCATGGTTATTCAAGGCTCGATGAGGCTACGCAAGGTGCGATGAGGCGTGGAGTGGTGATGCGGGCCGTCGACAAGTGAGGAGCGAGTCTGGGAGGCCGCGAACCGGAGTGCGCGCCTCGCAGGGCTCTCGTCACGCGTCGCGAGGTGCGTGAGCCAACGAGAGCGTCGGCGGCGGCGGCGGCGGCGGAGTTGGCAAACAGGCGACGACGTGCGCCCGCCTGCCGGATTTAATTAAGAATAATTGCGCTTGAGGGCGCGTCGGCGCTGGAGATCAAAGGAGCGCGGGCGGAGCGGTAGTGACGACGCGGGCCGGCGGGGCGGCGGCGGCAGCGGCGGCGGCGGCGGCGGCGGCGGCGGCGGAGGCGGGGCGGCGGCGGCGGTGGCGGCGGCGGTGGCGGCGGCGGCGGCGGCGGCGGTGACGGTGGTGGCGGTGGCGGTGGCGGTGGCGGTGGTGGTGGCGGCGGGACGGTGGCGGCGGCGGTGGCGGTGGCGGTGGCGGTGGCGGTGGCGGGGCGGCGGTGGCGGCGGCGGGCAGAGCGGCTGGCGGTGGAGACCTGCGGCGGTGGTCGTGGGAGAATGATTGGGGAAAATGGAGATTGTGGTCAGAGACGGCTAGGCAGAAGATCGATGATATTTTAGGCAGTACGTCATATTCATGTTAGAAGGGCTATATTAAAACTATGTTCTAAAAATTAGTACTATCCTGAAGTTCATTGGCAAGCTGTCTTAAGATACTCCAAGTGGTACAAAATATTGAATATTAAACGGAAATCTTGAGATGCCGGATTGAATCTTGCATGTATTGATGGGATTGCAATTGCTTTATGGAATTAAAATTCGTTAATTTATTAAAACGAATAGTATTCATTATTGTCTTAATGAATATCGACAGTATTTATTTTGTAGTACTTAGATTCCCGAAAATTACAAAATGTCCGATTCATTCTCCCGTCACTAAAAACTTGTGGTATTACACATGCTGATACTTTCTCGCATAAGTATTGGTTACGTAATAATACAATAATACCACATTCTGTCATTAACACAATTCAGCTATTGCTTGTAAAACATATTACCAATCGTAGCACATGAGGTGTGTAAACAATTCTTAAAAGCTAATACATCAACAATAGTTCGACAGTACGAAACTACGGTACTTTCAAAGAGAAATATTATCGCCTAACAATGACAAGTAATTCTATTATTTCCAAACTGTCATGTTGCGGCACCCCCATTCACGAACTAGAACTTGATTAAAACTCAGATGTGGCCAAAATTCCAATCAAACGTGTAATAAACGTATTAAAAGAACAGCAGCTCGTGGTTTATCGTTTTATCTGTAATGGATACGTAATATTCGTATTATAATATTTCAAGTTGTATTCACTTAACTCTTCAGATCTCTCGTTAAAATCTCGCTTTATCAAAAGAATCTCGGGAAATTCGAATTTGCAATTTTGAAAATTTCAAAAATACGCAAAAACTACTCTATTTTAAAAGAAATGTACATGATTTGTTTTTTCGAATATCTTATATTTTAGAATAGAATTTAACCCAGCAATAATCTCTTATCATTAATTCTTTGGAATGTTAATTTGGGAAAATTTTCGAAAATACAAGGAATTCATTGAAAACTGAATGTGCACCGTTTTATTAGAATAATTTTATCTTATCTTGAAAACAATAAAGAAAAATTTGAGCCATTTTTGAGACAATACTGGTATAAAAAATGCTAATATCTTGCACAAAAGTACGTACGTGTATATACGTACATGATATTATTTAAATACTCATGTTTTAAGAATAATTCATTAAGGAAAAAATGTGTACCTTGAGTATTGTTTTTGAAGGAAAAAATAAAGGAATGAATTTTTGGACTTTTGGACTTCATTTGCAAATCTTAGAAATTTTCGAAAATTCAGGGAATTCAATGAAAACGAGATATGTGTTTTTTATTAGCATTTTTTGTTCTATTCGACAAAAAGATTAAATAAAATATTTGATTTGTTCAAAAAATTGTCCATTTTGTTTCCATTTCAGAATTTTCCGTTCCCAAATCAAATTATCCATGTTAAATTTAAGGCGCCCCTACATCATTCAGGGCAATCGGGAAATATCAGTTTATGTGATAATTTTTTCTACAGCTTATTTGCTAACGTTGTTCACAGGAAGATAGACATACGGACTGAGGGACAGACGATAAACCAACCAACCAATTTTTTCTGTATCATGGGCTCACAAAACGTGGATTGTGGATTGTGGCTAGAATATGTAATATACTACGTATAGGAACAAGAATAATTCGACATTTTTCGGTGTCAGGAACATACAATACGATTTCCTTCACCAAAATCTTTGTTGCAGTATTTCATAAATTCCTCTAAATATCGTAGCAAGTATTTGAGAAAGTAATAAATATTCCGGTATTTTTCTGTGAAACTGCATTTTTTCTTTCTGGTATACGGGGTAATACGCGTAGTATAAGTTATATAATGCTGCAGTAAATCGATTTCGAGAGTTTAACGGAAATACTCATTTTGGGAGATCCTTATACCGAAAATTTCCTTTTTATCAAAACATCTGTCCGTTCACCAATCAGTCCGTTTGCGAATGCACTAGCGCTTAAACTATTCGTAGGATCTTTCCACAATCAGCATATCTCAATCGATTTGACTCAACTGTGAGTCTATAATTTTGAAAAGGATTCTTCAAATTTGTGGGTACTTCACAAGGAATAGCTGGGACATTTTCTTCATTTTCTAAAAATTGACTCCAATATTTTTATTCAAATATCTCATAAGAATGATGAAATACTCGTACATATAAATTGATGTCGTAGGACCGATTTTCACTGTTAACTCTGATTTTTAAAAAATCAGAAGTTTGAAAATTTTTGGATCCTCTCGTGAACTACATTACTTAAGAGAGACATTTATAATTTGTTTTCCACAATGATTTCTTTACATAGTCATGTACAGTTTTTAAAATTCGAAGATTTTGCTTAATTTTGACTGAAAGATGGACAATTTTAAAAACGAGATTATCTCAAAAACAGTTACAATTTCTTCTTTCTACTTTTTGTACATTTAGAGCTAAATACACGAAGTAATTTATGTCGACGATTTATACTGTATTGTATTTGTGAGTTCAGGCACTTCAAATAATTTTTGTTGGCACGAAAACTCAAGAATTTTATGTGAAAATGAGTTCAAAATTGAGCATTTTCAGAATGCTCACACGACATTTTCTCAAAAAGGCTTCACTTTTTCAATGGAAATTTGCATGTAGAACCAGTTTCTACTCTTCTATATTATTCTTAAAATTATATTTAAATTCTACTATTAGAGGAACGAAATATTGAGAAAATGTTAAAAAGTATTTGTTTTTTAAACACATTTTCCTTTATATAAATATTACATTTAAGTAAAATAACCTATTGAATTAAGTGATATGTGCTATAAATATTATATTGGATTACATTTATTGAAGTTTTAGATAATTTTGAGAAAATTGTTTCTAATAACGGCGATGTTGATGGATATTAATGCTAACACAACTCTGCAACACAATTTTTATTTTGGTTGTCTCTTTACAATAATGTACACTTAAACAGTCTCAATTTAATTTTGGACAACCGTAATTAATATTTTTGAGATACTCACATGTCATATAACTTATTTCATTCTTTTAAATTTATAAAACGATAAGATTACACTCATCTCTACGTTTCGGAGACTGTTTGATCTCCCTCATCAGTGGCAAAAATTGAAGAAGTTATTTACAATGACAGTTAAATGAAATAAAGAATACTATAAAGTATAGATTAAAAATATGACTAAACTATAGCAGAGGTGTCCGGTGAGTTTGCAAATTAACAGGGACAGCATATATGTCCGGGAATTCACATACATTTTACCTCTTCAAAATGTTTCTTGAACGAGGAAAACTACAGCATGTAGTGTACAACCGATTTGTACGCAAAGGGATTTTAAACCTTGTCTAAAACAACTTTTATGCTGATAACGAAAGACACAATTGTGATGACACGAAAGTAAGAAATTAAAAAAAAAATATTTCCAGCAAAGAAAAAAGTAATTTATTAAATCAAATGGTAAGGGTAAGTATTCTTAGCAGCTGCAACTTAATAGGCGAAGACTGTACCGAACAAAACCCTAATAGCAGCACACTGCCCCCACCCAATCGCCAGTCCCCAACTCTTCCTCACGCTTACATTGCCTGGCATGCACCAGCTACGGACGGACTTGCGGTAGTCCATGATATGATCCATTCTAAAAACATTTTATCTTTTGCATAAACGGACACATAAAACTAAATTCGTCCTAAAATTGCGCTGGTGGTATGCACAAAATAAACAAGTCGACTTATTGAAATTTAATACTGTCAGCAACTTTTCACGAGGTTGTTTTTTCTGGGGAGGGCGCCACCCTAGAACCTTGAAGGACCAGTCGCCCAGAAACTATACCCAGTTCAAGTTCACGAAACTATAACCAGTTCAAGTTCACGGAAAATACGTGCGGAGAAACAAATGAACACAAAACTTCTTATGGCTTCTATGGCCGTGGTGGAGTGCAATCCCGACGAATCAGCGTAAAATCCATAACTATATGGAGGAAGAACCATAAACAAGACCTTTTCCGATCAAATTAGCTCCGTGTTGGAGGGGTGTTGTGACGAATCAGCGGTTGCGTCAACGGTTAAGGCCCATTCACAATGCAAACATAAGCATAAGCATGGCGTTAACATAAAAGTTAGGACTACGTCTACAAGTGGACTCATTCACAATGTGTTCGCATAAGCATAACACGTAAGACGTAACTTAAGAGCTTGCAAGCTTCAAGCTTCTGTGCTTATGCTTATGTCAGACATAAGGAATGAGCCAATCACAGTTCGTTAACTCAAAATCGAGTATCGAAGTCGATAGGCGAACTATTCGTGTCGATTCGTGTGCTGCGTCTCATAGCCAATAGAAACTCTCATTTTGCCTGTGTTTATGTTCGACATTGTGAATACGCCAACTCTTCGCTTGTGTTAATGTCTATGTCTATTGTGACATACCGATATGTCACATGAAAATAAACAAACATTTATTTGTAGACTATATGGTGGAACATGCATTAGAATATATCACGAGAGCAAAGGCTTAGCAACGACCGGGAATAAACAATGTAGTTTTTGTTTTTTGTAAATGCATTAGGAGGTGGCTGCATGCCGAAAGTAGAAAATTTGGGATTGGGCGAAGAAGTTTAGACGATCGAAAGGTCAGCTACACCAAAATGTAACGAACGTATGGATTGGCTGGGTGAGAGAAGGACGGTCAAATGTTATGAAAAAAAGAAGATATGTCTTCGAGGAGGAATCAAGCAGGAAGATTCATTCTGACCGGCATCGCGTGTCTGAACTGATCGTGGGTTCGTGAGAGGGAGCGAGTGTAGTGCAGATAGTCAGAGTCGGGTTATCAGATCATGAAATTTTAAGGACAGTAAATGATATTGCAGATATTGCATGTGGAAGTAATATTGATGCATAAATTGGGACTTTGTCGGGAGTGGTAATCGAGTTATAGATTTCGGGACTATGTCATAGGACGTAATCGGGACTGATAATTTTGATATTTTGAGACCAGTTTGGATAGGAGCAGAAGAGGATTTCTTGGGACTTTGGACTACGGCAAGCTCGCAAGATATTTCGACTGAGAAGTCTACGAGGGACATCAACGAAGAATAGATAAGTTAACCGCGGTATAAAACTGTAAAATTCAAAGATATCTTGATCAAAGGCCTAACATCAAATCATTTATTAAATTCACTAAATTGTTTGCTAAAAGGTAACAATAAACTTTGTTACATTTTGTTCTTTAGAAAAGAAAGTGATCTTTCATTTAGTCAATCCAAACAGTAATGAACTAGGAATTAGAATCATTCTATTTCAGATTCCCAGCAGCGCTGTATAGTCTGCGGATCCTATAACCCATTATAAAGGTAATAAGGATTATAATATATCGTGACCCATTGACCCAGCAAGCCGGACGCTAAGATCTTTGGTAAAGATATTAAAGTAGAGAGAAATTTGTATATCTCTACTATGTGTTATGCTTAAGTTTGTGATTGCATTGTGAATGAGCCTTTAAACTAGATACGTTGTCAAGACGTGGATGGGATAGTGGCAATGGAAGCGAGAGGAATGTTAAAAGATAAAATGTTGTCATGATCACACCTAATATTATAAAAAAGCATGTGTTATTACCTAAAAATATTTAAGATGTTATCATAAATGTTTTTAAATTGATTTACATAACATCGTAAATATTGGACTAGTATGTAAAACTACAGGGTAGAGATAGGCTCTTCAAGGAGCGTGACAGTGTTCTTCGCTGGGAATGTCCCTTGATAGGTACCGCGAGAGCACCTGGTATGTCTTTTAGGCGCTAATGGATGGTAGCTGGAAATACTGTGAGGCAAAACCGAAAAGTTAACTCAGTCTCAAGACAATAGGGAACTAACGAATACGAGAAAGTTTGCGTTATTTTGTAGCAACACTAATTTTTCTCTGCGTGGTAGGGGCTTGATACAACCTGCTGAACACTGGCGTACTGCGAATTGTCTAGCAATGTACCACAGTGGAGGCTCACAATATGAATAAATATTGTATCTTTTGTATGAAAAGGAAATGTTTTATCCTTTTAAATTTTATGAAAATAGTTTCAAATCCATTTATTTGCAAGAGCAACATGTTACAACTGTGAAAGAATGTTCATCACCAATTGTACTGCAGGATACATCTTATTTCCTTGTCTTCCTTTTTGTTTTTGGTATCTGATTTTTACAAATAAAGCAGTCTCCAATAATAGGAAGCCTTCCACTGAAATATCTCTGAGGCTGAGCTAATGTAATAATAGTCACGGGATGCACCTTCCCAGAATGCACTCTATGTCAGGTTTATGACAGAAAACGATAGCAGGTATGAAGGATGTTCAGAGCGGCCTCTGAACATTCATGCATGCCTCATGTACAGCTGGCATTGCCGATTGATTTCCTAATTCTCGAAGAAAAATATTCCTTCTATATGTTGCAATCTTCGATTGAGGGTTATTCTCATTGTATATGAGGCATGCGTCATCTACCATATTAAAAAAATGTCACTGGCCATCTCTTATTACGTCTTTTCACTCTGTACTGAGAACATATTTTGTCGATATTGTCTACCTCCCCTTTATTTTTGTTATAGTATACAATTATTTCTGATTTTGAAACTGGTTGGGGTGTAGAATCATCACAGTAAATTGTGGATAAAAGTGTAACAGCTTATTTCCTCTTAGGTACATAGAAGCAAGTCACGTTATCAGAACTAAAAGCAAAGAGAGATGATAATTCATTTCGCGAAGATGCAGGTAGCATTCCCTTTGTAGTGTATGACTTATGCTTGAGGAATTCAACAAGAGACAAATCCTCAGACATCAAAAGTCTGGCAAGCGGTAGAGATGTAATAAAATATCAATTACAATATTTCTGTCATTTCGTTTGTAGAAATGACAATGATCTTTTACAACTCGTTGACCCTGATTTATATTTAGCTTCCTTTTGATGATTTCCCAGTCTATATTTGTCCAGTAAACGAATATGAATTTTTGGAATCACATATCCACAAACCTTTATATGGTTGGTTGGTTTTAATGGCATGTACTGGGTGAAATTGGTACGACCGCGAAACTGAACTAGTTGTTCATCCACCGTGAGTGGCTCCGAAGGTTTTTAATTTTTTCTCAAATTTTCGTTCAACATAGTAAATATATCTAAAATTGCTGCAGTATTATTATTTTTGCACGTGTATTTCCATTATCAAATCTAATAAATCTTCCGATTTGCCAAAATATATGTATTGACATGCCCGGTATAAAGGATACGCATCAATTATCTTCTGTTCCATCTTATGATCAAAATTCGAGAAGCGCACACTTGCTGTAATCAAAATGCCCAAATAAGCATTGAATTCCATTGGGGCCAGAAGTGTTCATGAACTCCGTATTCTTCATCCGTTTGTTCCTGAAATTCTTCCATTCTTCAACAATGGATGAGTAAACAAAGATGCACAGTTGTGAAAATCCTAAAACATTCCTGATTCACAACATAATACAGTATCGTCACATACCTCGTCTTAAACTATTTTTTCATTTGTTTTAAAGGCTGACTACTATGTAAGGCAGTCATCCCAACATAAAACAATGAAATACAATAGATAAATAATAATGCTAAGAAGACATGGGCTCGCAAAGCAAAATAGCTGATAGTAAAAACCCCAAATAGGCGGGTTATCCGGGTAACCCAAGTGTAGGCTAAAGGATATTTCTTTTATCGTAAATACGAGGATTAAATCTTGGCGGTTTTCATGCGGAAATTAATTTGATCTTTCTACAAAACCTAATTTCATTATTTTTGTATTATTGACATTTTTTCTTAATACTTTAGTAGTAAAATGGCTTTGGAGTCAAATTGACCGCTAAAGTATTTTAGACTGAAACGCACCGGAACGTACGCGTTTCATAGAATAAAGGTTGCTTTATGATAAGAGCGGAGGTCGGAATGTAGAGGCTCGCCGTAAGCGAGGAAACATGTCAGTGAAGCGAATGAAATTGGGCGCATGTTGCAAGTAGAACGATAATGATTATATTAATAACAGCCTAATAGTTTTGTGTGCATATTCGCCAATTTGCTAATATTGAATGTACCGTTTCGACATGTGATTTATCACCATATACATTATTGAGCTGGAAGGCAGACGAGTGACATGTAATAGGAGTCGAGATTCACATAACCGCTTTACCACTAACCATGATTTCTCGAATTTTAGTGGATGTAATTTCCATATTAAAAACAAAGATTTTCAGAATGAACAATATTCACGTGTGTGGCTAGTTATTGTTGATATTGTGTAATGTGTAATGACAGAGAACTCAGCAGTAGAGGGGAGAGAACCAAGGGACCCAAATAGTCCCTTAGAGAACCTATAGTTCACGTCTAAGACAGATATGTCAAGGCTACGGGCGTGGTTCTCGAGTCGAGTCGCTTCTGGATGTTGCTTGATGTTCAGCTGCATATCCCCATGGGGATTCTTCAGCTGGTGTTTTCTTCGATGTTGTTGCTGCTGCCGATGTTGAGGCCTCCACTCCCCCGTACAGAGACGGGGATTGGGAGGCGAGGTGGGGATGATAAAGGGAGGGTATGTTATTTTGTTGAGGGCCTTAGGGTATTGGGATAGAGGTAGGAAATGGGATGGGGAAAGGATTGGTTGATAGGGATTGGGAAAATATAATATTTTTTTCTAATTTTTTCTAATTATTTTTTTTCATGATTTTTGATGGTTCTCGAGCAGTGCGTTCAAAGCAAGTGGCGCGAGATTTATATGTAAGGGTTATACAAATGCTCCGGAGTGGCAGTACATCACTATTTACCTGCCCCATAAGTCTTTTGGAGAAGTCTGTTGAGAGATGTTGTTACAAATTTAGCTATATTAATTCCAATTTCCTCGACTAAAGTAAAAGAATTATCTCTTAAAATGTAATAATTCATCAATCAGATTTCAAAGGGTTAATTGAGAGTGAAATTAAACCTTTTGAATTAAACGCATCTTGATTTTGTAATCGTGTTTACTCAAGAATGCAATAATTAGCTTTAATATTCAAAGATTCTTTTCTGTTAGAAGAACTGTTTGTCCGCAAGTGATACATTATTGTTAAATTATAGAGACAATAATTTATTTCACATTATTGCTCTATAAAACACATAACTGAATACAAAACAATACGAAAGGAAATAATTCGTCGTTCAAACATATTTTTGCCCCTTGGCAAAAATGTTTATACAAGGTAGAATTTAAAAAGGAAATAAACATGAAATAGAAATAACTAATAAAGCATAGAAGCAAAATTCAAATCTCGGGTATTTAATAGAATAAATCTGGCCGTCTGATTTTCGTATGAAGCAACCCTTGCTCACATCACGGCAGTTAGGCTTGGGCGTGTACACTTTTTACTGGTATGAAAGGGGATGTACACGGCCCCTTTTACCCCAAAAGTGGAATTGAAATACTATTTTAAGTATATTACAGAGAAGTAAAAATTAGCACAATTGGAAATTTTTCGTTGAAAACAATTTCAGCAGTTTTGGACAAAATATAGTTTTAGCATATCTGAAAATTCGCAATTTTCGCAAAATTCCCAATCAGCTCATTTTGTCACAAACATTTTGTTTTCGGGAAACTTCAACAAAAGTAATTTGATGCACTTGTATTCACAAATACAAAAAAGTATAACAATTCTTCTAAAGTAAATATTCGCTGCTGTAGAGAGATTTAAAAAATATATTTGTGTAATTTTTGCAAAATCAAAATATACTCGTACATCAAAAAGATGTTCACATCAGTTAATACAGGGCATTCAGCACTATCTGCACCAAAAGTTGAAAGAAAAATTGGAGCTTTTTTCCCCTAGGGCTTGTATCCAGCCGACAGCCGGTTGCCCTTTACGTCCTGAAGGAACGCATATTCGACCATACACTAAACAAACACTTGCGGGCTCCTCTGATCTGGGGTCAGCAGAACGCGAGGCCCTCCGCGACAACACAAACACAAAGTCAAGGGACAAACAGCCATGCCCAAGGCGGGACTCGAACTCGCGACCCTTCGGACCGAAGCGCTGAGTCGGTACTCGCTCTTAGCCACCTAGGCCATCCAGGTCGGCAAAATTGGAGCTATTTATGAGAAAAATTTAAAAATGTTACAGGGGGTTTATGTTACGTACCCTCAAAATTTAAAGATTTTTTTCTACACCGGTGGGCAACATAGTCGGGTCAAATCGGCTGAGAAATGTTAATTTTGAAAAAAATCCTACAAGTAGTTTAGAGGCTAGTTTAAATCACAACCGGACTGACGGACATACATACAAACAGAAACGGAGAGACCGACTGACAGAGAGATTGAATGACGTTTAAAAAATTCCTTTTGGTATTAGGGTTTTAAAAAAATGCATTTCCGTTGAAATATCCTTATGGAAATGAATAATTTCATTAAAAATATGAGGAAATATTTATAAAATTCTGAAGAAACAACAAGGGAGTCATTAAAGTGATACGAAGGTTCAAATGAAAATTGGATAGAAACCCACACTCGAGAGGTAGGTAGTAATTAATAAAGAACGAAAAAGATCGAGTGTTTTTTGTGAAACGCGAAGGCTTAATTATAATTAATTTAATGGTTTTTATATGAACAGTATTATAGAACAGCTACAGGAATTAACGAATTGTAGCAGGAATTTGTGAACAAATGAAAAGCGGCGAGGAAGTAAGCAACAAGAAAGGTATTTGACATTGACCTGCACTGCGTCATAAAACAGTGTAGTACATTGAAGAGAGGCCTGTTACAAGAACAGGCCAGGAAGCGAAGCAGCATGGACGCGTCGTGTTGAACTCCGAGCTACATTAATATATTTTTAGTGATGAGATTTTAGCGTTAAAACACGGAAAGTAATTAATTATCATAATGATAGCAGTGTTTCGATTAAGTTTAGACATTTTTGGAAATAATTCAAAAGTCAAAATGGGAAATTATATTGATATTTTTCGAGTGTGGAGAACGAGAGGCAGCTGGACTGGGCTGAGCCTGTAAAGAAGTGCTAATGGACCAGGAGTTACTTGGCAGTCAAGTGAGCAGCAACATCAAAGAAATAAAATTTGGAAGTGCAGTAATTTGAAAACATACTGCATAGAAATGCACAAAGGCCTAAGATTTGCTTAATGTTTAGATAAATTAGTAATACAACCAATAACGGTTATTAGATTCCAGTCACCTAATAAATTGCACATATCTGTGCGTATTACAAATGACTAAAGATGATTGTATTCTTAATTATTGTGAATGTGTTTAATTGGTAATTTGGTTTTTGTTATAGTTTTATTATATGTTTACTGTATGTTGTTCTAAAGCATTGAAAGTAGAGGTTTAATAATAAACAGTATAACAGGCCATTGTGGCGCGTTAGAGATATACAATAATGATTTCATTGCAGTAAGAGTTAAGAGTTTCCAAAAGAAATTTCCCATTGAAAAAGTTATCATTTGAGACCTCGTAGAGTGGTTCATTTTCCAGCTCACACAATAAAAAACTTGCGATAGCATACGATTTCATGTAATTGAACTAGCCAAAATATATTAGATCTAAGACCGGACAAATTAATGACGCAAACAAAAAATTCGTAAAAATTAAAAATAATAATCGTCAAAGTTAATTTAATTATATATAAAGGAACGTGTAGAGAGAATTTCAATATCGATTTTCCGCAGCATTCAATAACTCTATCTCTACTCCGCATATTACTACGCTCACTAGTGGTACAAATTCATACGAGTCCGATATGAGGTTGCGACAGCTATATTCACACACTTAGAACGCAAGAGGGAGTTATGCTTGATTTAGGGTTGGGAGAGGATGCAACGTAGATTGAAATACTGTAGTGGCAATGGCATTAGTGTGCGTGGCGGTGATAGTGAAGATTGGATTCACGTCCTTTTGAATTGGTGTGCTACCGAAAAATGGAGAGGAAAATGGTTGGGATTGGGGAACTATTACTTTCAACATAGAAACGTAATATATTAAGTAATAATAGGTCTCAAGTCATTAAAGAATTAGGAACATTTTTAGGAAAGGATCGGACTGTTAGGGAAACGGTAACTAGGGAGTGGGAAAACAGCACTGATTCGTAGAATGAGCAAAGTTTAGACTGGGGAGAAAATAAATGAGTTAGAAAGTAAGTAAAAAATGAGTTAAATTTGTAATTAAACTAGTGAGTTTATGAGGAAATAAGTGATTAAGTAATAAGTAAATAAATAAGAAACACATTTGCCCAGCGGCAAAAATATGCGTAAATGGGAAAGTCTTTCCTTGATTTCGTTTTGTGTTTCTTAAATAATTCCGTAAGTTGTTCTGTATGGGAGTAATGTGAAATAAATGAAGGATGATACTGAAGAGGGAACGCGTTCTTTTGGGTGGTGAAGGAAGGATAATTTAAGTTGATGAAAGCAAGTTTAACAGATAAAATATAATTGATGTAAAGAGTAATGGGAATTAAGTATTCAGAGGAATTGCACATGTGTCAACGGTGTTTTGTAATATTTTTGAAAACACAAGCAAAGCCGCTATGATTCAGTTCAGATAATAGAAAGAAGTTTTGTCAAGCCGTGGTCCATTGTGATCTCAGATTGTTGGATAGATTGGTTGGTTATTTCGGGTTTCCGGGCGCGCCAAAGGCTATGGTCCGCAGTACCGTAACTGTAGTGCATGTTTTCTTTAAGGGAGGTGGCGGTGGTCTTCCGTATCTGGATAGTGAGAACCGGCGCTGACCTACATGTCGGCTTGCGGAAAATTCCCCTTCCAGATATCCTCCACCAGCGGGCATCGCCCCAAAGGCGTGTGTAGTAATGTAGTGCATGTAAGTGTATGTAAGTAAAGGGTAGGATAGTTCAAGAAAGAGGAAGGAAAGATCGTGTGCGGTCCGAGGCCGTTTGTTAGTGTACTGTTCCGACATTCGCCAAACATTGATCAGAGAAACAACAAAAAACTTCCGATCAGATCAGCAGCCGGCCACAAGACGTCTCCTCCAGGCAACGACTGAATTCGACCTTGCTATCTGCCTAGTATCGATAATCCTGCCACTATCAGGACTCGAAACATAGGACCTCCCGGCCATTGGATTGTTGGAGGTATAATTGCCTAATAGGTTATTGACACTTTTACATAAAACTCTATTTTTCAAGGATATTAAAAGGCGCGCTTGAATCCAATGAAAATCACTTTAAGTGAAATTAAGTGACAATTGCATCGGCGTGGCGTTTAAGGTCATTTTCAAATCTTTCTTTACCAACACGTGATAAGAAGAAATAAAAAAATCCAATTCATTGCAAATATTAATATAATACATAACATCTACAAAAATAATATACTTAAGTAGTTCATTATTTGGGGCCGATTTATTATATTTATAAAGTTATAAAGTGAGTTATGTTTAGGGGCGGGAACTCCCAATAGTGCAAAAAAACGTTGAAAAAAAAGAGTGAATTAGCCCGGGTTTTTGTAAGTTGGAGCAAGGCAAGGCTGGGCGGCAGACGTTTGGATTGATTGATTGATTGATTGATTTTTTCATGTTTCCGGGCGCGTCAACTGCTCTGGTCATTAGTCCCGTTAGTGTAGTGCATGTTTTCTCTCTCGGGAGATAGCGGTGATCTTCCCCCACTGGATGGCGAGATCCGGCGCCGACCTACCGTCGGCTAGTGGGGTTTCCCCATAACCAGGACTCTCCCACCAGCGGGGCACCGCCCCAGCCGGGACAAGCTCTAAGCTCCCGACCGGTCTCCCGAGATATGTGGTAGTGTAGAGCGTGTTAGTGTAAGTGTGTGTGTGTAAGGGGAGAGGATAGGACAAGGAAGAGGAAGGACAGATCGCGGGCGGTCCGTGACCCGTTTGGTAGGGTACTACTCCGGCATTCGCCTGGTGTTGATCGGAGAAACCACGGAAAACTACCGATCAGAGCAGCCGGCCGCTATAAATCTCCTCCAGACAACAGCTGAATTCGACCTAGCTGAACAGCTAGTGTCGAAAATCCTGCCGCCGTCAGGACTCGAACCTAGGACCTCCCGGTCAGAGGCGCTGCAGTGACATCAGTTGGTGCACTGAGCTACCGCTACCGGTCAGACGTTTGGAGGACGTGACAGGGCGGCGCGGTTCCGGGAAAGGATGCGGCAGGGCCGGGAAGGGCCGGACAAGGCAGGTGAGATCGAGACAGGGCTGGGGAGTGCGGGGCAGAGTCGAGAAAAGCTTGTCAGGGTCGTGAATTGGGGCGGGGCAAGGCAGTGATTGAAGAGCGGGGATACATAAGAGTACGAAGTAGGCCTCGCCGCACGACGGTAATAAATGGAATTCCTTTTTCTGTTTAATTTATTTTTCTGATAAGTACTCTGGTTACGCGCAATACTCTACTAGTTGTCAATAGTTTCAAAATTCAAAATTTATTGCTTATTTATCCTTGAAAATCGATTTTATTACATGGGAGTTTTTTTTCTCCCTTTCAAAATTCAAAACTTAAGTAGTATATGATTTAGTGTAGAGATCACAGAATTTTGAAAATGTGCACACAATTCACTTTTCCCCATAGTCCGTCATACGCAGTTTTTAACTGTTTTTTGACGTAAATAAATAAATAAATAAATAAATAAATACAACAATATTTTTAGATTTATCCCATTCCTCGGTGATCACTAACGTGGTTTCTCTACGATTTAATATTATTATTATTATTATTATTATTATTATTATTATTATTATTATTATTATTATTATAGTTATTATTACTTGTGTGAGAACTCTCGCATGTTGAACGTCACCGTCTTTCCTATTTTCCATTTCCATATTAATATATCTTATCGTATCCTCCGACACTTGGTCTATATGTCTCCTTGCAATTGATAACAATAAAATTCACCCTAGTCGATACAAACTATTCTTCTTTAATTATTACCGAGTACAGAGGTACACCCGTGCAATTCAACGACAAAGAATATCAAGTAATTAGTTTAATTTCGCATACAGTTGCAGATTCTACAGGCTCTGAACAGATGAGGTAAAATTGAGAAGCGACGAACCAGCAAAAGTGTAATAGAATATTCAAGAATATCTTATTCCGTAAATTATGGTGGAAGAAACGTTTCCTTGAGAACTTTGACTTCTAAATTTTAGTTTTTAGGCCCCTAAAGCGCTTCGTTTAGAAGTTATTTAATGATATAGATTGAAAAATGCGGCCGAGAGTTGCGGGTTGCATTTGACACAAATATTTAAATGTTTTTTTAAACAAATTCTTCATATTTATAAAGTGCAATGCGTCACGTCTCCGTGAAATTCTCTTTCTTTAGAAACCTCACTTATAATTATAACTTATAATTATAATTATAACTTATAATTATAATTATAACTTATATTTTTAACCTCACTTATAATTATTGGTGGCGTGTGAGAGCTGCGAAAGGTATATATACTAGTGAAATAACGTAAGATACGATTATTTTTAAGTGTTCTATATAGAAGTGATACTGACATAACAAAAAACAAAAAAACACAAACAAAAACAAAGAAACACAAACACAAACAAAACTAATAAAAACAAACACAAACAAACAAAAAAACACACAAAAAACAAAAACAACCAATGCCTCTCGTAAAAGGGTTATGCATTATATCGTATCTTATCCTTAAAATTTGAATTTTTTAAAAGTAAGAAAGCAATAAAAATAAATGTATTATTTAATATCAGAAAATACAACTCACAGAGAGATTTTACCCGTTACGATACCCTTGCACCGTCAACTGCAGGCTACAGGCTGTGGACCCCTTCGCGTAATGAATTCTCAATCGTCGCCTGGCGCCGTGTCGCGAGCGGCGTCCGATTGCCCAGAGTTAATGGGGCGCAGGCGGGGCCGGGGGCGCGTGGGCGGCCTCCGGCTGCCCATTAGTGGCACCGCTGCTCCACTCCCCCTCCCCGCGCTCCCGACGTCGCCTCCGTCGCTGTAATAGCGCCGTTGTCCTCCACGATCCAACAGCCCATTCGCCCAGAGACTCGGCTCAATGACGCAGGGCCGGGCTAGCTCGCCCGCAGATGTAGCTTCCCGCCGTTCTTTGTCTGCCAGTTCATCCGTCCGTCCGTTTCTCCGATGGCGTCTCAATGTCCCTCCGACCCCTATCTGTCAATTGCTTCGTTTCTCATCCCTCGAACCTTCCGCCCGTCCTATCCTTCGTTCCTCAGTCGCTCAGATCCTAAATCCTTCAGTATCTCCGTTCTCCGACTTTCATCCCTCCGTTCCGTGGGCCCCTCAGTCCTCCCGATTCATCATTCCTCCGTCCCATCGTTCCTCCATCATATCGTCTCTCCGACTCTCCGTCTTCAGGTTCTTCCGTCCGTTTGCCCCTCAATTCCTCCGCCCCGTCATATCTGCTTCGGCCCGACCTTCTGTTCCTCCACCCATGAATCCATTAATTCATTCATCAGTCTATCCCTCAATTTCTATCCCTGAATTTGCTTGTCCGTCCTTTGATTCGTCCATTTCTTTCGCTCTTCCGAGCACTCGTTCGTCCACCGCAACGCTGTTTGTGGTTGTATGGTTGTGGTAAATTTTTCACGCTCCCAGATCCTGTTCGTCGCTTTAAAGCTCCACAACCCTCGACCGTCAAGTAGCTCTATCTCTCACAACCTCTGCCAATCCTTCAGTTACTGATGCGGGGTTATAGGCGAACTATTTAGTTAATGTAATCACCACCTATTCTCCCTACCGTTCCGTTGGTCCACCCTTTTGTTCGTTCATACGGGGATATGGGTCCTCTATGGGTCCATAATATTATAAACGGCCAAAGGTAATTAAGAGATCGATTACGAGTCTGGAGCTAAATTTGCCCTGGCGTCTGTTCGGTTTAATCTAAATAATGATCCCATTAATTAAAAGAATAATTTTATGAAAATGATAATTAATTCCTGACATTTATTTTTAGTGTATGTTTTCATCTAATAATAATTTAATAATTTCACACGAATAAAAATTCACATGAGTACTATTAGAATCTATGATCTTGGTTCTAAAAAATTGCTTTAATTTGTAAAATTGAAAATGATAATAGAAAAAGTAGTAAAAAAAATAATTTTCCCATAACTTTTATTCGTATTCTTTGTGTAATTATTCCTGTTTACTTTTTGCAATTATTAGAGTTATGATTATGCTAAGAGCTGCATGTTAAAGAGAAAAAAGATGAGGCTGATGAAGCAAATCATTCTTTTGAAAGAGGTCGATGACAGATAAAGGTTGAGAATGTCTGATCTAAATGATCAACCATCTGTTCGTCCGACCGTCAGTCCGCCCGTATGTCCGCCTGTCTGTCCGGCTGCGCGTCCAGCCGCCCGTCCGACCGCCCGTCCGACCGCCCGTCCGACCGCCCGTCCGACCGCCCGTCCGACCGCCCGTCCGACCGCCCGTCCGACCGCCCGTCCGACCGCCCGTCCGACCGCCCGTCCGACCGCCCGTCCGACCGCCCGTCCGACCGCCCGTCCGACCGCCCGGCCGACTGCCCGTCTGTCCGTCCATCTCTCCTCTCCTTCGCCCATCTGTCCGACTGTCCAACCGTCCCTCCATCCCTCCCACTGTCTCTCCCTCCCTCCATCCGTCAATTTCGTTTGTTCGTCTGTCCCACCCTCATATTGTCTTTGACATTGTTTCTTAACTCGTAGGGTTGTAAGGGTCCCTTTTTTACTACTTTACGCCAGGCGGAGTGATGTACCCGTCCGCTCATCATTTCGAACGCCATTCTCCGTCTGCCCCTCCAAATGTCTGTCCGTCCGCCCGTCCATCCGCTCGTCCGCCCGCCCGTCCGCCCGTCCGCCCGTCCGCCCGTCCGCCCGTCCGCCCGTCCGCCCGTCCGCCCGTCCGCCCGTCCGCCCGTCCGCCCGTCCGCCCGTCCGCCGTCCGCCCGTCCGCCCGTCCGCCCGTCCGCCCGTCCGCCCGTCCGCCCGTCCGCCCGTCCGCCCGTCCGCCCGTCCGCCCGTCCGCCCGTCCGCCTGTCCGCCCGTCCGCCCGTCCGCCCGTCCGCCCGTCCGCCCGTCCGCCCGTCCGCCCGTCCGCCCGTCCGCCCGTCCGCCCGTCCGCCCGTCCGCCCGTCTGCCCGTCTGCCCGTCTGCCCGTCTGCCCGTCTGCCCGTCCGCCCGTCCGCCCGTCTGCTTCGTCTGCCTGTCTGCCTGGTCCGCTCGTCTGCTCGGGTCTGGCCCGCCCGCCCGTCCGGGCCCGTCCGCTCGTCTGCCTGTCTGCCTGTCCGCCTGTCTCGCTCGTCTGCTTCGTCTGCCTGTCTGCCTGTCTGCCTGTCTGCTCGTCTGCTTCCGTCTGCCGTCTGCTCGTCTCGCTTCCGTTCAAGCCTGCCCGCCTCGCGTGTCCGCCCGTCCGCCCGTCCGCCCGTCCGCCCGTCCGCCCGTCCGCCCGTCCGCCCGTCCGCCCGTCCGCCTGTCCGCCCGTCCGCCCGTCCGCCCGTCCGCCCGTCCGCCCGTCCGCCCGTCCGCCCGTCCGCCCGTCCGCCCGTCCGCCCGTCCGCCCGTCCGCCTGTCCGCCCATCCGCCCGTCCGCCCGTCCGCCCGTCTGTCCGTCTTTCCGCCCGCCCGCCCGTTTGTCCGTCCGCCCATCTGTCCTTCTGTCCGTCCGCCCGTCTGTCCGTCCGTCCACCCGTCTGTCCATCCGTTCGCCCGTCTTTCCGTCCGTCCGCACGTCTGCCATTCCGTCCGCCCGTCTGTCCATTCGTCCGTCTGCCCGTCCATCCACCCGTCTGTCAATCTGTCCACCCGTCTGTACGTCCGTCCGCTCGTCCGTCCGTCTATCCGTCCGCCTCTGAACACCACTAGCGGCTTAACCATGCGCAGGACTTTTTCCAAATTGAACAAACCCATGCCGACCTGGCGCGAGTCGAAGCTTTGATATGTTGAAAAACATTCTTTAAGATTGTGCTAAATGTACTTTATATGAAGCCCCAGCGACATTTTCAAAATTTTCTTAGAAATGGCTTTATTTTTTTTTCTTGCAAGATTAGAGTAAAATACACTTATATAAGTGCAGAGGTCCCATTTTCATGGTTAACTCTAAGATCACCGCCATCTCCCTAGAAAAAACATGCACTACACTAACGGGACTAATGACCAAAGCAGTTGACGCGCCCGGAAACACGAAAAAATCAATCAATCGTCATGAAGCATTTAACACGGAGCTGCGTATAATGTGTAAATTACCGGGAGTGTGCGTACCTACCTTCTTTCTGGTGATCATGGGCACCTCGCGATGCCTGAGAAAGCCCTTGACCAGCCTCATTTGCGCCAGGTAGCGCACGCGCGGACTGCGCACCCACTTGTTGACGCTCAGCACCTGCTCGATCATGCAGAACAGCGCCACGCGCCCCACCACCACGCAAATCACCGACAGCCACACGTCCTCGGCCTTCCTACGCACACGAGCGCCACACTCGTCCAGAGGACGTCGCTTTTCCCGCCTCGCCCCGCTTTGCCACGCTTCGCCCCGCTTCGCCCCGCTTCGCCACGCTTCGCCACGCTTCGCCACGCTTCGCCCCGCTTCGCCCCGCTTCGCCCCGCTTCGCCCCGCTTCGCCCCGCTTCGCCCCGCTTCGCCCCGCTTCGCCCCGCTTCGCCCCGCTTCGCCCCGCTTCGCTTCCCTTCGCCACCGCTTCGCCGCGCTTCGCCTAACTTCGCTGCGCTTTGCCCCGCTTCGCCCCGCTTCACTCCGCTTCACTCCGCTTCCCCCTGCTTCACCCCGCTCCGCCCCGTTTCGCCTAGGTTCGCCACTGCTTCACCGCGCTTCGCCCCGCTCCGCCTAGCTTCGCCACCGCTTCGCCGCGCTTCGCCTAGCTTCACTGCGCTTTGCCCCGCTTCGCCCCGCTTCACATCGCTTCCCCTGCTTCGCCCCGCTCCCATTTCGCCTAGCTTCGCCACCGCTTCACCGCACTTCGCCCCGCTCCGCCCCGTTTCGCCTAGCTTTGCCATCGCTTCGCCGCGTTTCGCCCCGCTTCGCCGCGCTTCGCCCCGCTTCACCTAGCTTTGCTGCGCTTTGCCCCGCTTCGCCCCGCTTCACCCCGCTTCGCCCTGCTTCACCCTGCTTCGCCCCGCTTCGTCCCGCTTCACCCCGCTTCGCCCTGCTTCGCCCCGCTTCACCCCGTTTCGCCTAGATTCGCCACCGCTTCGCCGCACTTCGCTCCGCTTCGCCCCGTTTCGCCTAGCTTCGCCACCGCTTCGCCGCGCTTCGCCCCGCTTCGCCTAGCTTCGCCATCGCTTCGCCCCGCTTCACCCCGCTTCGCCTAGCTTCGCCATCGCTTCGCCGCGCTTCGCCCCGCTTCACCTAGCTTCGCTGCGCTTTGCCCCACTTCGCCCCGCTTCACCCCGCTTCACCCCGCTTCGCCCTGCTTCGCCCCGCTCCGCCCCGTTTCGCCTAGCTTCGCCACCGCTTCGCCCCGCTCGCCCTGCTTCGCCCCGCTCCGCCCCGTTTCGCCCCGTTTCGCCTAGCTTCGCCACCGCTTCGCCGCGCTTTGCCCTGCTTCCCCCGCTTCCCCCCGCTTCCCCCCGCTTCGCCCCGCTTCGCCCCACTTCGCCCCGCTTCGCCCCGCATCGTCCCGCTTCGCCCCGCATCACCCCGCTTCGCCCCGCTTCACCCCGCTTCGCCCCGTTCTTCAACCCTGCGAGGGAACTGACAGTAAGAGTACTATGACTATAGAAGATTTTTTTTAAGTATGAGCCAAAGTAACCAGAGAACATCACATGTAATTCAGAGAAGTATCCCTCCGCCGCGACAGCTGTTCAGCCCAGAGAGTATATACCAGTTCAGCCTCGCCACTTTGTAAAGTGCTAACGGCTCCTGTGAAAACATCCCTAGGCAGAAGTCTAAGAGTTTCGCTGAGGTATATGCACGTACGCGAGTCCGGGAAATATTTAAATTTTATAACGTATGTGGAAAATCTCTTACCATGCTCTCATAATCAATAAAAGAAAACTGCCACAAATGTAAATAGAATGAAAAATGATTTTAAGCCGGAAACACGTGCACTGGTACGCATCTCGCATTCAAGTGTCGGTTTTAAAATAAACATAATATTTATCACACAAAAAGTAAATGCAATGTAATGTTTATAGAAAAATGAATTTATACAAAAGAGCACATAACACAGCACTTCCTAATTTTAATTATTTCTCGCGGTGCACTATATTTTTGTTGGACGAGGACATCACAAAAGGAAGCGCCGAAGCCATTTACAAGTTAGCCAACTGCAAACGAACGAATGCAGGAAGGGAGTCGAATGGGCTCGAGGGCACAACGGCCACAGAACCTTCAGTTATGTTGCCAGCACTAGCAGTCACTTTGGCTCATCCGTAGGAAAATCGTTTTATACTATACCACAGTCTAATAACAAAGTCCCGCAGCTTCGAGCAACTTTTTGGACTTGGTGCGACACTAGTGCTTCCAAGCGGCTAGTAATCTGGTATATTTGTTTCTGTTCCTGGTAACATAACGGTATGTGCAGAACATTTCGAGAGAAGCCAGTTAATGCATAATTTGCGCATCTTCAGATGAAAAATATTTAAATATAATATAAATAAATAAATATAATAAATATAAAGTAAATATTCAATTGTGAGTAATTTAGGGAGCTATTTGTTAAGAATAGTGCCTTATTAAAAAACTTGTGTAGCAAAGGAAAGCGTTATAACTTTTTAATGTACGAAAATAAGTGTGTACACATAGTTATTATTTCTTTTTTTATATCTTGGGTAATTTGTAAATATGAATATTAAGGTTAAATACAGCCTTTACTGTTGTATATATGGGAAACATAGAAGGAATCTCCTCGTAGGGTTTCTGGTATCAATACTAAACTGGCAAATCCCTCCACTAATGTACCGGGAGCGGTAGCTCAATGCATCAACAGATGTCACTGCAGCGCCTCTGACCGGGAGGTCCTAGGTCCTAGGTTCGAGTCCTGACGGTGGCAGGATTTTCGACACTAGCTTCGACACGTGGTTTCTCCGATCAACACCAGGCCAATGCAGAAGCAGTACCCTAACAAACGGGCCACGGATCGCGCGCGATCTTTCCTTCCTCTTCCTTGTCCTATCCGCTCCCCCTACACACACACACTTATATGCACTACACTACCACATATTCCGGGAGACCGGTCGGGAGCTTAGAGCTTGTCCCGGCTGGGGCGGTGCCCCGCTGGTGGGAGGGTCCTGGTTAGGGGGAAACCCCGCTAGTCGTCGGAAGGTCGGCGCCGAATCTCGGCATCCAGCGAGGGAAAATCACAACCATCTCCCGAGAAAAAACATGCACTACACTAACGGTATTAATAACCAAAGCAGTTGACGCGCGTTGAAACACGAGAAAATAAATCCACTAATGTGCGCATCTTTCAAAGAGAAGATAACTGCCGTGACAGTATTATGACACTAATGTAATATCTAAAAAATAATATTTGATAATAAATATGTATAACTGAAATCTAATAAATATATTTTTATTTCTGTATGTATGTGTGTTTAATATATATATATATATATATATATATATATATATATATATATATATATATATATATATATATATATATATATATAAATACTCGCGTCTTGTTTATTTGTACAATTGTTTGCCAGAAGAAAACCCAAATATTCATTGAATTTCCACATTCTGGAGAATATTAAACCACAAAATATGAAGAAATTCCGTCTGAAACGTGAAGTGTCAGATCTCGCTCTGCCGACCTTGGAATAAATTTTACAGGATGTTAGATGTTCTTAGATTTTTATACTTTTAAGCTTTCGTTAAGAACAATAAATGATAAAATTGGACTAGAATGTGAATTTGGTTTTTTAAATAACATAACTACAGCGTCAAATTCTTGATCTAGCGTTCATAAGCAATGGTATAAGGGGGTGAGAAGGTTACTGGCCTTGGAGCGCTAGTGATGCTGCATCTGTCAGTAGGACCATTTGCAGCATAGGCAAAAAGCATTGAGCTGCGGGACTGTGTTATTAGACTGTGACTATACTCTCACTTTCTCACTACCGCTTCCACAGTGTAAAGAAAGGAACAGTTCTGGGGGAAAAGTGCGAATTTTCGACACAAAAACTCTTATTGCCGAGCCCTGGTAACGAAAAAGTGGATACATCCTGTTGCTAAATGTAGAAAAAAATCCTCTAACACGTGGTGTAGCCAGAATCGGTGTTTTGTGGGTCCTTGATACCAAAAATTCGATAAAAGTAAACTTAGAATAACTTGGAAACACGTCAAAAAATAATTTTATATATTCGTAATGTAGCGTCGCGTGGTCAGGCGCCGCTGCGTCGGGCCGCTTCGAGGAAACCCATCTAAGCCGGATGTAGAATGGGGGTGTGAGGCGGCGGCGCCACGCCGCCACGCCGCGCCGGCTGGAAAATCCCCGTACGCAAATAACTGGGAGAAAAGGACGCGCGCGGGAACGAGTTTAAGAGATGTCGGTTGCAGCCCTGGAAAGGCTGGCCAGCGAGCCGTATGACGCCCGCTGCTTGTAGGGTGGGGGCGAGCCGACGGATATTTAAGGCTGCGCCGACAGGCGCCTCGCGGGATACGCTGGGTGTCGAAAGACGAGAGGTATCTCCAGTGCTATCATTGCACGTGATCTTCAGGTCGAAGATCGGTTTGGCGACAAGCCATGTAACTGGTGTAGTTACGGGACTCTTTATGTCCGACAGCTTCGCACCTCGTGTTGCTTTTTGCTGCTTCCGAAGCAGTGGTTCTGGGCGAGGCCTAGGGACGGTCGCGGGGTTTCGCGGCTAAGAGAACTGAAAGGTTGCCAAGGGGTTAGATTTTTGTATTATAATCTTTGTACATTAATTGTAAATATTCTGTAAATATATTGTAAATATCAATCAGAACAGTCGTCTGTGTTTTTCATCCTAGTACGTCACAGTAACAGAAGCAATAGGGTTCCACAAAGAACGCCCGATAACAACATAAAACCACCACAATGCAAACTGAAAAGCAATTCCATTTATGGCAAAAACGGCGTGTTAAGCAAGAATTGGTAAGGAAATATTGCCCCATTGTTGGAAGCGCCCATCGTAGCATTCGCGCTTTGTTGTCAGCGCTCATTAACTGAGATGTGTTGATGTACATAGAAATTGCGGAATATTACATAACCGCTACTAAGTTGGCGTCAACCGGGCGATTTTTAAATTTTAAACAATTATTTTCTCAGAAACGGCTCCAATTTTTAATTTTTTTTTCACGTACGTGTACGCTAAAGAATATGGTGCTGGTCGATTTTCGTCGCACTAATTTTTAACAAACTAATTTAAAATCAATTTTGTATTAAAATAATTAGTAACTATGATGAAATTGACAGTTTACAATAACAAATAATAATTTCTGGATGAAGGAATCAAAGTGCAGAACCGCTTTCATCGTCTTCTTGTGACTAGCTAGAACTAAAGGATCAACTTAGTTCTTTTGTTTAGGAGTCAAAGATGAGGAATATAAGTTACTATCTAGATTGTGACTAATTTGAAAATCTATATTTGAAAAACCTAACGTTTTAAGGAATAATTCTGGTTATCTATAGTTTTCTTCACTATTATCTAGGAGGTTGATGCAGGGTTGCCATCTGTCCTCCTTTTGGAGGACATGTCCTCCTTTGTTAATATTCGAATAAATAAAATGAATCAGAATTCCCACAATTTGTTAATATTGTTCTCCTGTCCTCCCTCCTTTTTTTATTTAGATGGCTTTTCCTCCTTTTTGTCCTGTTGAATTGAAAGTAATACTGGCATAATTTTAAAGTAATTTAATTCATTAAAGGGACTTCACATCTTGAATATCTACATTTTTATTCAAGTAAATGGCCTGCATAATAGATCATTAGCCTTATTTTTATATAAAACTTATTTATGCTTATTTTTTGGTGAAGAACGAAGGTGAGTGCAGAAGCGAAGTTATTCAATTGGAAGCTTTCATTTTTAATGACGCAAAGTATAATTTAATTTTTAAAGACTATTAATGGTTAGAAACTGTTGAGTACATTGTCTATACATCGTGAGGTATAAAAATGTAAAATGTCCTTCTCTTCATTGAAATGTCCTCCTTTTTTCGTAAAATGTCCTCCGCTGGGAAAAATATTTCTGGTAAATCTGAGTTGATGGTTAGAGGATTTGGGTGATTTTCTGAACGTTGAAGATACCGTGAGCTGCTTGTTTCAGTTTCAAAGCCTGTCGGTCCTTTCAATCTGTGTGGCAATATTTGATCTAAACAATTGGCTGGAGCATTCATTCTAAGCGATTTTGATTGAAATATCTGTAAAATGGAGAGATTTCACTTGCTTGCCTCACACCCAAATTTCGATGCGGGTCCACACAGGGATTATTATTGTTTTGTAGATTAATAATTTGTTATCTATGTATAGCTTTAAATGGTGTCCTAATAGCCAACATAGTATTTTCCCTTTTAGTTGAAGTTGCTTCTTTTTGGCCAGCAAGCGGCGGCGATGGTGTAACGGTTAGCGCATCGGACTTTTATACCCAAGTTCGCAGACTCAAACCCGCTCGAAGCCGTGGAATTTTAAGGGCGAAAAAATTCTTCGTACGCCTTCCTTCCGAGGGGAAATAAAACTGACTGTCCCATGTTAGTATATTCACTGCATGTAAAAGATCCTCAAGTCTAAATGAAGCCTCTGAGCTAAATTCAAATTGCCTGTTTCGTCACCCAAGCAATACCTTCTTTCTCTTGTTCAAAGAAATGTAACGAAATTTGCGTGGTCTGATGGAAGAGCAGGCCTCATGGCCTGAGTCTCGTCACATAAAAAATAAGGCATTCATTCATTCATGTGGGGATTCTAGGTAAGCCTTTTATCCAGATGCATTCCTAAATACTTTACACTTCCAATAAGCAATATTGGTCTGTTAAAATATTTACGTTTGGGAATTGTTACCTTCTCAAAGCAAAAGTTATATGAGCTGATTAATTTTCGTTACTTTTTATTTCCCACTTGGTTGCCTATTCTTCGAGCAATGCAAGATGCTCATGTACTTTTCTTGTCGCTTCGATTGGAACATCCGTGGCTAATATTATAGTGACAATTGTAATTTCTCAGGTTTTCAGTTTGCTATAGATTCCTGGTCCCGATTACTCAAGCAGATAAAATAAAATGCTTCATGAGTAGCATCCGGATTCACATTGGATGTCACAAAAATAAATACAGCCAAAGGTCTTTTTAAACTGTAACCAGGATCTGGGATTTGCTTTGTCATTTGGAAACGAAGGAATAGCCCAGTACCAGTTTACTTTTTAAATAGAAAATATATTCTTGCACAACACGAAAATCAAGAAATGACAGTTCAATGACTTTCAATGACAAAGACAGAATTGAAGCAATGCGTTAAACAGAATCAAAATAGTTGAAAAAGAAATACTATGCTAATACAAAAATATCAAAAGCACATATACAAGAAAAATTTACACACTCAGACAATTACACAAATATCCATTTCTTGCATTATCACACTAGTACACTAGTGGTACTACAGAATGGAAGAGACTTTTCAGTAGTAAAGTTTCCTAATTCCCTTGGTGTGGATTAGCTTTACGGACTTGCCCCAACCTCTTCCCTAGCGGTCATCAATGGTTTAGGCGCTAGTGGTGTTCACAGACTGAGAGATAGACCGAAAGACTGACAGGCTGACAGGCTGACAGAGTGACAGACAGACGGACAGACACACAGGCAGACACACAGACAGACATGTTATGAAATATTTATGTGTATAATATGTTTCACTTTCGCTCGTTCAACCCACAAATACATAATAATTATGCTTAATTTACTATCACTAACCCAGTAACTATTTCATGCGCAACACATGAGTGCATGCACCCCATTTTACGACATCAATCACATCCGTTAACAAAATTCTTTTAAATAATTTCATATCTCTTCTACACTTAATACATTCACGCCTAGACGCAATTAAAAGTAATGCAATTTACTTGTGTATATCAACCGCTACTGTAGAAAGGCAACTAGTCCAGCTTTTCAGAATTTTTTTTTTGGCGAAGTGGGTTGTGAGGGTTTCAGGTTGTTAGGTCCACTGACAAAAGTTCTAATAATCGTTAGGTCTAATGAACAGGATGTCTAATGCGACCTAAGATCTAAGCGGGGTGGGAGCCAGGTCTAATGCGACATAAGATCTAAGCGACAGACGGTCTAAGATCAAAAGAAGTCTACAATTAGAAGATTCAATTAATAATAGGTATAAACACCGAAGGTCTAAGAGATAATCAAAGGTGTAATAGCAAATTTTCTATTTCTTCATTTGTAAACGCCTGAAAACCTAAAATCTACATTTTAACAATGTAAATTAAATTTTCAAGAGATCTACTTCCGTACAAGAGGAGTTTCGGTAACAATACATTGCATTTAATACTAAATTTCAGATGACTACTTACACCATTGCATCGTGTAAAGGTAAAAGAATTTTAGTTCACGACTACGACTGCTATTTTCTAAAAGAAAACATTGCATACATTATACTATATAACGTACTTCCTGGATTAAAGTGTATCATTCCTAATGTGATTTCATTTCAGACAATAACACATTGATGTAATGAAATATGAATAACATTTTGATGAATATTTCTGTTATAGCATAATAGATTAAACATGTCCGATAGACCCAAGTTTATTAGACATTTTTGACTATTACACTAAATATTATTAGACATTATTAAAAATTACCAAATTTTCATTAGACGTGTTTTCAAAAACCGTCTGACATTAGACTTTAGACTTCTTTTTAATTTGTTGCGTCTGCAAATTGACGCAACGCGTCTCCAAGCCCCTTAAGTGCGTTGTGCGCTTTGCGCTGGGGAGTCATCCTCCATGAACTTGCGCGGAAGTAATCCTCCATTACCGTAAGTCAAGTCACGTCACGTTGCAGTCAGTTGTCTAGAGGACCGCCAGGTAGCATCTCCGCGTACGCGTCTCCTGCGCCACTACCCAGCGGCCAGAATTGGTAGGGAATAAGGATAAGGTTTTAAGACACTTCCCAGGGATTGGACTAGCCCTTGTGAAGCAGCCAAGCTCGTTTTGTTGGAACAAATTTCACAAGAGATTCGACGGGAATCGAACCCGGACCTCAGTGGTAAAAGGCAAGCGACTTCGCAATGTGTCACGAACTAATTTTCATTAACTCGATGCGACTGTAACAACAATCGCTCGTTTCCATCTATATTCAAAATTCAGCATTATATACGTTAGATTATAGGAATCCCAGAAATTGAGAAAACTTTCCCAGAATACATTTCTCCTCGTAGCACGTCACACACAGTTTTAACTTCTTTTGATGTTAAATAAATAAAACATAAGCCTCGTATTGGTTCATGTCCATGTTCAACAAAGAGAAGAACTCAAAAGGATTTCACACTGACAGCTCGTCAAAAGAAGTGCGAGAAATTCAAATATGCAATTTTAGAGAGTAAAAATTATGGTAAAGTAAACAATTGTACATGATCTTTTTATAAAAAAAACTGTTATTTTAGAACAGATTTCATGTTAGAAAAAATCTCTTTCATCAATATTGAAATTTTCCCATGTTCATTGTGTTATTGAAAATTTCGAGAATTTAGAGAGTGCACCGAAAATGGAACTAATATAACGTTCTTTACCGGCCTTTCCTATATACAAAAAACATTTCTGAGCAGTTTTTGAAAAAAAAAAAGAAAAGAAAAAAGAAAAAGAAAAAATAGAAAAAAAAGAAAAAAAGAAAAAAGGTCGTTTAAAATGGGTTTAAGAGATCGATTTTCCTTATCAAAGACCCACAAAAAGTGGATTCTGGCTACACCACGTGTTAGAAGATATTTTTTCTAAATTTAGTAACTGGATTTATCAATTTTTTCGTTACCAGGGCCCGGCAATTAAGAGTTATTGTGTCAAAAGTTCGCCGCTTTTTCCCGCAGCATTACATAACTTTTTCTATACTGCGCAATCAGTAGCGAGTAAGTTAAAACTTGGACTTTTTTTTTTGAAAATTTTGAAAATTTTGAAAATGTCAAATTGGTTGGGAAGTACCAATTTAGGAGAAAGTCGGCTGAACAGTTTAGGCGAGACGGATAGTCATCAATCGATTTATCGGCATCAACGATTCTACAATACAAGGATTCTGACTATACATGTTAGGGAAAATAATTTACTATATATAGCGACAAGATTTATTCACATACCAGGGTCGGGGAATAAGAGTTTCTCTCTTTAAAAGTGGCGTTTTTCACGTAGCATTACAATATCTCTATACTGCGTGAGCAGAAGCTATAGAGTGACTGATTAATATTGATTGCGGGCCCATCAACATCTGCCGTTATTAGTCCCGTTAGTATTGTGAATGTATTTTCATTAGGAGGTGGCGGTGATTTTTCCCCCACTGGATGGCGACTCGGCGCCGATCTACCGTCGACTAGCGGGGAGTTCCGCCACGCGGGCACCAGCAGCTATCTCCCACAAGCGGGACACCCCAGCCGGGACAAATTCTGAGCCCCCAACCGGCATGTGTTATAGTGTAGTACACGTTAGTCTAAGAGTGTGAGTAAGAGGTAAGGATAGGACAAAATGAAGGAAAGATCACGTGAGATTCGTGACCCATTTATTAGGGTACTGCTCCGGACTTCGCCTGGTGTTGATCAGAGAAAGCACGGAAAAGTACCGATTAGAGCAGCCGGCCGCTAGAATTCTCCTCCAGACAGCGACTGAATTCGACCGAGCTGAAAAGCTAGTGTCGAAAATCCTGTTGCCGTCAGAACTCGAACCTAGGACCACCCGGTCAGACCACGCTGCAGTGACGTCAGTTGATGCACTGAGCCACCTCTTCCGGTGAAATGTCCTTTGTGCGCACCAACTTCTGTTATAAAAATGCTTACGCACGTGGGAAGAATAGAAAAATGCGCAAATACACGGGACAAAAAGGAAAATTTCACATTTAAAATCATCGAAATATCACTTAGAGGTGAGCTTACTTAGGGTACACGGCACCAAAGCCCAACTTGAGCATCAACATCACGCCGCGAAAAAAGCTAATCATGTAAAGCTTGGTTTCTCCCTCGTCGATAGGCTTGGTGTCTTTGGCTCCAACTTTTATGTTGAGCCAGCTATCATTAACGTTGGGCAAGTTTGAGCCGTGAACGCAGTACGGGATAAAAACTAACATGCACGCAGTCCAATTTAAAACCACTATCCAGCACACCACCAATGGCACAAGGCGCTTCACCGTCGCATTAGCGTTAATAAACTCCAGCGCCAAGAACATGCTCTTGCAGAACAGCCGAGTCGAGAAGATCTTGGCCAAGCGTGCGATTCCCAAAATGTGTCTGAAAATAACATACAAAATCATCTTACCGTATGTCAGATTTTCGACAGTGAAAAAAAATACGTCGTCAGTTTGATCGCATACCTAACATCTTAACAGGAGGCAAAAATTCAAATTTAAGTTGAAAGAAAAATGAAGATATATATATTGTGACGTCACGGGGTTAGACAACCCCATAACGCCACCAACAGTTATGTAAAGTAGCTCAATAACAGAGAGGACTAGAGTACGCGGCGGAGCGATGGCCGGTAAACGCGCCATCTGCCCGCAGCTTTTCAAACTGCGACGCCCGAACTAGTGGGTAATGTTTCTTCCAAGAGGTTACGAAAGGAGGAGAATATGCACCCCTCCAAAAATTTCCCCAGGCGCGAGTATCATAAGTATCGCGGCGCGCCTCGGAGGAACTCTCTTTTACGGCAACTGCGGCGGCGACCAGAAGAAGATCTTTTGCTACAACTGTAACGGCGAGTACAAATAGATAGTATAGGAGTTTACTTTAACTAGATAGTTAAAAGCTAGCTCGGAAAAGCGTATCTTAGAAAAGTGAAGTAATTAGGAGATTGAGTGCAAAATCATTCGTCGCGGTCACAATAATTCGGAGAGCAAGCCAAGTAACTGTTTTGACATCGGAATAACTTCAAAAGTTGTAAAATTCGCCCAGAAGGACAGTAATTTAATCCAGCATCTCACATTGCACGCTGAGATCACACATGCCTAAAGTGTGGTAGGTCGGCCGAGCATGTGAGCATAACTCTTGCAACATTAATAGTTTCGAGGCTGGAAGCGCAAACGAACGTGTACGAAGCGGTGGAAGACGGACGACCCCAGGAAGAAAGAAGCGTAGGCGAGAAGGACTTGGTCTATAGCGAGGATAGTACGGGTTCAGAACGAGAGAAAGGTGTGGAAATTGGTGGCTTGGCGGCGTTCGAGCGGAAGGGACTGCTTTCGTCGCAACACAGCACGCGAGACGAGGCGGCAACGCGGGGCGAGCGGCAGAAAATCCCCAAGGTTATCTACAGGCGAGCGACGTAGAGCTGGTGAGGTAAAGGCAGTGTTAAAAGTGGGTGAAACGTCTAAAATAGGAAGGAGAAGTATTTCGAACTGTGTGAGGGCAGTTTCCAGGCCATTTACCGCACGTGTAAGTAGATTCATTTAAAGAAGTCTACCTTGTACAATTTTACGTAAATGATTCAGAAATTTTATACGTTGTACAGTTAATATTATCCAGAAAGATCACTTTGTTGTATTATGTTTCAAGTAATTGCTTTTGTGACATGTAAAAGGGTTTGAATTAAGTAACGTGAATGCCACGTATATTTTTTTGTGTTCAGTATTATAGTGAGTGCGAAGCCCAAGACCTGTGAAAGGGTTTCTTTGAAACAAGTATCAAATTAATTTGAAAAGAAGCTGTGCACGGAAAACTAGAGGCCAAAAGAGTAAATAATTTAGTTGGGGAAAAACTCAGAAAGGAGTAATTAAATCCTAAATTGTAGTTGATGAAAGTGTGTTCAGGCAGTCGAGGTGACGTCTATATGTTTTGTTTTTTGTCTTGTTTCATTTTTTCAGTGACCAGCTACTCAAAGTGCAATAACCTATTGTGAAATTGCGCCACTGTAAATTTTCTCATTGAATATATGTTCATGTTATTCGTATTTTATTTGATTCATTGTGTTAAGGGTTCCGACCTTTCTCATACCCGAAAGATCCTGCTTCCTGAGAATTGTAAGCTCGCTTCACGAGCATTCATGCTATCACGACCCACCACGTGTGGTAAAGTAGGTAAAGTAGGTAGGTGGGTGTGTTACAATATATATATATATATATATATATATATATATATATTGGTGTATTCATATTCTCATACATACGCCTAAGCTGCATCGAAAAAATAATTCAATGTCATAGCTAAAAAACTTAGTTTTTGATTCAAAACCAATATCGACACCAATAACACACTTTTCAAAATGGCTTTGGGGGCGTCTCAAAGCCCTAAACACCCCATTTTCCGCCGTTTTCGGTACTTTTTAGAAAATAAGGAATAAACATTACTTATTCATATTTTTGAATGAGGTGATGTCCACGTTATCTCGCAACAATTGTATGATCATCAAACATTACTTATTTGACTCAGTGTTTACATTAGTGACCAATTTAAAACCCAGAAATCATAGAAACAGACATTTTTCAAGTGGACATAACTATAAATCTCTTCTCAAAATAAGTTTAATTTATAAAAGATTTAATATTGAAATCTCACCTTTAAGAACCTTGCCTCTAACAATTTTGCAATTTTACTGTTATGAGTTAAAACAACTGTGTCTTATTTCTTCATTCACTGTTAGGTTACTAATATTTTTGTGGTGACATCAAACAGGTTTGACAATTATTAGACATTAAAGAACACGAAATGGCATTTGAAAGTCCGTGAGCATTTGGACTTTTACTTTCTCACAAGCGCTTACGCGGTAGAGTAGTTACGTAATGCAGCGCGAAAAAATGGCGAAAATGCGACAGAAAAAATTATTAAAGAGCCCTCACGCTGAAAAAGTGAATAAATCCTGTTGCTAAATTTAGAAGAAAAAAACTCCAACACGTAGTGCATCGATTATCCATGTTTCGTAGGTCCTTGATACCGAAAAATGGATAACTGCAAAACGTCCATCCGTCCGTCCGACCGTGGTCAACGCTAGCCCCTGAACCGTTCAGCCGATTGTCTTCAAAATTTCTGTTCTCTAATCGATCTGAATTAACTCATGGCTTTGGGATTTCGAAACAGATATTTGATTTTTGTGGGTACTTCTCATGAAACCTCGAAAATATCTTCAAAATTTTCGCAAAAACGGCTCCAAATTTTTTAATCAAACTTTATCTTCAGATAGCGTACAGAATAATGAAGAGAATGGTGGAAGTCGCATATTCATTGAAATCACAATGTTATGAAAATTGAAAAAGTGCAATTTTTTGTGAGCGTCTTCCTACAACAATAATATTAAAGTTCGAGATTTTTTCGTTAATAAAATCTGTTCCTTAAAGACGAATCCTAAAAAGTTCATGTGCAATTTTTCGAAAATATGAGTAGCTTCCATTTAATTTTACGCGAAATAGATGAATTTTTCCTCGAAAACCGCTCCAAATGTTTTCTTCACATTTGCTGCTCATATGACATACGGCACTTGAAAGGTATGGTGCTAGTCCCATTTTCGTCGAACTCTCCGTTTTTACCAAAATCGCAAAAAGTGAACATTACAAAACCTCAAAATTAGAGATATCGATTTTAGCTTCAAGCAAAGTCTGATGAAACAAATCAGCTCTTTATGGAAGGCCATGTACCATTTTTTTCGAAAAGGAACTGATTAATTCATTAATTTCTGACATTAACGCAATTTTCTTTTCTCATAAATCGCTTCAATTTGTTCTTAAATATTCTCCACCCATTTAATAAGGGACTGTAAAAAATATGCTGCTACTCTTTTTTCCCTATAGCTCTATATTTCCCTATAGCGAAAACTCTAAACGAACGTGAACATATCAAAACTTCAAAGTTGGAGAAAACGATTTTTACTTTAAACAAAGATTGTTGTAAAAAGGCTTTTTAAAAAAAGTCCTGTTCATTTTTTTAAATGAGCTGATTTCGTTTAATTAATATCTGAAATGTACGCAATTTGTAAAAAAATATTTTGTAAAAACTCGCACGAAATATTTTCATTTACGTTTCTCCTAGTATGTAACAGAATATGGTAAATAAATTTAAAATAACTAGTTGTCCTACAGCCTGGCACATAATGGCACAGACTTTCTTGTAGTAATGTTTCAAATTTCCTTGCTGTGGGCTGGCTTTACAATCTTGCCCCATTCTCTTGCCAGCTCCCATCTATCGTCGCCCAAAGTAATTTTTTATATTTTTTCCAACTTTTTGGTTTTCCAATAGTAGAACAGAAATATTAATTTAAGAATCTTAATGAAGACTATAATGTCACCCTATGTGAAAATTATCGTTAAAAAATGTAAAATGTTTTAAAAAAAATATCGTTTAAGCTTTACCGTAAACACGAAATTGAAAGTTCTTTTTCACAGGGAACAATTGAGTTCACCAAAACCCTGATTTGAAGTTATTTGACTCACTTCCACTTAGAACTGCAATGACGTATACAAATATCTGGAAATGTGCGTACTAACGACGTGAGAGGCATATAAAAAAGATACATTTGTGTAATTTTAGAAAAAACGAAAGAATACCCCAAAATTAACTTTACATCAAATTAAACAGTCCAATTAACACTATCAATTGGAAGAGATAACAAAACATTTTGAGAAATTTTTGAGAAAACGGTTTTTGAGCGTTTCTCAAAAGGCGGAAATTTAAGCTCTTTTACACAAAAAACACAGTTGAGTTTTTCAAAAATTGTATGTAACATTATTTAATGCACATAATAATAAATAATAATAATAATAAAATTGTCTTTATTAGTGGCGAGGCTCAGGCCTGCTCCTCCGCCTAACCACGTGAAATATTTACATTATTTCTTATACTATGAAGAAGATCGAGGGGAGCAGGAACTTTGGATTTACTTCTGGGAGAGCAAACTAGGGACCATCCCGGCATACGCCTTAAGCGATTGAGTAAACCCAGAAAATCAGGATGGCGGCTGAAGGCCGAGGGCATTGACAATAATTGAAAATATAAGAATATATACATTAATTAGAAAAAACAATGGTAATACAAAGATAGTGAAATTAAATAACAAACCTTCACAATAATAATAAAAATTGCGTAATGATAAGAAGTGGCATAGTGGCTGCAACAGTGCGGTAACATAATCAGATTTAAAAACAAAGATTACAATATTTTCAATTTCCATATCAGTTTCAATCACATAAACATTATAACAAACTGTCAAGCGGAATAAAATTTGAAGTTTGCAGATATCACAGACAAAAGAAATACAATTTGCACGACAATAAGTATATAATATATAAGCATTACACAATTTATAATAATTAAACACAACCGTCGATTTCTTGGTAATGAGAGTTCAAGTGATTGAGTCAAAACCGTTAAATAGAAATTAAATTAAAAATAGAGGTTTTGTAAAAGGCCTTTAAAGTTTAATGATTTCTCACAAATCAATATAAGTGTTTGTTTAGATGTCAAATAATTACTTGACATGTATGTACGTGTTCAAATATTGTTAGTAATTACTATTATTATGATTGTCATTTAATTTACCTCATTATCTAATAAAAGCGGACTTGAGCACCCTTTACTAAGAAACCAACAAAAATATAAAAGTGACAGTAAAAGAAAAATTAATTACTAATACACATACATAAAATAATTTTAATTAATAATTTGAAATAATATCACATTAGAATCAGTACAGAGGAAGTTTGAGTTTTGTGAATAGTATGGCAAAAATATTACAAGTGAAACTTATACGCCTTGGATAATAATAGAGCGTTTCATTGTTTCTTAAAAGAATTGACAGAAAGACTGTGTTTAATGTTCTTTGGGAGGCTGTTCCAAGCTCTCGTTACTCGTACGGTAAACGAAAGTGTTAAAATAATTAGAATTATGTGTAGGTATTTGTAATAATAATGATTTGTCGATCCTAGCGGATACAAGAGTTCTGAACCGATTTGTTACATGCGGATGTTTTATATTTAGTAATTTGAATAGAAGGGAAAGGCAATGCAAGATCCGCCTGTCGCTTAACCGTAAGATTTTATTAATTTCAAAAATGTTCGATATGTGGTCGTATTTGTTTAAACTGTAAATGAAACGAAAACATGCGTTTTGAGCTCTTTGTAACCGTGTGGCAAGTGCTGAACTTAAATCGTTGTACACCACGTCACAATAGTCGAAGTACGGAAAGACAAGGGATTCTATTGCATTTTTTATATTGACTGGTAAAAACTTTCCAACAATCCTAAGAGAACTAATTCGTGAATAGACTAACTTTGTAACTTTATTTACACGAGAATCCCACCGGAGATAATTATTAAGAATTATTCCTAAGTTTTTTGGCTTCGGAACATTGAGGTATGATGGTTTGATCTAGAATAACACTTTCTGTGCATAGATTATCAGCTCGTGATTGAACTTTTTTCGAACAAATTACCATAGTCTGTGATTAAGCAGGATTCAACGAAAAGCCGTTTAGTTTTGTCCACTTCAGCAAGGTTTCCAAGTCCTTATTGGTATTATCCACAAATTGTTTCAGTGCACAGGGTCTTCCGCTGATATAAATTTGTAAATCATCAGCGTACATATGATGTTTACAGAAACTGATGGAATTAGGCAAGTCATTGACGTAAATTAGGAAAAACAATGGCCCGAGGATGGATCCCTGGGGGACACCCTTTGCCATTGTTTCGGTAAATGAGTAATCCTCCCCGACACTAACAAATTGCTGACGGTTCCTTAACGTTGCTGACGGTTCCTTTAACCTGACGGTAAAACACATGCACATGTACTCAAATACAATAATGTGAACAAATTGTCGGTAATGTAAATATGAATAACGTGAGACAAAAGTAAAAAAAATAAACTTTTGTAATTTTTGAAAAATGAAAAGCATAGAGCAATATGGCGTTTGTGTCATCTCATTGTTTACATTTAGCACTATCACTATCAGAAATTGTAAGAAAATATTGAGTCTTGTTGAAAAAATCTTGTTTTTGTATTTTTTAATATTGTAAATATTGCACACACTATTCCAAATAAAACAACATTTTTTTCAAAAAACTGCATGGTCTTAATGAAATAATTAAATATGTACAACGTATTTCAATCGAAGGAAATACCCGTATCTTCAATTTCATAGATTTAGAAAGGCGCCGAAAAAAATCATTGCAATTGTCGAAAATTCAATGTAAACAGTGAAAATCGGACCTATGTAGATGTATTTTACTCTATTTATACAAGAAATGTAAACAAAAAAATTAGAGCATTTATTGAGCAAATTTTGAAAATGTCCGCGGGCCTTCAAGTAAAGAATATTTTTCAAAATTCCAGAGCTTCAACTAGAGCCAGATGGACGGGGTTTCTTCAATTTGGAAAATATCGTACGTGTGATTTAGGCACTAGTAGTGTTCACAGAAAAAGACAGACACAGAGACAGACACAGTAACTGACAAACACAGAGAAAGACACACACATACCGACAAACGCACAGACACACAGACCGACAGACGCACAGGCAGTCCCATAGACAGACCCACAGACAGACACACAGACAGACCGACACACAGACGGGCAGACACACAGACAGACACCAAGCGACCACCAAGCTATTGTCTATGAAGTCAGTGAGAAGTGTAAGTGAAGTCCTGCAAGGGATAACGGTTCTTTCGCTGCCATGATAGAAGGTAACGTCATCCTGGTCGGAATCTCTGAGGATATGGTGAGAACTGTAATGAACCGGGTCTTTGACCGTTCAGATGCATCAATGACGAAAAGCCTCAAGAAAGAACGCCGTTCTCCAGTGTACAGCTGGACTGACGAGGTTGCGGAATTTTGCAGAGAATGCCACCGCACACGTAGGTTGGCGCAACGCGGGTGGGGTCGCCTAAATTATGACACTCTCAAGGAAAAGCACACGGCCGTCAGAAGAGCTTTCACAAAAGCTATTAAGATCTGCAAGGATCGCTGCTGGAAATAGTTAAACAAAGAGGTGGATTCTGACCCCTGGAGTCGTCAATATAAGGTGGTAACGGCCAGGCTCAAGGCTCTGTCACGACCACTCCCGACTTGCCCGGTCTTCTTGGAAAAGATAGTTGCTACCCTGTTTCCTCATCAGAGGGATGTGTTGCCGCCTATGGATCTTCTTGAAGATCTACACGTGGCTCCGGCAATTTCATTAGACGAACTAACAGAGGCTTGCGATAAGGTTTAAGATCGCAACGCTCCCGGCTTGGATGGGATGCCGAATGTCGCTATTAAGACCACTATAAGAACCCGGCCAGATTTATTCTTAGAGGCATATAATGCGTGCGTGCGAGAGAGGCATTTCCCCCGTCGTTGGAAGCAACAAGAGTTGGTCCTTCTTCTGAATGTCGATAAACCATCCGTCAACATATCGGCCTACATGTTTACTGGATACTGCTGACAAGGTGTTAGAGCGGATCATCTGCAAACGGATTGAAGCCTACACGGAGGGATCACAGGGACTGTCTGATAATCAATATGACTTCAGGCAGGTGAGATCCACTACTACCACTACTACCTAATGTACTACCTAACGATAACTATAACGATATCTAACCTGTATGATACACGTGTAATTAGTTATAAATATCAAGGAGACTGGGAGATGAATTACCTTTGTCCTTCGCCTAAAGGCGAGCCCAATTCGTTGTTAAATAGTACTGGGATATAAAAAGGCAGAGCTCCGATTATATCCATTGAAAACCATCCGCGGAAATACTCCCGTGCGATCTTCTTCATATCGAGCACTGCTACCATAAACTCCTTGTCCATGTATCCAGTGAAAAATTGTCTGAAAACATTGAAAATCAGGAATGGCGAGACGATGAGTCTCGTTTTAAGAGCCGATTCAGAGACTCTATCCTCTGACCAAAATGGCACATGATATTGATCACAAATGTACATTCCCAACATCAATGTGTCACAAAGGCCAGCCAGAATGCTGAAAGGGTGCATTATATACCAGTTCTTTAAGTGTACATGCCGTCGTTGTTCAAATAAAATATCATTTTCGCATTGGAAGTATTTCCAGTGCTCGGGGTGTTTCTTGGATACGACGACGAGCCTTAAAAGCAATTTCTTCAGCGGGTTCATCTTAATATCCAATGGATTCCGTCGTTTTGGAATACTACAAACATGTGGAGTATCCAAAAATCGAATTTCTATTTCATTCATATTCGTCGACCAAGTTCACTAGATTTGAAGAACAAATATAATGCACTGATTACACCAAGAATACGCCGAAGTGTACCATGTAAACGTTGGCATGGTAATATTTATTCTCTCTTGTTTAACAGTATATTATTTATTTTTTTACTTTCTCGTATACGCACGTATATACGGAGTAATATACGTAGTATAGAGAAAGTTATGTAGTGCTGCGCGAAAAAACGGCGGCTTTTTGGAACAAAAATATTAATTATTGGGCCCTGACAACGAAAAAGTGGATAAATCCAGTTGCTAAATTAAGGAAAAAAACACGTGAATTAACATGTGGACTAGCCAGAATCCCTGTTTTATGGGTCCATGATGCCGAAAAATCAATTGAAAGCAAAAGCCAGTCCGTTCGTCTGTCCGTCCGTCTGTCTGTCCGTCGGTCGTATGTGAACAATTCAGAACTTTTCAATATCTCTCATGCCGTTAATATGTACATTTTCATCGATTTGTATACATTATTACATTTGTGAGTGCATGTGCTTCAAATGATTTCAAATGAAGTTTTTCGAAAACTCAATAAATTCCTGTGGAAAAGGGTTTCTAATTTCGCATTTACAGTAATGCTTAATCGCCATTTTCTTAAAAACGGCTTCAAAATTTTAAATGAAAATTTATAATTTGGCCGAGGTTTTTCTCCTCTTCAATATTCTTGAAGTCATATTTCGGTTCTACTATTAAGAAACCGAAAAGTAGAGAAAATGTACTTTCGATGACGATAGATGGCCAGAGAATGGAACAAGACTATAAAGCCAGTCCACACCAAGGATATTAGAAAAATTTGCGTCATTCTGTAGCTCCTCTAGTTTTTTTCTCGTACACGTACGTATGTACGAATTAATACACGTAGTATAGAGAAAATTAGTAATGTTGTGAAAAATTGATTTCGCGACTTCAACGGAAATGCACGTTTTGGAATCCCCTTATACCGAAAAAGTGATGTTTTTTTTCTTTCAAAATGTCCGACCGTCCGTCTGTTCTTCTGTGATTATAACTAGTGCCTAAACCATTCCTAGGATTTTTTTCAAAATGGATATTTACCGGTCAATCTGACTCGACTCCAAGCGCTGCGATTTTGAAAATCTTTCTTTAAAATTTGGGGGGTTATTTACATGAACCCCCAGGGGCATTTTCAAAATTTTCTCAAAAATGATCCAAACTTTTTTCTTTGAATTTTTGAAAAAATAGAGCAAAATGCACTTATAAAGTTGGAATAGGTCCGATTTTCACTGTTAGATCTGAATGTTTGAAAATTTCAAAAGTTTGAAATTATTCCGGCGTCTTCCTACAACTACAAAATTGAAGTTAGGAATTTTTCCTTGTATAAAAATTTCTTCTCCATACTCATATCTTTCATTAAGGTCATGTACAATTTTTTTGAAAATATAAGTATTTTTTCAGCAATATGCGTGGAATAAGTGAAATATTAAAAAATAACAAAAGATTTTTTCAAACACGACAAAGACATTTTTCTTTAAACTTTTGGTAAAGATAGTGCTAAATGTAATCTTAAATGGGAGATAAACGACGCATTGTTCTATTCTTTAGGTTTTTCAAAAATTACAAAAATTAATTTTTTTACTTAACTCACACGTCGTTCATTAACGTTTAAATTCCCTAATTATACAATTGGCAGAGCAACAACTGGTGGTAGGGTATTAGGTATCGGAAGACCCGGCTTATCCTAATTTCAGAAAACATAAGCTCAGAAATATAGCTTGGCGTACTCAATAAGCCGGGCGTCCACTTAAGGGTTAATGACGCCTGGTACATTCAGGTGTTGTTTGGTGCAATCCGCCTCGCGGGTGACAGCGTGTTCGAGTGCAATGCGGAGTAATATAATATAGAGTAAATAACGCTGCAGTAAATGGAATACTGCGGAAAATCGATTTCAATATTTCAATGAAAATATACGTTTTGGGGGTCCCCTGATACTGAAAAACAGTTTGTTTTCAAAACGTCCGTCCGTCTGCCCCATCTGTGAAAAACACGAGCACCTAAACAATACTAGGATTTTTTCCAAAATGATATTCCACAGTCGATCTAGCTCGACTCGAAGTTTTGCAATTTTGAAAAACATTCTTTAAAATTTGGGGGTACTTTACATGTGGAACAATAAGTAATATGGAAATATTGCATTTTCTGCGCTTCTAACACCCTAGCTATTAGTTGAAAACGTCCAATTCAGCGAAGAAGCGAGCAACGCACCAGAGCAGTGGTTTCGAAGCTATTTGCTTTCGCTTGGCGAATATCAATTTTTTTATGAAAATGCATATTTCTATCTGTATTCAGATTTCAATTTGTTTATCGGTTAGTCATAGTACATCATGCACAGCTGATAAATAACTCCAATATTAATAAACTAACTAAATTACTAATATTATACGATTTGTAATATGAATCAATTGATTACCGCCTTTTTATGTATTGACACCGTCTCAAACTAAGCGCAGGAAAATATAACTTTAAAGTAATATGTTCGTTAGATCAATCACAGTGAAGTATCACCAAAAAATACTTTAAATGAAAGTAAAATCTTTGTTTTTCAAGACATTAAGAAACAATTTGACTCATGGGTCTATTCTTTTAATAAAAGAAGTACAAAGTAGTACAGGCTCTTGTGGAAAAACATTCGCGGGCACAGTTTTCTTTAAGTTATTGAAGAAGTTGTACGATTAATGGTACGTTTTCTTTTATTCAATGAACAGTATTTTTTTAAGGGATCAAAATGGTATATAACGTATTTCACCGGGCATTCTGAGGAGTAATTTATAAAAAGTCGTTGCGAAATTCATCGCAAACGGAAGTACTGTATCTTGGCCTAAGAGTTATATCACCACTAGTTCGATTAAATAAGACAGCTATATCTTATTACCGCCATAGTCTCGATGTGCGACATAGAGCTTCCCAAATGTTGATGCGACATTGTCGCGAAATTTTCAATTAAGCTTTACAGATTGCCAGAAATATCTGGCGAAAATTCGCTGTTTTCTGGAGCACGGTTAAATAACTTTTCCTTAAGAAGTTCCTAGTTAAGGGAAAGAAAGTAAATACAAAAACAAGATTTTCTCAAAAACGGCTTTAAGTTTTTTCTTCAAACTATTGATACAGATAGTACTAAATGTACTTTACAAGATTACATAAATGCCATATTGCTCTCTTATTTTAAATTCAAAAATTTATTGTTTTACTAGCCTCCTACATCCTTAATTTTTACATTAGCCGCCATTCGTTCACATTATTGTATTTATGAGTACATGTGCTCTAAATAATGTCATAAAGTTTTTCAAAAACCCAACAGTTTTTTGTGAAAATGAGCTCCAAATTCCACATTTTCAGAACAGCTCAAACATCATTTTCTCAAAAATAGCTCCATTTTTTTCCTTCAAACTTTTCGTACGGATAGCACGGAATGTTGTATTAAACAGTACGGATTGTACTGTTTAATACAACATAAAGTTCAGTTTGGGATACTCTTGTTTTCTCAAAAATTACTCAAATTTAACTTTTTGTAATATCTCTCACGCCATTAATATGCACATTTCCCGCAATTTGTAAACACTATTACACATGGGAGTTAATGTGCTTTAAATGCCTTCTAATGAAGTTATCAGAAAACTCAATATACAGAAACGCTTAAACGCAATTTTCTTAAAAAAGGATTCAAATTTTTCAATTGCCAAAATTACCACTTAGGACGCGGTTAGCCGTTTTCTATAAATGACGATTAAGCGTTAGTGAAAATGCAAAATTTCAAGCTCTTTTTCACAGGAATCTATTGAGTTTTCGAAAAACTTTATTAGAAGTCATATCAAGCACATTCACTCACAAATGTAATAATGTATACAAATCGATGGAAATGTGCATATTAACGACCTGAGAGATATTAAAAAAAATTATTTTGTGTAATTTTTGAAAAAAGAAAAGAACACGCCAAAATTAATCTAACGTTACGTTTCAGTTTAATATAACTTTGCGGCATATTAAAACAGTGTAATTAGCACAATCTATTGAAAAAAGTTGAAAAAAATTGAAGCCATTTCTTAGAAAATGGCATTTGAGCGTTACTGAAAATGCGGAATTTTGAGCTCATTTTTGCAAAACTCTGTTGAGTTTTCGAGAAATATTATTTGACATTATTTAAAGTATATTTGCTCATAAATATAATAATGTGTATAAATTGCCTCTAATGTAAATATTACCGACGAGAGACACAAGTCAAAAAAATTACATTTTTGTAATTTTTGAAAATCAAAAGAACAGAGCAATATGGCGTTTATGTCATCGTATAGGGTTCATTTGGCACCTACCCCGCCAAAATGTTAAAGAAAAAATTTGGTGCCGTTTTTTGAGAAAATCAGGTTTTTATAATTTTTTATATTGCAAATATTGCACGCACTATTGCACAAAAACTAATAAAATTTTCAAAAAATATACCTAACCTTTATGAAAAAACTATAATGGGAAACAAATTTTATTTCATGGAAAAATCTATATCTACAAGTGCGTAGTCGTAGGAAGACGCTGAAAAAAATTCAAACTTTTGCAATTGTGGAAACTTCAGAGTGAACCGTGAAAATCGGACCTATGCCACCTTTATAAGTGTATTCTTACAAGAAATTTAAAGAAAAATTTGGAACCGTTTTTGAGGAAATTTTGAAAATGTCTGGGGGACTTCATGAAAGTACCCTCAAATTTTAAAAGAATGTTTTTCAAAATTTGAAAGAGTCAACTAGAGCCAGATCGACAGGGAATTCAATTTGAAAAAATCGTATTAATGGTTTAGACGCTAGTTGTGTTCACATACGGACGTTTTGCTTTCAATTGGTTTTTCCGCATCAAGGTCCCACAAAACTGGGATTCTGGCTACACCACGAGTTAGAGAATATTTTTCTCTTAATTTAGCAACTGGATTAACCTTTCTTATTGGTATCAAGACCCGGCAATGAATTTTTTCTGTCAAAAATTCGCCGTGTTTTCGCGCAGCATTACATAACTTTCTCTATACTACTTATATTACCCTATATACGTATGTATACGAGAAAGTAAAAATGATAAAATTTCAAAAAAATGTAATTTGCGCGGGATAGATGGCAGCTGGTAAGAGGATTCGAAACACCTAAATGCTGGCCCAGAATAAAGAAATTAGAAAATTAAATAGTAGGAAAAAGTCTGTGATATATTCGTAGCATCATTAGTTTAACTTACTCGTATACGTACGTAGTATATATATGGACTGATTGATTTTTTTCGTGTTTCCGGGCGCGTGAACTGCTTTGGTCATTAGTCCCGTTAGTGTAGTGCATGTTCTTGATGGCAGTGACCTTCCCCCGCTGGATGGCGAGATCCGGCGCCGACCTACCGCCGGCTAGCGGGGTTTCCCCCTAACCAGGACTCTCCCACCAGCGGGGCAGCGCCCCAACCGGGACAAGCTCTAAGCTCCCGACCGGTCTCCCGGAATATGTGGTAGTGTAGTGCATGTTAGTGTGTATGTGTGTGTGTGTGTGTGTAAGGGGAGAGGATAGGACAAGGAAGAGGAAAGACAGATCGCGCGCGGTCCGTGGCCCGTTTGTTAGGGTACTGCCCCGGCATTCGCCTGGTGTTGATCGGAGAAACCACGGAAAACTACCGATCGGAGCAGCCGGTCACTAGAATTATCCTCCAGACGGCGACTGAATTCAACCTAGCTGAAAAGCTAGTGTCGAAAACCCTGCCGTCGGCAGGACTCGAACCTAGGACCTCCCGGTCAGAGGCAACAATGAGCTTCCACTCCCGGAAACAGGAGTAACTTATTGGTACATTTTTAATGACTTAACTAAATATATTAAGTTGTTGAATTACTCAAATTATTTTTTTTATTCCTAGGAATACAATTTTTAAACATGCTTTTGTTAACCCTGAAAATTTACAATTTCTTTCTTGTGTGTTAAAAATGTTTACAAATTACGATTAAAACTTACAATCATTTTTATTTGAGTAACAATTATAATAACATAGGTATGGCGCAAAACCTTTAATTTATTTGTAAAGGAACTTATTTTCATTTTGCGAAGATTTTCTTTTCTTCGTAGTAAAATTGTTAATTCGTCAATGATGCATTTTTTGAGAAAATTATGAAAATTAAAATGACTTTCGCAAACACACTACCCATTTAAATGCAACACTTTGTAATTACTTTTCTTTTTTCCCTACAGGGATTTTGACGCCGCAAGCTTTGAGAGTGCAGAATGGTGCTCCAGAAGCTGTACATCCGCACGAGTTGCAGTCTTCTTTCCACGTTGTTCCAGGGACACACGAGTCTGGAGAAAGAAAAAAATGTCAAAGTATTACACGCCACTCAAATTTTATATGTACACATGAAATACAGATCTGAGTAAGAATCAGGACGAAATAATTTATATTATACTATTAATAGTTGTTATTAAAATAATTATTGGTCATGATGAAGAAAATTCACGAATCCCAAATAAAAAGGTAAATACTTCTTACGTAAATGTTCGTAGCCGAAAATCTGTGTAGACAGTCTTGTCAATCCCACAAACAAATTTTATCAGGACGAATCGACCTCGATAAATAAATTTGGGAAATGTCATGGTAAATAATTAAATAGAATATCGAAGAATAAAGTTAGTGTATTGATGCTAAAACTAATTGCGGAGTAGTTCGAGGAAAATCCGCCAGACAAACATACGACTATATGAAATACACTGACCGAAATTGCACAACAGCTCCAAAAGTGCAATTCAACCACACGTACAACGTGTACGTTCAATGTACATTTAATGTGAAGAAATAGGATAAATTGAGCTCATCAGCACAAGCACAATCAGAATAAGAAAATCTGGATAAATTAAGCACAAAACAAAATTTTATTACCAAGGTGTACTGATATTTCCTCGCAAAAGTGGATCAAGCTATGAAGACATTCATTTTCTTTACCTTTCAAGGGCGGAATTATAGGGCAGGCTGCTTTAGTACACACATAACCACTTCCGCTGTCGGTGCAAAAGCAACTGTTGCACAAATACGAAGTACGGTGACCAGGAGTGCAGGGCCCTATAACAAAAAAACAAGCAATAAAATTTATAATTTGTCACTAGTACTAGTACAACCTTTCGTTGAAAAGTTTTTAATTTGAGAAAATATCGGTGAGCATTTCCGAAAATACATAATTTTGAGATCATTTTCATTGAAAGCTTTTACTGAAAGCTTTTTAAGAAATTTTTACCATCTTAATTGGAAATTATTTGAAACACTTCTACTCGCATATGAAATACTATGTAAAACAATGTCTTAATATAAATACTAACCACGTCAGACATATTATTTAAAAACTACATAGTGTAATTTTTCAACAAACAAAAGAATACGTCAAAATGACGGTAATGTTATGTTATTCAGTGCACTTGACATTATCCGTTCAAAAATTTTAAATAAAAAATTTGGAGCTGTTTATGAGAAAATATTGCTTGAACATTACATGAAAATGCGAAATTTTGAGGTTATTTTCATAGAAAGGTTTTGAATTTTCCAGAAACGTTATAAGACATCTTTTGAAGCGCATGTACTCACACGTGTAATAATCTTGTGCAGTGAAATTAATATTATCTTTACAAAATGTTTGAAGAAAAAAATTGGTTTCATTATAAGTATGTATTGTTTTAAAATATATTCATAATATATTATAAGAGAAAATATTGTTTTAAAATACTTTTTTTTAAATTTTTGACCAAATTTCACAAATATTACGCGAACATCTTAAGACTTTCAAAACAATGGCCATGACATTAACTATAGAATTAATTGTGGATTACAAATTTCATTTGGAGAACAAATCTCTATCTTCAATATTGTAATTGTTGGAAAACTTTTGTAATTTTCAAAACTTCAGAAGAAACAAAATCAGAGACAATGGAATTGGAGCAGGTCAATCAGGGAATATTAATATTTCATATCGGGGAATCTTAATTATTATTTTAATTATTATCGGGGAATTTATTATTACTAAAATCAGGGAATTTTAATTATTATTTTATAAAAAATCTTGCGAATTGTTTTACTCTGGTGTTGTTCCTGGACAGAAAGCCCGACAGTCAGATGGAAAGATAAACGGAAAGACCGATTAACAGTCAGACAGAAAGGCACGCAGCTAGACGCAAAGACATACAGCGAGACACAAAGGCTTACAGCCTTGTGCAACGACATCGAATAAACCAGAGAGTATATGCAGCCAGGCATAAACCTGCAGCCAGGCAGCCTTCAAGGGTGGGGCCTACGGTCTGAAAACGGGTGTGCTCACCAGATAGCGTTCCTATGCAGCTCAGCGAGTAGCATTGCGCATCAACTAGTTTTCCCAATATGCGGTAGGAGCGCTACTCCCTTAAGCCTTTATCGGAAGCGCGAAGTCTACAGGACTGTAGTCTTCGTGATCGGAAGATATTATGTATACAAACGCAATGCAATGCAATGTAATGCATTTGCAGTCTTCCCCATTTAGAAAACCACGAGCCGCGACTGATGTCATCTATATTATTTTCACATTGCGATTTACAGATATTTACAAATTACGATCGTCACATTTAATGTAGATTTGGCTGTTTGTGATAAACTTCGTTATCAAATACACTACGATTAAACGTGGAATATTCCTAGCGTAGGTCATTAAGTTAACTTCCAGTCTTTGCGAGCTCCCAGCGATACTGCTGCAAATGTATCCGATACCATAATTACCCTCAAATTATCGAAAAGGAAAACATTCATTGGTGAGACACGATGAGATATACAAATATCATCATCAAAATCAAATAAGTGAATGTGCCTTATAGCCCTGACGCAAAAGAACCATTTTTTGGTTCACCTTCTCTGAACTACCTGTTTATCCTTCATTCAATGAACACACATGTTGGAATTAAAACTCCTTGCATTACTATTGATTATGCATGTCTTCTAAAATTACACAAATGCTTCTAAAAATTGTCAAACTATTTCTTTTTTTCGTTTTTCATCAGTCGAAGTGTTTAATAATACACCTAAAAAGACTTCATCGAATGGAAAAAAATTCCTTGTAGAAAGGAAAATGGATCTTCCTTGTAGTAGGGAATGAATCATCCTCGTACTCGTACCTAACCTTCAGATTTTTAAGTTCTGCTTTCACTTAAACGGCTAATTTTAGAAAACTGGTCAGTATAACCACAACTTTCATTTCTATCTTCCTCATGCCGGGTATATGACAACACTGAATAATTGTCAGAAACAGAATGATATTTTTCCTGAAACTGATTCATATTAGTTAAGCCGTTTTGAAACCGGACGGCTAGTCCGAAAAGGGCCGTATATGTTTCTTTATCGGTTATTTTTTAAATATTTATTTATTTATTTACGTCAAAAACAGTTAAAAACTGCGTGTGACGTGCTAAGAGAAGATCATTTCGTTTTCATAACTTTATGATGTATACTAGTTGAATTTTGAATATAGAAGAAATGAGCGTTTTTGTTAGTTTGTTTCTTTTTTGTTGTTTGATGTTGCAAGGATTGTTAACAAAATATTCTCTCTGTTGTAATCAAATTCATTTTCAAGGATAAATAAACTATAGATTTTGGCTCATCCCTCATCATGTCCTTCATGAAGGAATCGTTCTTCCTGTCGCGACAAGAAGAACGATAATTTGAATAACTACATTTCCCACTGACTTCTAGAAGACTTGCACAGACAATGAAGTTACATTTATGTCCAGAATACATTATGTCCTCAGACGACTACCGTTGTACTCACACATGTCAAATACCCGAGGCGTCAGAAGAAAGTTGTTTCGCAAAATAAAGTTTGATTCTCTTATGAATTTATAATACTGTTATACAAAAAGATAGCGCATGCAACTCGTTTATAATGTTGATTTATTGCATTCGCACAAATTTGAAAACTCGCTTCTAATGTGGCACGTTTTCAAAACCTGCACTCATGCAATAAAGCTTAATTGTGAAATAGAAACTTTATTTACCTTCTTTGCGAAAACAAACTTTTAGAATGACAAACAGCTGGATAGCGGTACACAATAAGAAGGATGAATAACTTTCCTATACCATAGAGATTTGTAAGATATCTTCTTCCATTTTCTTGTTTGTTTTGAATGCGGAATTTCAACAGACCCGGGAAAGTTTGCAAGCCAATAACGATGTTTGAAGAGATGCTTTTGGGTTAATGCAACTCTTGCCGTTGCATTCTGTTTCAAAATAACAGTTTCTACCGATCCATGTTCAATTTGATTTGACAGTTTTTCAACTCTTGTTTCCAACATGTATTAAAATAATCGAACACGACAATTTTATTTCCGGTAGAGTTGGACTGTCCTAAAAGACGGTTAAGGGCCATTTTGAATGTAAACATTAACGTGGACGTGAGGTCATAAACATGTACTTTTAATATAAACATGGAAATATGATTGCGAGGTTGAACTTGATCTCTTCGAGATCAATACAATACATTCTTGGCACTGATTTATGTTTGTACAAACGGACATTATAATGGACACGATCACATTTGGATAATTATTTCGTATACCTTGAGCGCCACTAAGAAGCGCTTAGTGTGCATTTATTACGATGATCAATGTCTCTGCACGCTCTTACAACTACATTTGTTGTTGTAACGAAAACGCAAGAAGTTCTGTGAATCTTTCTGTTGCATTATCTTACATCGTGGGTATAAATGTAGAATACATTGATGGCTTAAGGGTGAGAGATGTTAGGTCAGGATTTTGTGTCTTGGGAATATTCTAAACGGTAAAAATTTCCTAAATTCTTAAAATTTTCCAATTTGCTAGTTTGTGGAATATTTTAACTGTTAACATTTCCTAAAACTGAGTTGATTATATCCACATATTTAATTTTTTTGACTTTATGTAAGAACCAAATAGATTTACGACACTTTATCATATAATAATTATTATTACTGTTATTATTATGAAATACACGCAAAATCATTTTCCATTATCTCTCAATGTTTTCAGTTTCTCTCAGAGCTTGAAGTCGTACTTCAACTTGATGTGTTTTCGCTTGTATGCTGACGGGATTCCCTCTCTTTCTAGTTTTTCTAGGAGTTCTTCCAAAATACGTACGCAAATTTAGCTTCTTCGAAACCTCCATGAAATAATTAGCAGAACGTATTAACATTTCACTGATTTTTTTCTCCTCCTTTTTTTCTACCGTTCCTCTCATCCCGATTCTTTCCCGATTTCCTATCAAACTCGTCCTCCTTCGCTTTCACTCCTGTCATCTATGTGAAAATCTGCATCCAAATTGTGTGCGTATTAATTGCAAACGCTTACGTTTAAGTTTCATTGTGAATGGGCCTTTAGGTCTCATTGACAATGCAAACTTAAACGTAAACATAACGTAGCCTCAAAACCTACAAATGAGTTTCTAAGCGAGGCCAATTACAATGCCTTGACGTAAGCGTAGACGTAAGTCCGTAAACTTAGAAGAGTTCACAAGCTCCAAGCTTTTACATTGCGTTTACGTCCGAATTCTAAAAAGATCAATCATAGAGCAGCGTGGAAGGTCGATTTCAGACTGTCTTGAGGTAGTTAGTAGTTATGTCATTTTGTTATCGTAATGTAGAAAACTAGTTTGCGAACACTTTGATGAGTATAGTGAACTCAAATTGAGAATTTGTGCAATTTTTATTGTGACTTTAACTTAACAAGCGAATCAAGTAATTATGTTCGACGAAATACTCGTGAAATTGGTACGAGAGAATCCTTGTTTATACGATGAAGGAAATGCGAGCTCTACTACAACAGCTGCTTCCATATATATAAAGACAAATCAATAGAAATGTCGAAGAAAAAGCTAGAAACTATGGTGGAAAGATCTTTCCACCGTGCTAGAAACGAATCGATCAAGTTTCAATACGTTGAATTTTGATTGGTTGAGGCGAAACTTACGTTCCAGCTTACGTTCGTCATTGTGAATGCTTGTTTTTAAGTGTGAATTTTACGGCTAATTTTACAGCATTACGTTACGTTCAAGTTTGCATTTTGAATAAGGCCTTACCAAGAATCTGTCATCCTTGTTTATACGATGAAGAAAATTCGAACACTATTACAACAGCTCCTCGCATGTATACAAAGACAAATCGATAGAAAGGTCGAAGAAAAGCTAGACACCACGATGGCAAGATCTTTCCACCGTGCTAGAAACGAATCAAGTTTCAGTACGTTGAATTCTGATTAGTTCAGGCAGAACTTACTTTCCAGCTTACGTTCGTCATTGTGAATGCATGTTTTTACATGTAAATTCTACGGCTAAGTTTACAGCATTACGTTACGTTTAAGTTTGCATTGTGAATAAGGCCTTACCAAGAATCTGTCATCCTTGTTTATACGATGAAGAAAATTCGAACACTATTACAACAGCTTCTCGCATGTATACAAAGACAAATCGATAGAAAGGTCGAAGAAAAGCTAGACACCACGGTGGCAAGATCTTTCCACCGTGCTAGAAACGAATCAAGTTTCAGTACGTTGAATTCTGATGGGTTCGGGCGAAACTTACGTTCCAGCTTACGTTCGTCATTGTGAATGCTTGCTTTTACGTGTAAATTTTACGGCTACAGCAATACGTTACGTTCAAGTTTGCATTGCGAATGAGGCCTTTCTCACCTTGCGGATAGCCCTTGTGGGCGGGGGCGCTGGCGGTTGGGAGTGCAGAGTCCCCGAGGGGAACCGCAGGCTTCGCCGTCGCCAGCCCTGCCACCAGAAGCGCCACCATCACCAATCGGCTTGCTGCAGTCCCTTCCATCCTCTCGGCCGGATTGTCCACGGTCCTCTACCCTCCTCGGCGATCGCTTGGCGTATAAATGCGAACCGCTCCCAGACGTCACACCCACCAACGGCCCGTTATAATGCCCGAGGAAACGCTTTCCTCTGGGAACGTCGAGCTCACTGCGGCGGAGGCAAGCGCCCTCTACCTTGGGCAGGAGTTGCTTGCTTTCCTGTTTATGAATCAAAGTTTTCCCGTTTACTCATAGGCGCGCTGCAAGTCACTCGTTAGCCGCGATCACTAGGGCTCTATAAATAGTATTATAAATAGAACTCTTTATAGAGCCTTAGGTCACCGGGGCCAAGGTCCATGCCTTAGGGCGCGTTCACACTGCGTGAGCAAACCACGCTAGGTTCGCTCGACCGCGGTCGAGGGCACAGTAAGCTAAATGGCGAATCTAGACGGAACTAGCCGGTGGCGCTAGCCGGATTCGTTCACTACGCTCCGTGAAATCACGAATGTTAAGCGAATTCGAGACTCGCTGGTGCCTTGTTGGGTGACCGGCCTGGAACCCCGGGATCTAACGGTGTCGAGCCCCTGGCCGAAGGGATAAAAGGCACCGACTGACTGCGACGTCACGAGACTTAACAAATATAGTAATTCAGTGTAGTAATTACTCAGTAACGGAGGATTAAAAATCGTTCACCGCCCAACAAGGGTTAAGAAACGCGTTGCATCAACAACAACGAAGCAACAAATTAAAAAAACTATCCATAAATCTTTTGATTTATATGATGTATGGATATGGAATGGGATGTTAGGGTTTTGAAACTGATTCATATTAAATATACTTCATTTTACCCATCAATGTTTATTGTTAACAATGGATTTGTGTTAATTTTTTTAAATGTAAGAACAGTTTGATGGTAGGGTTCATTCTATTATCAGTAACTGGATAATCAATAATAAAATTAAAATTAAATAGGAATATAGCATATTTCATTATATCACAAGTTGAGACTGGCCAATTTAAATTTTTTTCAAAATAATTAAGAACCGGTTTTCTGATGCACATTCCAAGTAATCGGAGGAATCTTCATTTTCAGGCTTGTATAAAGATGGCTTCTTTATTAAGCTTAACACTTCCGCAGAAAATGGTAGTGCTCTCTTTTGTGACCTGTGATAGGTCTGTGAAAGCACTGAGTCAGAAGTTGCGAGGAGAGTGTGAAGTAGATCTTCTAAGCTATCTCTTCGGAAACATTTTCTAGCATGACCCAATCTGTATCTTCTCACATTTTTATGCCTTGCTTCTTGCCTTTTTCGGATTCGCTTTTTCGGATAATTGTTCAATAGGCAATACGGTGTGTTCAATAATTTTTGCACCGTGAATCAAAACATTGTAAACAGAAGAATACTAATAATACGGAGGATAATGCGCTGCAAACAGCCTTGCAGTACTTAGGAAGTAATCTTCGAATGCTTTCGAGTCTATTGCAAAACTGGAAAATATTGTGGTCAAGAGTGTTGCAAAATGGCTAATAATATCTTCGTTGATTCCTGTAATAGATGCAGATTTCTCCGGGACCTTAAAAAATTGCCGATCAGTGTTTTCGTCATTAGTTGAACCCGAACCACTTTATATGTGTTGGTCAACTAGAAGGCCAACTTCTTCACGATATCTCTTCGTAATTTCTTTGTTTCTTTTATCAAATTCTTCTTTGTCACTAGCCCCGTACTTGCCACTTCCTTATCGTTAATTTGTTTGCAACATGCGATAAACATTCAAAGAATCTAATCAGAGCATGAAGAGGTGACAATCCAAACGTGTTAGTTTTAAGGATCGGAACTAACAAGAACAAGATCTACATTATTCATGTCCTTAGGCACTGCTCCGCACACATAGCATCATTAAGACCGGGAGCGGTAGCTCAGTGCATCAACTGATGTCACTGCAGCGCCTCTGACCGAGAGGTCCTAGGTTCGAGTCCTGACAGCGGCAGGATTTTCGACACTACCGTTTCAGCTAGGTCGAATTCAGTCGCTACTAGGAGAATAGTAGCGGCCGGCTGCTCTGATCGATAGTTTTCCGTGGTTTCTCCGATCAACACCAGGTGAATGCCGGTGCAGTACCCTACCATACGGGCCACGGACCGCTCGCGATATTTCCTACCTCTTCCTTGCCCTATCCTCTCCCCTTACACACACACACACACACACACTAACATGCTCTACACTAACGGGACTAATGACCAAAGCAGTTGACGCGCCCGAAAACACAAAAAAATCAATCAATCAAATTTGACGTTTCCTTTTCTGCGCGCAACGGGAAACAGATCACGGTGGGTGATAGCACGCCACATCTAAAATGAAAGATACTTTTCTTATTTGGACGTGAAAGTCAATGGATCATAAAGTACACATTCTCAGCAATGAAGTGATATATTTTTATCGTAAAACCAATTAATCCACATTGTTGAAAATCTACTTGAAAGTCGGAAAAGAGTAAAATTTAGGTCAATAAAAATGTCTTTCAGAATAACATGTTCGCTCGCTCGCGCAGTGTAAACGCACCTTTAGAACCACGAAATCTGTAAGGCACCTTACGAAGCCTTACAGCTCTTGTGCTGATAGTCCTTATAGTGAACACCGTTAGGGAATCCGAATTTTATGTTTAAATTAATTTTAATTTGTAAGTCTCACTGACTCTTAAAATGATCGTTAATTAATTCTTCATTTATTCTATTATTTATTAGTAGTAATCCTAAGAAGCATTTAACCTGTTTAGAAAGCATATCTAGTGGAGCTACAAGCACATACATGCTCGCATTGTTTGTAAATTTTGCAATTTCCAAAAATTCAGGGAGTTGAACGAAAATGAGACCTTTCCTCTTTTGAACTAGTTCTGAAGGACAAATTTTATTTGTAGTAAAAAATTTGACTTACATAACATGTTCGAGGGGACTCAAAAAGTTTCGCAATTTTCGAAAATTCAGAGTTACCAGAGAAAATTGGTCTTATGCAAATGTATTTTACTCTATTCTTACAAGATATTTAAAGAAAAAATTGGAGACATATTTTTAGAAAATTTTGAAAATGCCCTAGAGAATGCCGTCGTGTAAAGTACCCTTAAAATTGAAAGTTTTATTCTCGAAACCATGAAGAAATTTTCATTTTGGAAAAAGTCCTATGAATAGTTTTGGAGCTAGTGTTATTGACATAAGGAAAGAAAGCCTGACAGACTGACTGCCGAACGTTTTGAAAGATAACAATTTTTGTGTATCAGGGGACGCAAAAACGTGCATTTCCGTTAAAATCTCGAAATCGATTTTCTCGCAGGATTACGTAATATTCTCTGTATTAAATAAATCCATTACTCCATGTATGCGAGAAAGTAAAACTATCATACAGGCAAGGATAAAGTTCAGAAGTTAGGAGAATTCGTCTCTTCCAACCATAGAACTTTCATCAAATTAAAATTGACTTTCTAGTCTTCTGAATAACCTAGGAATATGATACGAATAAGAATAGGAATTCGGACACGTTCTACATATATTTTGTAGAATAAATTCAAGAGATCTGTTAACTATCAGGAAGACCTTTTTTAACACTGTAGCTGATCTCTATTTACAAAGAACTGTACGTTTCACTGCTTAGTCATGACTTTCTGATTGTAAGACACAGCAAAAACTACAAAGTAGCCGCAATTTTTCTTCAAATCCAGCATAACAATATCTGGTTTGTTTGATGCTGTCGTAAGATTGATATGGATATATTGGTGATAGACCCACAATATTATACATAATCTAACAGACATCACAGGTTTTGTTGACAGTTTTCACCACTTCAATAATGTGTTTGGAACTTACAGAGCGTTACAGATCTGCCAGTAAAGATGCCTAAGGACCCTACCATGCCTTCGGACTTTGCTGGAATTAAATACGCTTACACGATATCATCAACTGTTTTTTACCTGCTCCCAACAAATGCGGCATTTATCACTTTGAGAATGTTGAGGACCACTTTTACTTTATCGGGTACTGGATTACTGGTTTGTGAAGAGAATAAGCCAAACAAATCGTCCATTGCCGCTTTAACAACGCCGCGCTGGCATCAAGAGCGACTGCCACCATCGCCACCGCCGCTGGGTTATTAACTTGTAATTTTTTAAGTCTTAAAATACGCATTTAATTGTCGAATTTGTGTTGATATGTGTATATTAGCTTTAAAATAATTAGCTTTTGCGGGTAAAATCTACGCTTTGTAATGCGTTTTACAAGTGAATACTGAGATGTGTTAATATGGAGAGAAATTGTGGCATTATAATATTACGTAACCGTTTCTAAAAGAGAGAAAGTATGTGCTGTTTGTTTTATCTCTACAGGGGTCATAATGTCGAGGCCTTAATGCTTGATCAAGGAAGCTGTTACAACTGTTTCCGATCTGTTGATCTGAGTCATGTACCTTGTCCAAATTTATTTGTGTTTTTCATAGAATGGTTTACTCTCCACGATCTTTTAAGGTTTTTGTGCCTCACACTTCTAGAACAAAAAGTATCAACAGTTCATTATTATTCTGTGTGTCTTGCAGAGTTTTCTTCGAAACTTAATGACGACCTTCTAAATAAATATGATAGAGCAGGTTTAACATGGTTTACGTTGGTAAATAGAAAAGAAAACACTAGTATTATTGAAAATATCAATTTATGTCGCCGTTGTGGGGTGCCAGAGAACTCGGAGCATTTACTTTTAAACTGCCAAAGAACTGAAACACAACCCATTCTCATTTTCAAACGGACGACTACGAAATGATAATGAAAGTGGAGCTTTTATTTCCCAAAATCAAACAAAAAGAATTTTCAAGTCTCTTTCGACAATTACTCGCTGCGGTCCCCGCCTTAGCAAATGAACGTCACAGAATTGCATTATTGGAATTAAACCTTGAATAAATATATACAATATATTCCTTATAATTATTGCACTTCTAAATAATATGAAAATGAAATGTAACTGTTGGTGCTACATAACAGCACATAATTTCCCATACTAGTTAGTTTACTTTGGTATGTGAGCCAAAGTACGTGGGTACTAACGCTCTAGGTTCGAAGCCCGCGTGGATTGCTTTTAGTTTGCGTTTGCAGAGTGGAGGAATTCCCATTTCCTCGGGTGTTACATCCAATCCCTCCTTTCGTAATGTCTTATTCTGGACAGGCAACTATTTGTGAAATGTAAGTGTAATTAAGGTACTGAATCCCTGACGCAGAAGGCAGGTACAAGCACTTGGCGGTTACCGCAAAACCAATTTTGCACCGCTGAGCTTCACCCATAAAAATGGGGTTTCTCTTTATCTTGATATCAAGGTGGTGGTGGTGGCTTTGTAATGGTGTGGGCTGATTTTATATGGAATGGACTGGATCCTCTGCTCCAATTAAACCGATCATTGACCGCAAATGGTTATGTTCACATACTTGGAGAGCCATTCATTTTCAATTTGGAGCCGTTTTTAACAAAGTGGCGTTTAAGCGTCACTGTAAATGCGAAATTTGAAGCTCTTTTCATAGGAATCTTTTGAGTTTTCGAAAAACTTTATTTGAAGTCATTTTAAGCAAATCCACTCACAATAGTGTTTACAAATCGCTGGAAATATGCAAATTACTGTTTTCTCAAAAATTACTCACACGTCATTTTTTTGAAATACCTCTCATTAACGACTGTTAATACTGTTAACGACTGTTAATACATTAACGACTGTTAATGTGCTCATTTTCAGCAATTTGTAAACGCTATTGTATTTTTCAGTGAAAGTGTTTCAAATGACGGCAAATTAAGTTTTTCGAAAACTCAAAATATTTCTGTGAAAATTACCTTCAAATTTCGCATTTATAGTAAGACTTAAACGCTATTTTCTTAAAACTTCAAATTTTTCAATGCAAATTACCTTTCATGACGAGGTTTTACTCTAATAAACATAATTACATATATGAATTTCTTAAGCAGAAGGCATTCCACGGTAGATATCCAACTAAAGTAGCCAATTCCAATGTCGATGCTGATATGTCGTACAAATGGATCAGTATTGGATATCTATATCCCGAAACAGAAGGATTCATGGTTACAATACAAGACCAAGTAATGGCAACCAAGAATTATCTGAAATACCTCATCAAAGATCCAGATATACTGATGAATCTCTCCTCTGATGAATGTGGGGCCTGTGGTCAATGTAGCGGACTATTCAGCATATTATCTCAGGTGTACTAGCCCCTACTGAGTATAAGAACTGACATGATATGGTGGGACGAATTATCCATGTCCAACTTGTCAAGATATGTGGTTTAGTACCATGCCAAAATACAGCATATTACAAGTATATCCCCAAAAGTGCCTGAAAACAACAGCTATAAACTGTACTGGCATCGAAGTGCACTGACAGATCGAGCAGTGCACCACAACAGATCTGACATAACACACTGGGATAAAAACAGGGAAAAAAGTATGGTTTGTGGATATGGCAGTCGTCAACACGATTACGACAGTGTATCAGGCGAAAATCCAGAAATGCCAAGAATTGGCCCGTATCATGAAAGAACAGTGGAATATCCTAGAAACAAAGACAGTTCCTGTGATTCTTTCAGCAACAGGCATTATTCCGAAGATCTTAAAGTACTTACGAGAAACACTTAGAATTAAAAAGAGTGCCGCCATCAGTCTCCAGAAATCTGTTTTACTCAGTACGTGCTCATTGGTCAGGACGTTTGGGAAGTAATGGGTTTTTAGTTTCTACAGTAGTCAATGTAAACATGTTTCTGAATTGTATACATAAATATTGTTGTCCCAATGAGAATTTTTTTATTGATATACAATTAATTTATAATATGTATTAAGAATTTGGAAATCAAGCTTAGATAGAGGATATCTGTGTGACTTCTGTGTCAGTACCGGTGAACTGGGCATGATTTAATAATAATAATAGTAATAATAATAATAGTTATAATAATAAGTTATAATAATAATAATAATAGTAATAATAGTAATAATAGTAATGATAATAATAATAATAGTAATAATAATTCCTTGTAAAAATTTGAACCGTTTCATTTCATATTTTGTCGCAACTACGATTCGAACTGATTGAAATGAGCACGGAATCTTTCATTACTTATTCTGTCTTCTTTAAATTAATGTAACTATCTTGATGACATATTGCTCATTGTAGCGACTGGCAACACAGTCTATACTGACTTGTAGATATTACCCGTATTTTATTTTGTGCTGTGTTCGTTTATGATTAATATTAAAGGAGAATGACTCCTGTCGTATAAAAAATACTGTTCAATATTTTATAATAAAACCTGCAAATTAGATTACAGTACGGATAACTCACTTCAGGCGAGTCCGCGAATGATGCTTAGAAAATTCAAAGAAAGTTTCATTCATGAATCATCAATCGTCCAATTCACATTATTATAATCGTGCACTTATATACGTATGCACTTTTTCAAACTGATTGTAGTGCACATAAGTAGTTGTAATGATTGTTAAGTTATTGAACTATGTTGAAAAATTGTATTGTTCGTGTACGTATACATTTGACTACGTGAGTATTAAATGTTTTATTTATGAGAATTATTGAAAAGTAGATGAAGAAAGTTGTAGTTAAAGACAGAAATTTTGTTTTTAATTCTAACAATTATATTAATTACTTATTATTATTAATTATTTTTCAATAAAAAGTAACAGTATCGTTCTAGTTCCAATTGGAAATTGATTTTTTTATATTTAATTCGCTAATTACTGAACCTTGTCGATCGTTAATAATAAGTAGGGGTGAATTTTGATGACCTAAAATATCGCCAAAAAATTATCAATAAAATGCTTTTAAAATGTTATAAAAATTTCTTAAAAGCAAAGAAAAATTACGTAAAAATGTCATCAAATTCAGTTCGAAGAAACAACTCAAGCTGTTGGATACGTTACGGATGTAATCGACGCTTCTATTCGTTCAAATGAACTCAACTTTTAAATTTTTGGTTTGGACCTGTCTTTAGTTATCCCGGTTAGAAATCGGCGGTTTGGCAATGGCGCTGATAGACATTACAGGAACCTTAAATTACATACTCATAGCTGCTAAGATTACAATTTCTGAGCGAAGAAATCTAATTGGTTTCTTAGGAGTTCTGTGAAGAACATTTATTGCATCTCGTAAATATTATTAAAAGTAAGTGCCATTAAAAAGATCTTAAAATAGATGAAACCAGCCAGAAAAGCGATGAAATACGAATACGTTAAAAATGGCAGGAAAAGGTTAAAAATGACTTATTAGTGGATATCACCGTAAAATGCAAAAAAAAAAAAAAAAAACTGCATATAAAAATGGATAATTTCCTTTTGTCATAACATAAAATTAATTTCTATACTAAACAGCATTTTTCTACATTTTTAAACATGTTATAGCAATGTAAGTGCGTACGTGAAGGGAAAGGCACAAGGAAATGCCAGACAGCAGTGCGGCGATGGCACGCCTAGTAACTGCATTTCCTTTTCCTCAGTCCTTTTCCTTGCCTGAGATGGTTTGGTCCGCAATTTACATACAGAATTAGAAAGTAAGTTTCACGAGATACAATGAAGGGATTGTTTGGTCTGCAATTTACATGCGACCGATAATTCGTTATCCTTACTTTAATTTTATATTTACAATATCTTGAAAGATACATTGCTCCCTCTTAATATTAGGGACACAATCTTCAGCATACCAAAGACTGTAGTTGAATGAAATATAGATATATATGAATTGTAATTTCTTCCTTTTTCTTTCTTTTTCTACATGTCTCTCTCTAAATGCATGTCGAATTTCTCCTTGACACGATACCCTAATTTTAATTCTGAAATTAACCATTGTCTTCGCTTCAATTTTTTCACAATCCCCAACAGCACCGCAAAAGTGTTTATTCAACTGGTATAATAAATAAATTTATCTAGTACATGGCTTGGGGAGCATTTGGCCTGCATTTGTAATGAAAATTGTTGTATAATATGATCTTCCGCATTTGAATTATTTAAGAAGTTAATGAGAGTGTTTACTGTGGAGTTATTAAGGGTCAGATCAGGGAATACTTTAAAGTAATGTAGTCGCAATAACTGATTGCAGTCGAGTGCAAAATTATTGTGCACCTTTGTAGTACATTTACTGTGCCAATTATATTGATGGTGTGGTACATTCCTGTTTAAATTAATAACTTTTAAAAACCAAAAAGTTATATTTATTACCACATGTATACTGTGTATCACATCCTGTTTAAATGAACAAGAAATAAGTAGGCCTATAAAAGGAAAGACTGTATTTTGTAAGAACAGACACGTTAATAAAAACTTACATAAATGAATTTTTTTAAAGAATTACATACTTTTACTAGCTAATGAAAAATTAAATAGCTAAATAAAATGGAAGCGTTTGCATTAATATTGATTTGACTGGACCGTTCGCAGACCCGTGTTCAGGCAAGACCCTGAACCCAGGGCCCCCAATGTTCAAAAGCCACCGGCAGTTCTTAAAATAACTTTAAATCTAATATTTTCAAAAAATATAAAAAAGAGTAAAAAGTAATGTCGGATTAAACTATATGCAAAAAATTGGCAAAATCAGTGATGTGTCGTGCATTACTAGATAATATTTATAATATGGAATGTTGCTGGTTCAAACGAGAATGACTCTCCGTATGAGAAGTTAATTTTTTTAACACAACGTCTCTTAGAACTGGTGTGTGGGAGGTGGGGGATCAGAGAAAGTAAGAGAAGAGGGCACCCAAATTAACGTAGGCCCAACGGCCTCCAAACGGCTCTGACTGTTAGGAACAATTCATTTGGTCTCTTAAAAAGTCATTTAATAATCAATATAATAATCTAATTATAGTATTTATGTTTTCAATATAAATCATTATTATCAGTTTAAATCATGATAAAATGGATAATACTACAACCTCAAAACCATTATTTGCACAAAAGTCTGACCTCAGATAACTTTTAAGGTTGTAATTTTCAGTCGCACTTTATTTTTAACATTATGCTCGCACTTGTTGATAATGAATACACTTATTTAGCTTAATTGTTCTCGAAGTTAATATTATTTTATAGATGAAAATTTTGTTTAATTCTAAATAAAAACGATACATACATTATTATACTGTGAAGACTCTCATCCGCGCGAGAAGTAAATGACAACCAACAACAAAAGCGAGAGAATTGATCAGAGTGATAGTTTCTTAAGTTGGCAATTCCGAAAGAAATTAATCCTTCAAACTACCACATTGCGAATCTAGTGCGGCCTAATACGCGACCTGGACTGTACTTGTAGCTCATAACCGGCCGGTTTTCCGCCGGAAATATCGGAAATTCTTATTCGAGACCCGTTGCCAACAAAACTGTTTTTGGGCCATCAATAGTTATTTACAATTTAACAATTATTCTTAAACAACTGCACGAGATTTTTTGATGTTATGCATCGTTACCTTACATTACTTTTTCAATATATTTCTCAATATTTTCTTGAAGGGGGTATTTTATAACCCTTCATTCTAATAGTGCCTTCTATAGTAGGATAATGGATCACGGGATCGGTCAGTTAATGAATTACACTAGTTTGCCAACGTTTCGGAATATTTAATTCCTTCATCAGGGCTTACTAATACATATACTGGTCAAACATAATGTTCCTCCACAGCACAACTCCAATACAGAGTTGCTGAAGCACCCACGTCCATAGCAGGTCCGATCATGGCCACGGCCCGAAGTGAAAGTGACTGAAAGACACCGTGGCCGTGGCCATGGTCGGACCTGCTATGGACGTGGGTGCTTCAGCAACACTGTATTGGAGTTGTGCTGTGGAGGAACATTATGTTTGACCAGTATATGTATTAGTAAGCCCTGATGAAGGAATTAAATATTCCGAAACGTTGGCAAACTAGTGTAATTCATTAATTGACCGATCCCGTGATCCATTATCCTACTACTTATTAACGGTCGTGATTTCTACAATAGTGCCTTCTATGTTATTTCATTTTCTAAACAGTGCAAATTTCCTTCTTTAGCGCTTTGTGAAGCAATTCTGTTCTTGTTCTTGGAGGTGGCGGGCAGTGAGCGTCTGCCTTTCACCCACCTGCTCTTTGGGCTTTCGCTTGGGGGACTGAGCTTTTGTTTTCAAAATCTTATTACCTGCTGCGAGGTGCAGCAATGCCATCGGCGAACGGTCACCAGCAAAACTTCAACCACACAGGCAAATACATCCTTTTCTCTCAATACCGACCTCTTCTCTCATTTGTAGATAGAGTATTTTGTTCATAGAAACACCTTTAGTAGGATAATGGATCACGGAATCGGTCAATTAATGAATTACATTAGTTTGCCAATGTTTTGGAATATTTAATTCCTCAGGGATATTCGGACTATTTAATTCCTCCCCTAGGAATTAAATATTCCGAAACGTTGGCAAACTAATGTAATTCATTAATTGACCGATCCCGTGATCCATTATCCTACTACTTATTAACGGTCGTGATTTTTACAAAGAAACACCTTTAATAAACTAAAGTACTGCTCCAGTCAAAAAATGCTGAGCTGATAAACAGCGACGACAACGTGTAGTCTCTTTTTAAACTTCCATCTGTCCGTCCACATGACCGCCCGTCCATCTGTCTGTTTGTCAGCTCATGAACAACTATACTAGCCCTTAAACTCCTCTTAGAGTTTTTGTCCAAATTAATACTCCCCGATCGATGTGACCCGACTCAAAGCTCTGTGATTTTGCAAAGAATTCTTTAAATGTTCACAAATATTTTTTTTTACAAAATGTCCTGGGATATTTTTTAAATATTCTAATTCTATAAAAAATTTGAATCGCCCATTGTTGTTCCTTGTCACAACGCTTACCACAATGCGTCGCTGGCTTCTGTACAAATGCTGTAACAGTTGAACTTATTCCTCCTTGTTTTATAAGCAAAAGTGAGAAGTGCTTCCGGCTAACGAAATGAATGCAGATATGAACAACAGACGCTTTGTTTGAATTCGGGGAATTGGACGTTTTCAAATTAAAGTTGATTTGGTAGTAGCGTAGAAATTGAAAGATTTCAATATTACGTAAGTAACTGTTTCCAATAATGCGAAGAAGTGCGTGCTGTTGTACAGGGTAGCCACGCGTCTAGAAAATCAGTGAAACTCAGGGGTTTTGATTACCTAACAAAATGGTCAGGAATTTTCAGGGAATTCGGAAAAAAATTGTCAAAAGTCAGGGAGTTGACATGGGACCTTCATGTAGATGTTTTTGTTTTTTTACTGTGATTATATAGAGGTTTGATCGCTAAAAGATGCGTTGACTTTTAGGCTGAATCAGAACGTCTGTTTATACCTCTGCAACATTCCGAGACATCATAGATGTTGCGTGATCGGTGAACGACTGCGAAGAACAAGTGGCGGGAGCTTTTTTTCAGTTTCCCCTCCACAGTGACACTGAGGAGGCGGGAATTTATTAACAAAAGGCTTACAGGTATACTGCTGTCTTGCGGCTTAAGCAGCTGAGAGGGAAGGATTTCCTTAATAATAAGCTAATACTAACTAAAGCTAACTTAATCTTAGCTTAAATCTCATTTGTTAGTTATTTAGTAGCACTTTGGCATACCTAACTTACACAAAATTATTATTCAATTATTATTCATTCATTATATACGTAGCCATTCATTCATTCATTCATTCGTGTGTTTAAGTGTCCTTGATAAATAGTGGCAGAAGGAAAGGTGCCATTAAGCACGTATGCAATTATATCTCCACAAATCCGAGATCACAATATGGATCCCGGCACGACCAAATTTTTTCTATTGTCAAAAAAATCTCTTTCGTTCTATTTTCAATATCCTTGAAACTCAGTGTTGACTCACATTCAATTCCTTCTATTTCGTATGACTCTTTTACTTCAATTATACTTCTTGCCGAACTGACTCTCACTCTCATCAATTTAAATATTCATTCCTTCACTATCCAAATATCAGCTTTATCCAATATAATAAAACACTTCCCTACAAAAATTCAGCCTAACACGTAAATAATTCATAATTATTTGTTATCTTTCGTGCAACTTGCAAATTTACTTAATAATCATACTTAATGTACCATTATGAATCCAATAACAATTTCAAGTAGAACACATGTGTTCATTCCCACCTGTTTTCGACAATATCAAACATCCATCATCAAAATGTCGTTTTCCAAACATTTCATTTATGAATAAGTGTGTACGCTCTCATGTACACAAAACATTCACACCTAGATTCAATTAAAATCAATATTTACTTTTATAAGTAGAGTGAAGAAAAACAGAATCACTCTTAAATGTCAACATTGCAGATTAAGCAATAGACGGTAAAAATCAACAGTCCTCATATATTTTACAAATACGCAATTCTAGGCATCGACGAACTCAATCGTAGACCTCAGTCGTCATCCTCTGGTGGCGCGCAGCTAAACAATGGAACATTGTTGCGCTCTTGAATCTGTAATGTAAAGCTAGGTGAAAATGCCTAGAAAGTTAATTATTTTGTAAATATGTTAAGGTTTATGGTTGTAAATCATAGTTCATAGTACTCCAGACCTTTAAAGGAAGCTAGCACAAAAGTTTCGTCGGTATTGGTTCAGGAGATGCGCTGTGAGTCAACGCACTTCTGTCTTTATATATTAGTATAGATGGACAGCTTTAATTCGCAGATTCTTGTATTTGTTTTGTCATTACTTTCTCTTTTACATTGTGTAGAAGATAAAATAACGAGAACAAATACGTGGATATTTTGACGGAAATACGCTTTGGGGAATTTTTCATATCTAGTAGTACAACCAATGAGTGCTGCTCCATGAAACTCTTTTGACATATTTATAAATATATTTATTACTAATTTTCTACAGTAAGGAAAGTCATTCAATATCTCGATTGAATTCTTTGTAAATAACTATGAACCAACAAATTAAAATAAATTTTAAATTCGATACAAATGAAATGTCCTTGATAAGAAAGCTTCAAGTCAGACACTACAACTACACCCCCAAACACACACACACACACAGAAAAATCCTGGTTGCGCCAATGAAAATAAAGTATTTTAAAAACATCCATCTGTGCCCGTCTGTTGACTAGCGCGTAAACCATTCGTATTTTCACCAAAACAGATATTCCCCAACGATCCGACGGCCCTCTAGTCACTGCAAAAGTGCATCTTTCTCTTCACTTTTTTGAGGAAATGGGTGCTTTGTGAATAAAGGATATTTTCCTAGGGCATTTTCAAAATTGTCTCAAAAATAGATCCGACTTTTTTAAGTTTTATGCTTGAATGCGCAAAGTGGACTTAAAAATAATCCAGATCTGTTTTTCATTAAAGTATCTGCATTTTAGATAATTTCAAAAGTTTTAATTATCTCCTCCAACAATATTATTAAAGACTTTTTCGTTGATGAAATCTATTCTTTACAACTTTAGTAATAACTAAAGAAAATATGAACAAATATGGCAAATTGTCTTCGCTGTTTATAACTCTACCACATTAGTACGAATAAACTTCTATCTTCTTCTACTCGTATAAACTTCTATTAAGTTATTTTTATGCTATCTCTGGCAATAAAATACATGTTAAACGATGCTCACGCCTGTAATATTAAATGTATCCATTTGTGAATGTTTTAAATTGTTAAAAAACAATGTCATGAAATATTGTTATGTAATCAAATACGTAAATTTTCTTAGAATCTAAAACTGTAAAAGAGTTTTTGATCGCTTACGACCACGTAGTTGCACAACGATCTACAATAAATTAAATTTAAAAAAGTACAGGTAACTAGTTTACCTAATACCACTCACTAATCATCACATCATGTAGCATAATTATGACTATTCCATTCATGGGCTATAGGCTATTAGCGTTTCATAAATCGTCAGACATCAACCAATTGAAAATGTAATTACGAAATGAAGAATAAAATTATCACAGGCAATCCCATGAGTGCTTTGGAAATTCACAAGATAAAATTGAGTTTATCTGAAAATTTTCAATCAAGAGAGGGGTTTATTAACACTCACAAATAAAATCAATTAAAAATTTAATTGATTAATTATAATTAAAATTAATATTTTACATTAGTGAAAACCCGTACGATTAAATTGCACAGGTAGTTTGTATCCAATTTCAATTTTACTTGCCCGGGTACTGGTTTCGTATTCATGTATGCTTAAGGCAAATGCTGGGACGTTGTATACTTTTCGCGTTTGTGAGCCCAGGGGCATGACATCAGTAACTTGTATTTTATTTTTATTTACTAAATGGATCTCTGTTTCAATTTTTATCTATAAATTTATGTGGTTAGGCGTGGTTAGGCGGGAGAGCGGGCCTCATGCCCCGAATCTCACCACATAAATAAAGTCATTATTATTATTATTATTATTATTATTATTATTATTATTATTATTATTATTATACATTGTTTTTCTCGGTATTCACGGGATTTTTATTTGACTTTGTGTCGGGTTAATAACCAAGACACAGGTCAATTCATGTTTCGTCGCAATTTAGGAATTTTCGATCAATCCTGCATGTGTTTAAGATGATCGATTTTTGCATAATTTTATAGGTATATTTTGGCATTTGAATAATTTCCAGATTTTTATGAATGTTATTTGGTACAACTCCTGTACACGAAATGACCAGAGGAACAATATGAACTTTTTGGAGATGCCATAGTGCCCTGACTTCAGCTGCTAGTTCTGTATACTTTGTTATTTTTTCTGCTTGTGCTGTTTGAAGATTAGCTGTTTGTGGAACAGTTATGTCAATCAGGAAGCCATCTTTTGCTGTTTATCTACAAAAGTTATGTCTGGTCTATTATGGTGAATAGTTTTATCTGTAATAATTTCTCTGTCATAGTACAACTTAAAGTTTGAATTTTCAAGTACAGTATCGGGAACATATTTGTAATATGGGCAGGTCATTTCTTGTAGGTTGGATTTCGCTGCCAGTTTCTGGTGAATAATATTTGCAACTTGATTGTGCATATAGGTGTAATCTGTATGGGCCATTAATTTGCATCCTGATGTGATGTGCTGTATGCTCTCAACTGTTGTATGGCATTTTCTACATTTGTCATCTACTGTTTGTTTGAGGATATGCTTCCTGTAACTTTTAGTGTTGATCACTGGATCCTGTATGGCGACCATGAACCCTTCTGTTGTTATTATTATTATTATTATTATTATTATTATTATTATTATTATTATTATTATTATTATTATTATTATTATTATTATTATTATTCAGGCAGGAAAAGGAATGAATCCTGCCTATAACGTATCCCCGTCCAGGCTTGCCCTGCCCAAGTCCCCCTTGCTCCTTTCCACACTGCTCGCCCTGTGCTGCCTTGCCTGGCCGCGCTCCTGCCTTGTATCATAACTCATAACTACGATTGCTATTATGCTATTACTCTGAAAATTTCGCACTACCGTTGCTATTATTCTGAAAATTTCGTGCCAGAATGTAGAGGAAACACATTGAAAAATACGTATGTGTCTTCAAACTGCACTAGTTTAACACCCCACAAAGCATGCGCTGCAACCCCGCTTCCATAGGCTGACCAGAACAGGCTACGTAGTTACGTCTCGAATTGTACTTGTTGCGAACATTTCAAAATAGTTATGATACGAGTGGTAAAAGTGAATTTTATTTTGCGATTTGGAAATGTTGCGACACGAGGTCGATAAGCCGAGTGGTGCAATTCTACAAGCAAAATAGAATCTCTTTTACCACGAGTGTAATTGCACTATTTTAAACGCCTTACTGGCTTTCATTTTATATTTGTTTAAGTATACAAATCCCTTAACGGCTTAATGGCTTTCATTTTATATTTATTTAAGTATACAAATCCCTTAACGATACTTTAAGGTCAGTAATAGCTGCAGCGGTCAGACGAAAGTATTTTGTCTTCTTTGTTACATTCGCAGATTTATCTGAACATTTGAGCATCTTTTAGCACCTTATGCATACCCTGGAAAAAACCGCTTTTACTAGCGGCTGTCTAAAAATATTGTATATTATTATTTATACATCATATACAAATATAAATTACACGTGGTATCTGCTGGGACCCTCAGCTTTCACGCCACACCTTATGTGCTGAGATACTAAATTGGGTAGCTTACCTGGTTGGTTCATTAGTGATTTCAGTCGCGTCAACTGCTAAAGTGATTAGTCCCGTAAGTTTAGTGCATGTTCTATCGCGGGAGGTGACAGTCATCGTTCCCCGTGGATGTTGAGATACGGTGCAGACCTACCTGTCGGCGAGCGTGGTTTTCCCTTACCAAGGATAACCAGCGGGGCACCGCCCCAGCCGGGAGGAGCTCTAAGCTCCCGACCGGCCTCCCGGAATATGTGGTAGTGTAGTGCATGTTAATGTAAGTGTGAGTGTAAGGGGAGAGGATAGGACAAGGAAGAGGAAGGAAAGATCGTGCGCGGTCCGTGACCCGTTTGTTAGGGTACTGCTCCGGCATTGTATTTAATCGAGAAATCACGGAAAACTTCTGATCAGAACAGCCGGGCGCTAGAATTCTTCTGGAGACAGCGACAGAACTCGATCTAGCCAGAGTTTAAAATCCCGCCACTGTCGGGACTCGAACCTAGGACCTCCCGGTCAGCACTGCAGTGGTATCAGTTGCCCTGAGCCACCTCTCCCGGTAGTAGATCATCCGGAAAAGGAATGTTTATATAACACGTTTTACGAACTATATAATGCCATTTAATTTATAATATTTCAATAAATATTGCAGACGAAATTACATACTGAAATACTCAGTGCTGGTGGCTTTGAAACAACAAGAGGTCACAACGAAACAATTTAGTTTAAATTTGGGTTATTTTAATTTTTAGGTAATTTTTTTACGTATTAATTTAGGTAAATTTAGATAAAATTTAGTTTTAAAAACCATTTACTTGTAGTACACACAGTTATTAAACACACAATCTCGGAAACTGTTAGTGGGCGGATCTACATTTACTACGTAATTTGTAACAATTATGATGGGTGTCGATCGAGGACAGTTTCAGCGTTCCTATTATTTCTGAACGATGTCCCTTGTATTAAATAAGATGATTAAATGTGATATTAATTATGTTCACTGTATTAGTGAGCATGGCTTCAGAGAGGAAGCTATTGCTGAACCTTGCAGCCCGAAATGTATGTATTGTATTGTAGCACTGAAGATGGTCGCAATGCGGCCGGAAAAGCCTTATGCCAAAATAAATACATACGACGATACGTCTCAAATTCATTTACATCATGCAAATGTCGTAAACGCCGCACCATTTCCTACCAGTATTGTATATTGTTGCCTTACCATAAATCATTCGCGTAACAGCTGTAGTTCGTAAAGAAAGAACCCTTTCTTATTATTGCATACAGTGTTATCCTCTCGTATTACAGATAATCAAACAATTGTTTGATTTTCTATGATACGACAGAAAATCACTGTATGTAATAATATTAAATAGAATAATATTTTTGGTCTCCCTTTCAACATGAACCTTTTCTTATTTTTCCTATACTAGTAATATAATAAATTCAAATACAGAGCACAAATTATTACAGCACGAGTCAAAATAAGCAATTCACTGCAACTAAATTCCCGTAACTATGAAGTCAAGAGCTGAGTGGCTATGATAATCACATTTCAACTCGGCACCGAAGAAACACGGCGGTCGCAGTGAGAGTCTGGCTGCGGAACTACTGCCAATTGTGATTTCTCGCAATTCACGCTGTTTGATAAATACAATTCAGTACTGTAAATTTCTTTCCTTCAAGGAAAAGCGTTCTACGATTTTCAAGATAAAAATGCATTAATGCGTAAGATCATCAGAAATTCATACACTACAGCTGTTTCAGCTGAAATCATATACAACAGATATTCGTATTACGATAAACTTTTAAGTGGTACTACCATACAACTGCTGCATTGCATACTACAAACGTGAATTCAGTCATGGGGAAATATAATAATTACTGCATTCGTCCTTGTCAGAGCTGTTAGTCAGGTTTCGTTTAGACAACATCCTGAGCATGGACGGACGCAAGGACCAGGTCAGGTAGGAAAGTGAAGGGACAGCGAGAAAGACTGTCTGGGAGAAGATTCCGCAGCCAAAGAACAAAAGCTGTTGGCGGGCGATTGCCAACACGCAGAAGAAAGGAAGGTGAAAGGTGGATTCTGGAGACGAAGCTCTGACGAGTGAAGGAGTTTGTGGGAGGGGAGAGGGGAAGGGGGTGGGAGAAGCAACTTGCCCTGAGCACCTGCGAATTGCTTGTAAGGAATATATTCAACTAAGCGAGCTACAGCATACCACATTATTTCTCGAATTACTTGAAACCCTTATGTAAAATTATAAAGAATATTGCATATTATTTACCAATAATATTCCAGCTGTCGTATACAAAACTAAAACGCGGTACCCAATAGCATTTAAATCCTACCTTATAAGTAAAATTGAAGTTTTTCGTGAATACACGGCTAATAATGTGACTACAAACACTCAATCTGTGTAAATTAATAACATCAAATTGCTATCGTTGCCGTATAACAAAGTCCGGCAGATGATTTTTTCGAGGTGTATTACGTCTCTCATTATATTTTTGTCTTACACAGGGCTATCGATGGGGGATCAAAGGAAAGTCCACCATCCAAAAGGTGAGGTAGAATATTTCATTTTTTAAATTTTTTTACAATGTTATTAGTAAGAAACTTCTAAGGTTTCCATCTTGAAATGCCCAGGGGAAAGTTTTGACAACAAAAAAATACGGTATTTTTTTTATTTTTAATGGTTGTTCTCAGTGATCTCATTACTTTTTTATTTATAATCCACACGGAATACTAGTATATAAAGATAGAAATGTGTTGACTTACATCGCAATAATCTCTAAATATACTGAAACAATACCGATGAAAATTTTATGCTTTAAAACTCTGGAGTACTATGAGCTATGATTTACAACCATAAACCTTAATTTATTTAAAAAATAATTGCTTTTCTAGAGTTTTTCTTCTAACTTACATCACAGATTCAAGAGTGCATTATTGTCAATTGTTTAACTGCGCGCCACCAGAGGATGTCTGAGATCTACTATTGATTTTATCAATGTGCAAGTGGCAAGAAAACATTGTGAGTTTGACAGTGTTTAAACATTGAGGTTGATTGAGAGAGAGAGAGTAAAAAGTACAATAATATACAGTACAGAATATACAAAAATGTATAATGTACTACAATATATAAATATCGTATACAGCTATTGTTGACTTTCTAAACAACCTCTTCATTAACAGAAATTTGTGATCATTGAATTGTTTGTAACAATGCTGAAACGAAAGTCACAGTTGTCAAAAGAGACTACAAGTACTCAGAGATGGGAAGTCTATAAAAATTCTGAATCGGCTACTCAGAGGCAAGGGCGAATTGTTGAATAACACCAATGAAAATAATATTGCAAGGAGGGAAGCTAATTTGAATAATTCTCTAGGTAGTACGGCAGCTTTTCATTATGACTCTCAATTTGATTATTTACACAGCTCTCATGTTCAAATTGGTTAAACGGAAAACGTTTGTATATTTTGGGTCAACTCTGGTGAACTTATTTCTTCAATATGTGCGGGAGATAAGTGCAGAGGTATGTAATTAAGCAAAGATCCTTTACATATTAAAATTAACCAATGCTGTTATTTTGCATATCAATTGCTCCCAATGAATGAATTCATTCATTTTTCTATCAGAAATAGACAAAAGTGAATTTATCTAAAAATATTTATGTTTAAGCATATAAAAAATTCTGGGAGTCCTTGTTTCTATTACTCAAGAATTTATATAATAGTATATAAAACTTCACAAAAAGAATATACATGAGTCTACAAGTATTTTCTTTTGTAGTTTATATTTATTTATTTATTGTTTCTAGTTATAAAGTGAGGAATATTTGGGAGCTTGAACTCCCAATAAGAAAAATGTAAACTTTTTTAAAGGGAAAGTGAGCGAGGGAGACCGGAAATTACCGGATGAAGGGCACGACAAGATAAGGCTAGCTGGACGGGGCAGAGCAGAGTGGAGTACAATGGGATAGAAGTAGGCCCTGCCACAGAGCATGGATAAGTGGAATTCGTCTTCCTGGCTAATAATTTGCTGTAATAATGCTTGCCCGGTACTTCAGCTAGTGACCATATAAAACCAAACAAACATACTACATCAGAGAGAACATTAATAATTTGGGGCAACTTCTGAACAAAAAAAGAAAACATTAGTGAAATTTCTGTAGGTCACATTTTAAGGCCTGAGAACGCTTTGTTTAGAACTAAATAGTTTTTAACTATGCATTTGCGGATTGCATTTGACGTTAATATTTAGATTTTATTTTCAACAAATCCTTCATATTGTAAAGTCAGAGTGCAATTCGTCAAGTCTCCGTGAAGTTTTCTTTCTTTAGAGACCTCATTTATGAAAATTGGTTGCATGTGAGAGCCGCAATACTCATCTGTACTGAAGTAATATAGGAGGAGAATTTATATAATATAAACAATAAAACATAAGGTGAAGTAGCAGCATAAAGACTATATTATGCTATACCAACTATATTTCTACTTTTGTTGTCTAAGAAAGATTTGATATAAATTTCATTTAACATTAATGAAACTATGCAATCTGATACCTGCAATGTTTTGAATTTCTCCTTAGCACACTTCAAAACATTCTCATCTGCTTGCTCTTACTGTTTGTAGTTGAGGAGAGACAACATATCCCTATTTCCTTTAAAATGTGTGTGCATGAGGGGTAATAGAAAATAAAATACTACCGTAAGCATGCAAATAAGCACTGTATCGGTAACAGTTGTTCAGTGATTAATAAATTGATTTGTTTAATAATACATTTTTAACTTGCTTGCACATATCATCTACATCTTTTACTAACCTGCTCAAATAGTAGTTTATGCAATTAGTTTATAATGTTAAGCTTTATTGCATGAGTACATGTTTTGAAAACGAGCGACGTTAGGAGCGAGTTTTCAAATTTGTACGAATGCAATAAAGCAACATTATAAACGAGTTGCATACGCTATTTTTTGTATAACAGCATTATAAATTTACAAGAGAATCAAACTTAATTTCGCGAAACAACTTTCTTCTGACGTCTCGGGTGCTTGACATCCAACGCCCTCTGGAAATCAAATTCAAGATGGCATTGTTGACATCCGTGCGAGAAAACGGTGGTCGGCTGTTCCGTCTTCTTCTACCTCCCCACGATTCTCTCGCTACTATTGGCTGAATGTGTGATGACGTCATGTCGCGTTTAATAATGGCGATGACGTCATGTAGCGTGCGATAAAATACTGGATTATGCACGATTCGGGGTATCGAAAAGGTTCGTTTATAATGATGGTATACAAAAAATAGCATTTACAACACTTAATGTACTACGAGAATAGTCCTAGTTTTCTTGCAAATGCTTCAACTTGTCCAAGATAAACTTGTAAAACTTGTTGAAAATTACTAATTACTCTAGGGAAAGTATTATTTCCCAGCTTTTTCAATGCAATATCATGACTGAGCACGCTGACTTGAAAATTTGGCCGTATCACAGCTGATAACGAAAATTCTGGCACAGATGAAACACAAATCAAACCTAACAAAACACAGTATTCTCACTTAACTGTACACAATTGTCCATTCTTTGCCGATATTGTTTCTCTCTTCTTTATGATGTAGAATATCAATGATGATGCAAACAAAGCTCGTCAGTCTGCGCAAACCACTTTGTAATATGTACAGAAAGCGTAAATATTAGATGGAGGAATTTAAGGATTCTAAGTGCCACGTCATAAAGTTGGCCAGTAGCACCAAGGTCCAAAATGTAGGTGACATTTGTAGTATCGATGAGCGCCGAACCGACAAAAATTTAATAGGAAGTCCAATAATATCTCATCCCGTAGATTATGGCGTAAGAAACGTTTCTTTGAAACCTTTGACCTCAAGGTCAAATGCCTCAAAGGTTGAGGTCTTTGACCTCAATAGTTTAGTTTTTAATGCTCTACAGCGCTTCGTTTAGGAGTATTTAACTATATAGATTTTTATAATGGAATCCAGCTCTGATAAATTCCAATATATTCTTGATGATCCAAAATACAGGGAGATGACTGATCCGACAGCCGAATAGTGATCTCACACCTCTTTGAAGTGTGGAGAATTCATTGATAAGTGATAAAGGCTGCAAATAACATCAGTTGTATGTTTCCGAAGTGTTGGGTACAATACATTAAATAGCAACTGGTATTGAAACAAATAAACTGACGCAAATAAACATCTCAGAGTCGTTAAACAGTTGCTAATAGAATTGTATACGTCCGTTCACAAGTGAATCAAATAAAAGAATACCAGCAGGCAATTACTTAATGTGAATTGGTCACACCAGATATATTGCTGTTGTTTGAGTCTGTGATTTTAAAACTCAAGAACGTTGCAATTGACTCATTGAACAAGAATGGTATATCGTAATTACTTGACATCATATCGGCAGTAAGACCAAAGTCTTATTTTTCCCGTTTGGCAGGGGTTAGTGAATACAAGAATTTTGGGTCAAAGCACCTTATTGAGTTCTTGTCTCTTGTTGGATTTTCTTCATCGTACTTTATCGTATTACTTGAAACGTCTTACGTTCTGTTAAATAATCAAAACTAAATAATGAAGCTTTCTGTCAATTCGTTTGACAACACAGCTTATAGTGTGAACACATTGGATAGTCTTATGGTATTTTCCGTGCCATGGGAGGAATAATGACAATAAATCTCCAAACTGCAATCGAGGTTCTTCTGCGATCAAATTCTCGATAGTAATCATTATTATAGTATATTATTATATAGTATTATTTCCTGATCACATTCATAATTCCTGTTTTCAGCTGGATTGATCCAGCTGATCAACTTCCACCCATACGAACAATTTTTGAATTTAATTTATTCCATTCATCTTCACCACCTTCGACCAAACTCCTCACAAACGTAACACATACTCCCGTCATTCATACCTAAACTTTATTTGTAACATCAATTGCAAATTTGGAATTCAGGAAGGGGGGAGAGGAAAACATACAATTCAGGGGATATGGCGTGACCATATTTAAGATTTCAAAATAAGTTGAAAATAATAATCTCCGTAATTTTTCATATAAATAATATATCTACAGAATTATAATATTCGCCAGAGTAGAAAATTTACCATTAAATACTGCTTTTCGTTCTTGGAGAAGGGTCGGGCACGTTGTAGGTGAGCATTCCTTAAGTAATAATACTGTCTGTCTGTACTACTTGGCGCGACAGCCCGCGTACAGACCTACCAGCATTGTTTGATATTACCACCGTAAGATAGTTGTACGATAATAATAGATGGAGCAGTACGATATTCACTTTTCAACTATCTGGCAACACTGATTACAACATTCGTTTTTCTTGACACTGATGCTCATACCCTGACGATTAAAAAGTAAGTACATTGCTCCTGGGAAAACAACGCGGTAAGTTTCAGTGATGGAACGTCAAGCATTGTTGGACTCATGGTGGAAATAACCACCATGGTTATTTCCCACCAATATTTCCACCATTGTTGGACTATTCGCGCGAATTTACATGGCAGCGGAGAAATGAGGAAAGAGTCCTATTCGAGTAAATTCACCATGACATCGCAGAAATTTGGCTTTCCTTTTAAGGGTATTGTTTCGATTATATTTTATTTTCTTTATGCTGATAAGTTTTTATTGTTACTTGTATTTATATAGAATACATACCTTTTAAAGAACCATATCTAAGAATCAAAGGGACTGAATCTATTGACTACACTGGTGAACTGACGGAACCGTGAATAAATTTCAAGTTCTGAGTGAACTGATGCATTTTCGCCACAAAAAGAACAATTCTATAATATGATTCATTCTTGAGAACTCGTACACATACTATAATGGAAAAGATCCAAAATGTCATTTTAAAAAATCAAGTTCACTCACGTAGTTAAAATTATACGTAGTTAACCCCAAAGAGTATATCTTTAACCCTTTCTTACAACTTCACAAAAATAAAACAAAAAGAAAAGGACGTTAGAGAACTGTTCAATATCGACAGGGGCTTCAAAGAATGGGAATCAAACTCTTCCCATTTGCTGTCAGATATTTTCATATCAACAAAGGAGTGAAAGATAGGGTATTAAATTTAAGAAAGTAAAAGGCCGCTTCACAATAGCCCGGGAACGGGAACGCGAACGCGAACGGGAACGTAAAGAAAGTTAAGACATGGACATCTCAGGCAGGCCTACACAACACGACGGGAACGCGAAGCTTGACGGGAACGGGAACGGGAAGGATGGTCAACATTTATCTCAGCCCGGGAACGCGAAGCCTCTCGACCAATGACAGTGCAGCAAATGGCGGCGAAGCTTTCCAGCTGATAGAGTGCGACGCGCGACATTGGTATACGAAGCGGAGTTGGGAGTAGTGCGATATTGTGGTTAGAGCGTGGATTACGATTGAGGCGGATTTTGTTAGTCTTTGTTGCTTTAGTTATTTTTAGTTATTATAGTTTGTTTTTTTCTATTCATTATATTTCATATTAATACTTAGAATTAAAATCGCCCCCCCAAAAAAAAAGTTTTATTAATTTCTTTTAAGTATATTTGAGTTTGTTTTTGATTAAATTTTAGTTGTATCCATAAGTTTCGTTCGTTTTATAGTATTAGTTTTTGCATTTTTTATTCATTTCATTTTCATTTTGTTTTTATATCTAATGAATGCGAACACAAGCTAATGGCAAATCAAAGAGTGAGCAGAGTAGCGTAGCTATAGACGTTCTTTGGTTTTGGCAACTGTTTCTTGAAGTTCTTTTTTTTTGCCGCAGCAAGTTTATAGCGCTGTTCGTCTTCCCGTTGACGTTAATTGTGAAGCGCATGTACCTCGCGTTCCCGTTCCCGTCCTTCCCTTCGCGTTCCCGTTCCCGTTCCCGGGCTATTGTGGAGGGCCCTTTACGGGGTTAATGATCTTACCAGTTGATGCGCAATCATCAAATTACATTCAATCACGTCACCTCCACCACTCTTACCATCTTCGCCACCCCAGCACCCAGCCGTCTTGTGCACCATCACCTACCCGGTTGTCCTCCCATCCATTCCTCCTCCGTTCCTGTCTCCGCCTCCACCGTCACCTTTACCATCGCCCTCGACGCCGTCTCCAACACCGACTCCGCCACCCCCTCCACCGCCACCGCCTCGCGTCTTTATCAGCCGCCTATTGTGACGTCATCCCCGGCGCTGGGGGCGGTGGCGACGCGCAACTTTCGGAGCTAGTCCTTTTCCTCCCCTCACCCCTCCCACCCTCCCCTCCACCTCCTCCTCCTTCCCTCCTTCCTTGACTGGAGACAAAACGCCACTATCTCCCCGCTAAAAGTCTTCCAATTATCTTGACGACGGTACAAGAGACTCGACAGAAGCAGACTAGAAGACGGCGACAGCGGAGGCGGTGGCGGCGGTGGGAGGAGGCGGGTTTAGAAACTTGTAGCCGCCATTATTCGACTCCTTTGTTGGGCCGTAGTACAAAACACGACATATAGATGGCACTGCGAAGCCAACAAGACTTCGCTCACAAAGGCCGGTATAGAGGAATTGGGAAGCGGTTCTTCGTGTGGGGGGGAGGTGGGGGAGCACAAATACTGCGCCGCCGAGATAGCGGCGGGGGTGGGGGAGGGGGAGGGGAGGGGCGAAGTGGGAGGGAAGTTCGTTCGTCTCAGATTAAGAACGGGAGAGGAACCTCTGCGCGGAAGACGTCGAATGGGGAAATGCGGATCTGGGGGGGGGGGGAGAGGTGTTGGCGTTTGTTCTGGAGCGGGTGAACATGTGATTATTTGATAACGGATTTTTGAGCTCTAAAATACACTTTTCAAGGCGGCTAAATAGGCTCTCAAAAGACGGTCTGTCGCATAATTACTTATATAGGCAGTGTTTGACATGAAAATAATTTCATAACAAAAAATTTACTTCGAAGGGATTTATTAAAATTATGATCATGGACTACTGGAAGAAACGCAGAATTTAAAATATAATTTTCAATTATCCTTCTTCTTCTACTTCGCGAATGGGTCACTTAGAACCACGCGGAATAGGATTATACGCAACGAATGGATCTGATTTCGTTGCTCTGACCATACGTTTCGTTTGCCTTTCTTTTCCACCTCGAAACTGCGATTTTGTATTTTTTCGAATTATACCACGATCTTCTAAATTTGAAGATCCTAATTCTCTAAGGTCTTTTTCTGTTTGTCTGCACTACTTCGGTCTGGTGACTTTACTTTCCAAGAATACATGGATTTGATTTGTTAACCTGCTAGCATTGATTCTTTCTAAATGTCCCATCAATTGGACTCTTCGCTTCCGCATTGAATCTGTGATTTTAGGAATTTGTTTGTAGATTTTCTCATTTGGTTTCGAGTAATTTATATCATTCTTGGTTTTAGGGCCAAGAAATCTTCTCATAATTTTGCGTTATTGAACTTTTGATGTTTTAAAGTTTTATTTTGAAGGTGAAGAGTTTCTTATGCATAGAATTCTTGGTTTTCATTACAATTTTCAGTAATCCATTCTCCTAATCATTTGAATTTTTTAATGCGGAACACTTTGTTATTTCCAATTTTAAGTTCTTGTGAAGCTGTTTTAATATCTGTCATAAATTTTGTCTTTTCAAATGAAACTTGCTGTCTGATTTTCGCGTCTTGTTCATATAATATTTCCTTCATCTGTAAATAATCCTTCATTTTTTATGTGACCTAGCTGTGTAGCTAGTGTTGAAAATCCGCCACTGTCGGGACTCGAACCTAGGACCTATCGGCTAGAGTCGCTGCAAAGCCATGGGTAATGCTAGCTCTGAGCTATACTGAACGGGTGCTTCGGTTAGAAGATACAGTGTATCCTTTCGACAAGACCACCTCTTTACGAAGACCACCCCTTTTGAAGAGCAATTTTCTCTGAAACGGCATAATTCCATAAGACCAATGTATTTTTAACCCCTTAAAGATGATCACCTCACTTCCCGACCAACAATTACGAATTTTTGTCGTAGTGTAACATCGCATTCCCTTTATGACGACCAGAAAACCTGGCTTTGAATGAAATAATAAACCCAAGATTTCGCGTACTACTGTGAACCAAGCCTTTTCCGTTATCTTTCAGATAACCAAAAGCGATAAGGCGCCGGTGACTTCACTATTACTCCGAAGAAGAAACCTTTCAGGAAAAGTAGAGAAACTATAGCGTAGTAAAGTTAAAAGATAATTTCACAGAAACAAAACACTACTTCTGAATTACGACAATCAGAACTGCACCGTACGACAATAACGCAGTACATTATGCAGAAACATTCTTACACTGTACTCTTCTTTTTTATTACATTATTTAATTATACAATTGATTAAAGAAATTGAATGATGCGATACCATAAAACTTTCATTTGAAACTATAATAATGATACAATGCCACATCTAGTAGTCCCAGCAACAGCGGTGAATACAGTTGAATAGTGCGATGATACCTTTAAGAAGACATCTCCTCTAAAAGACCAATTGTCGGTTTGATTGATTGTTTAGTGATTCTGGGCGCGTCAACTACTGAGGTCATTATTCCCATAAGTGTAGTGAATGTTTTTCATTGGGAGGTGGCGGTGATCTTCCCCCGGCGAGAGGGAGCAGCTGGCGGGTTTTTCCCAACCAGGTATCTCCCACCGGTGGGGCACTACCCCAGCCGGGACAAGTTCCAAGTCCCCGACCGGTTTCCCTGCATGTGTGGTAGTGTAGTGCATGTTAGTGTGTGTGTGTGTAAGGGGAGAGGATAGGACAAGGATGAGAAAGGAAAGATCGCGCGCGGTCCGTGGCCCGTTTGATAGGGTGCTGCTCCGGCATTTGCCTGGTGTTGACCGGAGAAAACACGGAAAACTACCGATCAGAGCAGTCGGCCCAAGAGCTCCTCCAGGCAGCGACTGAATTCGACCTACCTGAAAACCTAGTGTGGAAAATCCTGCCATCGTGGGGACTGTAACCTACGACCTCCCGGTCAGAGGCGCTGCAGTGACATCAGTTAATGCACTGAGCCACCACCTCCGGCCGACTTACAGAGGTTTTCACTACACATCACAAGGTTACCGTATGTGTACTAAGAGTAACCTCTGAAAGCGCGCGAGTGCGTGCCTGCCTGCGTGCGCCCGTACAAGACACGCGTGCGTGGGGGCGTGGCGGGGCGTGACCTTGGAGCCGCGCGCACGTGTCGGGGCGGGGCAGGAGTCGAGTGGGCACGTGTGCGCGGCGCGTGGGTGTGCCCGCCTCCACCCGAGCACACAATGCCCCTGCGCACCTGTGCCGCTCCCAGCGCTCTCCCGCCTCCTGCGCAGGGGGTTCCATTCCACTGCCGCTGATGTAGCTGGAGTCTTGTACCGCAGGTAGGGTAAAATCACCTGTATTTGATGTATATTTAGACCGGTAGCGGTAGCTCAGTGCATCAACTGATGTCACTGCAGCGCCTCTAACCGGGAGGTCCTAGGTTCCCACTCCCCACGGCGGCAGGATTTTCGACACTAGCTTTTCAGCTAGGTCGAATTCAGTCGCTGTCTGGAGGAGAATTCTAGCGGCCGGCTGCTCTGATCGGTAGTTTTCCGTGGTTTCTCCGATCAACCCCAGGCAAATGCCGGAGCAGTACCCTAACAAACGGGCCACGTACCGCACGCGATCTGTCCTTCCTCTTCCTTGTCCTATACTCTCCCCTTACACACACACTTACACTAACATGCACTACACTACCACATATTCCGGGAGACCGGTCGGGAGCCTAGAGCTTGTCCCGGCTGGGGCGGTGCCCCTCTGGTGGGAGAGTCCTGGTTAGGAGGAAACCCCAGTAGCCGACGGTAGGTCGGCGCTTGATCTCGCCATCCAGCGGGGGAAGATCACCGCCATCTCCCGGAAAAAAACATGCACTGTACTAACGGGACTAATGACCGAAGTAGTTGACGCGCCCGGAAACACGAAAAAATCAGTCAATCAATCAACCTGAATATTTAGGATTTCGTAACGTGGCGCGTGAGGGATTTGTCTTCACGATGGAATATGGCACGACTTTTCGGGTGTTTCTCGGTCGTGTCGCAAGATGTCGTTTAATCTGCAGCACTGCTTGATAGGTCGCGATCATGCGACATCTGGTGGCCCGATCGATAAAGACGCAAAATTCCGTGCCATGTTCCTTCTTGAAAACAAACACTTCTCGGACCACGTTACAAAAACCCAAGTACATTTAAGAACTTTTTTGGAAGTTTTCTTAAAATATTTGAGCTACAGTACTCCTAAATTCGTTAAGGGAACTGGATTATGTGGCTCAGAGCATCAACTGATGTCACTATGATCAGGAACATCAAGGGTTCGAGTCCCCGCGATGGCAGGATGTTCGGCACTACCTAGATAGCTAGGTAGGTTTCAGTCGCTGTCTGGAGGAGAATTCTATCCGCCGGCTGCTCTGATCGGTATTTTCTATGGTTTTTTCGATGAACTCCAGGCAAGTTGCGGTGCAGTACTCTTACAAACGGGTCATGAACCGTGCACGATCTTTTTCCTTCCTCATCCTTGACCTATCCTTATTCCTTACTAACTCACACACTTCAATGTACTACACTACCCCAAATGTCTAGAAAGCGGTCGGAAACTTAGATCTTGTCTAAGTTGGGGCAGTTCTCCGTTCTTGGAGACATCTTGGTCGGGATAAAAGCCCTAGCCGCAGTGTAGGTCAAAACCAGATCTCGCCATCCAGCGAGGGACGATCATCGTCAAATACAGAGGGAAACACTTGCACTACACTTACGGGATTAATAACTGCGCTCTGAGTCAATCATCAATCAATCGCTATTGATGATTAGCATACCTCTTTCTGAATATACTTCTTGCCTAAAAGTGGCCAATTTTAAATTTACTCTAGTTCTAATTAATTTATTTCCAAAACCCATTTTGATTAAGTGCTTGATACTAGAACATAATAAACGTTTGGTAATGATGACGTACTTTACTCATATACTGCTTTCTAGATAGTGTACTCCTGAACATGTTTGAGGCAGATTAAGTTCAAACCAGTTCATGTTACAGCATTGCTATTCGAACTTGCTGTCAATTTATTGTTTGTATATATAAAAGGAGGAAAAATAAATTTTAAAAATATTTTCATTCAGCAACTCGCCACTAGAAGGTTTTAGTTTTTCGTTCTGCAAGTTTGAATCAAGTGGGAAGTCTTGAATTCTTATTTTTCTAATTTTGTTCTTGAATTGGACCTTTCCCAGTGGTCCATCATTGGTGCCTTTGTCCGGTATAATAGCAAGGCGGATACATCATAAGATCTGTTAATATCTAAAATAGATCCGCTTAGAATGTTACTCGAGGCGACATGATCATCTAGAAAGTGTCATCTAATTTTTTAACATTCCGGTGGACAGAAAGAAATGCTTGTTTCGCCTGCATTGTTACTTACCCTCTTCTGATAAAATGGCGTGGTTACGCGTGAATTTTGTTTTCATAGAAAGTCACAGGAAGAAATGGAAAAATATTTGAAGGAATGAAGAACTAAATTAATTCAAAATTTCATTTTTTTCCCCTTTTAGACGTGTCAGCTTTCAGTTGTACACTACAGTTGATCTATCTGTTGTTATCTATTGGCGCCTGTGGAACCTAACTACAGAGCCTCTCGTGGTAACAACCGTTCTCCTGACGATGGAATCTCCCAGATCCTTGGTACTTCCAGAACAATACCCCAATGTGGCTCCGTAGGCTCTGGTAATGTAGCTCTTAGGTCGATCTCGGTGCAACATTAGTATAAATCCGAGGTAGCCGAGATCCAATCTCTGTTTTCGTGTCATCGTTCTGTGTGCAGAGAGATAGTTCTTCACACATTGTCCTCATTTCATTTCGATACCCACCTGCTTTTTTGGGGAAATTTGGGAACAGCAGGGATAGGTTATGTCTCACTCTCATAATGAACGCTGTTTGAAAATATTACCTACATTCTCAAGAATAGTCTATTCAAAATTTCAGAGTGCATACTTATCGCCACAAAATCTAAAACTCCGAACACAATGTACATTTATTATACTCTTGTCCCGTATCGTAGTTTAAAAGTCTCACCGCTAGCCTAGACTCTCTGATATATTATGCAACTTCTTTGTTCAACGCTTGAAATGTTTCTTTTATAACAAAAGAACAAAGAAGTTCGTAATGTATAACGTAATGCCGCAATTCCTAAAAGTCTTCTGAACGTTGTTCTTTGTGACCCATTATAAAGTCCTTATCACGTGATCAATAGAGTTTAAGGATGTCTCCTTACGCCTGTCGCTAAAACTCCCTACTATATCTTTCATATTCCATATGAAAAAAATTAAGATATTACGGGACGTAAATTAGAGTAATATAATTTGAAATATCCAAATATGAATTTCGGTGTAAAGAATTCTACTTACAACAACAAAATAGTTGATTTACAAAGGGAGTTAATGAATCATTCTCCATATGAAGAATAAAATGTTGATCCAACGCAAGCAGAGATATCATAATGTGCACCATATAAGACCTACAAACGTGTTCCGTTACTCGGAAGTCCGTCCGCCTTCGGGAATCTTCGCTCCCCCTCCGGGTCGAGCCCCCTTGCCTGCTAGCTTGGTAAAGCCTCAATGGCCTAGGTACTCGCTCCAGGCAAGGCGAACCCACCTGCCTTCGCGCAGAGCTCAGAAACTTACACTCCTCGAAAGAGAGATTAATTCCCGAGACAGTTGGCGCGAGGCGCCAGCTCCCGGGTTCGTAGCCCGGGGACGGCAAGTGCCGTCGCCTCCTCCCTGAAGGCAAACATCGACTTCCATTTTGGGTTTTAATATTTTAAAATATATATATATAATGAAATTTTTAAAACATAATTAATCACCTCAACCCAAAACAGCTAATATGTGACTCATGGTCGTAATAATATGAGCAGAGTTACTAAGCTATTGTCATGTCATTTGTTAAAACATTACGAGTATATTTTCACTAATTGTTGTATAAAATATATATTATGATTAACTATAAAACATTAAAAAACTACTATGGGTCTATACATTTATATAAATTTAGCATTTACTGCTGAGATAGATTTGATTGTAAATTGATATAGATTAATGTACGTTAATCGATTACAAAAAAACGTTGAATATACGTTACAGGGAACATAATATTACAAGCACATAAATTGCAATACATGGTTGAACTGACTACTTAATTTTATAAAAACCATGCAGTATACATAATCCTAACAAAAAAGAATTCAGAATGGTAGAAGAAACAATACATTTCATTACATGTGAATAGCTTTGTGTTAGTATTTCTTATATTGAAATACTTGGTTGATAAAAGCAGTGTTTGACCGCAAATCACAAAGTATAAAAAATATAATTTATAATTCATAATGACAGTGATAATATTATAGTATTTAAGACATTTTTCTTGTATTTCTACTGATGTATCATCTATATCTCCAAAAGAAAATTTAATACAACAGTGAAAGAGAGTGACTGATGTAAATTTGAAATTCACGGGAATATTCCACACGGGTAGTGTTCGTATTAATTCAACAAAATGTTTGTATGGAGTTATTATCCATATTTGAGCCTTATGTCATTTATTTATTGTATTTTCCAGTTTCTCAAGTTTAATGAATCGAAAAAATTAAAACAAATTATAAAAAATGAATGTTGTTTGTGGAGCGGGCATAAAGTAAACCAAAAACCTCAAGGGAGTTAATTATATCATTATGTGTTTTGCTTCCGACGATAAACTCAGTAGTTTTTTTAATGTTTTATAGTTAATCATAATATATATTGTCATGGTTCCTATTATCCTTATCTCCTATCACAATAACAATATTATATTTCCATCAATCTGTCCCAAGATATTGGATACCATTACCCTCTTTTACTAGCTCGTCGTAATAATAGGAAGCCACATCAACGAATTTATATCCGTGGGTACGCAGAACCGGCCGATACGGGAAACCGTAAATAACACTATTATTATTGTAGGGACTAATACTCATTAATTAAAATAAAAATCTGAAATTTGTTTCCATAGTTGAATAACGACACTGCTAAATACACTTTTTTAAAATTTCTTTCTTTAATTTATTATTGGTGCACCTTCCCAAATTTACTATACTATTACTCATTATTGGATCCATTTAGCGTTGCTTCCAACCACAATCTCACAATTTTTGTCCTACAATGTATTTTAAATTTGGTCTTGCTACACAAAAACAATAAAAAATGTCAAAAGTTTTATCACTTCCCTTTTTGGAGTAGCTGCTGCTGTATATTCACGGCCCCATCAGTTTCCACTAACCTTCTTGCAACCACACATTCCAATTCCATCCATTTTCTTCACGAATAACTTAACACTATGCCTCTGACAAAACTGTATATTAGAATTCATGGCGCCTACCACGCGTCTCCGTCCGTGCCTTACCACGGCTAATCATCCTCTGACAACTCCTCGACTTTTTCGAAGCGCTTTAAAAAATAAAAAATAAAAAAATAAAAAAAAACAATAAAAAAAACAATCGACGGTTCTCCTTACGCTGTTTATCCTTTCCAATTCCCCTCTACTAATTATATACAACTAAATGTTTTTAGAAATTCGTATTATTTCCGAAATGTCCATATATTGTTGTATTCTTTTGACTCGTACACGAATATTCTTTCAATTTCTAAATGCGATTTCTCGCCGCTCGTCATGCTTCAAAACACTTGATGGCGCTCTCCTCCCATGACACCATTACTAAATAATTGTTTATAATGTTTCCTTTTGCATGACGGGATCACTACAATATTTTATACAACTATTAGTGAAAATATACTCGTAATGTTTTAACAAATGATATGACAATAGCTTAGTGACTCTGCTCATATTATTACGACCACGAGACACATATTAGCTGTTTTGGGGTTGAGGTGATTATTAATTATTTTGTTTTAAGAGTTTCATAGTTAATACTAAATAAATTATTAAGTACTTGACAATTTTGGAAGTGTTCTGTTACGTTTTTAAAAATTTCATTGTTGCTGGAGGTGAAGAAAAGAATGAGAAGTTTTAGAATCGAGGCGATTTAGCTCATTTGGATGAAGGTTCGTTTACGGAAGGTTCCAAAATATTGTATTTATAACTAGAGAAAATATATTATAAGTTGTGAGTTGTTTGTTTTGGTTACGAAAAGTGAGTATTAGTTGCTTGAGCTCGTGTGTACAGATGAATATAGTTAGATACTGAACTACAGTTGCAGATATTGAATACACAGCTCAAGAGCTCTTGAATATCCAACTCTACCTTACTCTCCAGCAAGGCATATAAATATTTAAGCTTTTCGTAAATATAGAACTCAGCCTTCACAAACGTGTTGTTGGTGCAGACATGGATTAAGGATTAGAGAGACATAATCGTGATTTTTTTAGGGCAACGATAATATAATAAATGCTGGTTTACTTAATGGTGTTGTAATAAAGTATATATAAATTACATGGATTCAATACTGCATAAGACAATAAGAAGTACCGTATCATGTGTATTCGTAATGAAAAAATAGTAAAGATGTGTTAGGGGACGTAAATTAGAGTAATATAAGTTGAAATATCCAAATATGGATTTCGGTGTAAATAATTCTACTTACAACAACAAAATAGTAGATTTACAAAGGGAGTTAATGAATCATTCTCCATATGAAGAATAAAATGTTGATCCAACGCAAGCAGAGATATCATAATGTGCACCATATAAGACCTACAAACGTGTTCCGTTACTCGGAAGTCCGTCCGCCTTCGGGAATCTTCGCTCCCCCTCCGGGTCGAGCCCCCTTGCCTGCTAGCTTGGTAAAGCCTCAATGGCCTAGGTACTCGCTCCAGGCAAGGCGAACCCACCTGCCTTAGCGCAGAGCTCAGAAACTTACACTCCTCGAAAGAGAGATTAATTCCCGAGTCAGTTGGCGCGAGGCGCCAGCTCCCGGGTTCGTAGCCCGGGGACGACAAGTGCCGTCGCCTCATCCCTGAAGGCAAACATCGACTTCCATTTTGGATATTTTAGTAATATGTTTAAATAAAATTATTTAAAGTGGCATTTACTTCTGAGATATATAGCGATTTATATATTGTGTCGCTTCTCACTATTTAATTACCCTTAAAATTCTCTCAACTTGCGTAATAGAAATAATAAAGATTTATGCTTTGAGCTTTGCTGATATGCAGCTTAATATTATTATAATCCTTCCTTATTGTAAATGTTGTTGTATTGCTGCCTAGTATTTAGTTATATTTAATATTCTTCTTATCCTAATTCATGGGTATGGACATTCTATTGATTAATACTCAAGTAGCCGTATGTTGTCGTGCCGTTCATACGAATCAACGATTTATAACAATTTGTTCTAAATAAAAATGTTTCGATTGATTGCAATTCACTACTAAATAGTCCGCCTTATTTCAAATAAAACAATGTAACATTTGTTCATTGATCTAATTGAAACAAAATGTTAATTCTTGACCTCATTTTTATATTTAATAATGACCAGTTCTTTTACTCAACTCCAATTAAATCGTTTTAATTATTAATTTCCTTTTCTCTTTATCATATATAAAGTTCTTTGTTGCCTACATCTTCGCGCGCTCTGGGACGATTGGATCACGTAGCCAAAGTCTTCAAAGCTTCCATGGCGTCTTCTCTTTTCTATAGTAGCCTATTTATCGTCTAAATGTCCTTCAATTATCTAAGGCGTTCCTGTCTAAGAGAGATTACCAAATGACTGTAACGCAATACTATTTAATTTTTGAACAGTTTTCCAACATGTTACAGTGAAAATAATCTTACAGGCACATAAATTGTAATATATTGTTGAGCTTAGACTATTTCATTTTGTAAATAACATTCAGTACTTCACAATACCTTACAAAAATGAATATGTATTGTTAGGAAAAACAGTTTTTACCATTACAAGAGAAATGCGTTGAGTTAATATTTCGTATATTGAATTACATAATGAAAGTTGAAAATGAGACAAACATCACGTTGTCCTTGATGATGATGATGATGATGGTGATGATGATGTGAGCGTGATGAATCCGTAAAAGGGCAAGAGCCTCCTGTCACCTTGATACATATGAGGAGAAAATTGAAAGAAAAATTTGGAGCGGTTTTAGAGAAAAAAATATTTAAAAAATAAAAATTATCTATATTTTGGGGAAAATTACCCGAAAACTACTTGTATTTTCGATGAATTGTACATGATCTTACTTGAATATCTGTCTTTAAGAAATAGATTACATTGAGGAAAGAAAATCTCTACGTTAATGTTATCCGAGTTGTAGGATCATGCCCCAAAAACTTACACTTTTGCCGTTTTCTAAAAATTTTGGATTTTAACGAACATGAGATCTGCAACATTCTCTTAATTGTCCTTGACACTATCCGAGGGCAAAGTTTAACAAAAATTTTGGTGCCATTTATGAGAAAATTTTGAAAATTTTTTGAGGCTTCAGGAAAAAATTTAAAATATCCGGTTGAAACTCCCAATTCCTCGAATTTGTTTAGTTCGATCGCGGAATATCAATTTTGGAGAAAATCGGCTTAACGGTTTAGGAGCTAGCGTTGACCACAGATGGACGGACAGACAGACGTTTGGCATCAATCGATTTTTCGATATCAAGGAGCCACAAAACATGGATTCTGGCCACACCACATGGTAGAAGAATAGTATATTCTGCAACGAGCGTAGAATGATGGCTATTATTCACGAGTGGATGTTTCCGACGCGAGCGACGTAGGAGCGAGTGTCGGAATTTCCACGAGTGAATAATAGCCATTCTACGCAAGTAGAAGACTATACTTTCTCTACGACTTTGATATTGAAGTTTTAAAAATTCTAAATGATAACATGTGAGCGTTTTAACCTTACAAAGTGGCCACAATTATGTGAACTCGCATACTGTTTCGTGGTTCACCTGTCTTACGATAGTTGCGGAAGAGCACGCAGCGCCTCTGTAGGCGACTGCGAGAACCCTAAGTCGTTGTGTAATGAACTAGGACGAATGCGATTGGTCGACAGGTGTGTTAGAATAATATTCTCGCACGGCTTGTGGAATTGGCATGATTACTGCATCCGATAACATGCAGAAATGAATACATTCTGCTATAGTCGTAGAGAAATAATTTACTGATATAATAACCCGATTTATCCACTTTTTCATAACCAGAGCCCGGCAATAGGAGTTTTTATTTGCCGAAAATTCATCGTTTTCTGGAGCACGATAACATAACTTCCTTTGCTTACGAAGGAAGTGCGGGAAAGTACCAGTTAAGACGGGTTTCGACATAACACAAGTACTCACTTATAATTTTCTCGTTATGATGTTGATATAAATTTGTATGCAAGTTCAATCATTTATATTATTGTCAATCTAACATCATACACATTCATGTCCATTACACTTAAATAAACTAGTTTTCACCTTGCTTCCAGCATAGCCCCAACGAAGCAATAAAGCTCGGTTTGGACCACTGTGACATCATCTCCCAACGCCATTCATTTCAGAGGGTGCAATTATTTATTCTCTGCCTCCCGAAAGAGGAAATCGTGGATTTATTTTTTTTTCCACCCTCCCGCACCGCATTCCAATGATCACCACTCACCGGGGTCCGCGAATCCCGGGCGAGGGGCGGCATGAAGCTATTGTTTCTGCTCCCCCGTGAGTGCACCCGGTGTCGCGGTGGTTTGGGGGATATTTCGTCACGTTCGGTTGGCAGCTGTGGGGGTGGGGTAATGCGGATGAGCTAAGTGCAGGGTCTGATTAAGTATTTTATTCGCGAGTGGAACCAGGTAGGGTTGAGTGAATGCTGGAGAACGGTGGTGTTGTCAGGTACAGGGCGTGTTACTACACGAGGGATATTTTGGGCTGGCGCCTGGAAAGAGCGGAATAGTTCGGGGTAGTTCTTTATTCGCAGGTCTGGTGGCGCAGGCACTTGGAGCTGGTTTGCCTAAGTACGAGGTCACAAAGGTTGCGGAATCGTATTGCGTGAAAAGCGTTGAAGTTTTCAGTTGCATTAGGGTGCATTCATGTATCACCTCTATACAGGCACTAACTCCCTACACCTACAAAACCTCAAATTCCGAGATGGACGCACAGGCTACATGGAATTTATAGCCTTACTAGCAAAATACCCCGCATTTCCCGTGATTTATTCATATCCAATCCTTGTGAAAGAAGAAAAAGACCAATTTTATGTAAACCATGGTGTTTACGGTGGTATTTTAAGGTTATTATTTTTAACGTAACTGGTTAAAGTTTTAATAAAATATTGTATTTTTTAAATTTTATTTTACAGTACATTCCTTGAAGATTATTTTTTTATCATTTGCGCTGCTACTAGACTTCAGCAAATCTATTAGGTACCGCATCGCTACCGGCCTCTGGCTAGGAACCAATATGCTCTTATCAATAGGTGAAACATAATGATCGTGGTGCATCTACCAATACAGTATTTAAAATATTTATTTTATGTATTTGTATTGTATTTATCTTTACCAAAGACACTACGGGAATCCTGAAGAAGGGCATGAAAAAATTTCATATTTATTCACATACTACTTTTTGAAGAATCGTTGTCAGTTATATGTCGTTGTAAACTTTTATTAGCATAGATGATCGGATGGACTGTGGAGGTCTTATAAGGGACTTATTTTTTCTCGCTACCCATGACCGGGAGCGCCTGATCTTATACCAATTTGGCAACCACGTGAAATATCATTAGCATCCCTTTCACTTTTAATGACCTTCCTGCAGTCATGCGTCCTTAGGTTTCGGTTTGGGGGACTGCGGTAAATTTAATTATTTGTCATGCAAAAGGTGACACTGATGTTGATAGAGGGCACAGGAGTTCTCATGTTACTTTAATATATTATTGTTAATAGTCAGTTGTGGAGCTTTACCTCACTTGTATGACAATAACTTATTACGACAATGATCTCAGTTTCGTAAAGTTTGACTTTTATAAAACCAAAATTTATATAATAAATTATATTATACGAAAGATTTGAGAGATCATATTAATTTGATGACATTTTATAACACAACACAAGAAAATTGAGGTATTGTTCCATTTTCAATAATTGGCATATAAAATTATATTCTGATAAATTGTTTAAATGTATAAGAACACTTTTCTAGAAATATGAGGTACGTTGATTCGTGCTTTCTAAAATTCGTTTTCTCAAAACTGGGAATGGGACTTTTTTCTTGCCACAGGACTTAGTCCATCCCTGCTACTGCGAAATATCCTGATTCCCCCAACCCACGTACAGACTGATCATAACAACTACCCATCAAGTAGCTTGCCCTCCACGGCACACGTATGTAAATTTGCTCAACATTTATTGGCTCATCCCTCCCAACACCGTCGCGTCTCCAAAGCACTCACATGCCACCCGTTCTCCACTCTCACCCCACCATTTTCCCTCGAAATCACTCGGAGGCGTTAGTGTTGCCAAATGTGTAGAGAAAAATTTCTCCAAAATGCTGTGTGCAATTATCCACAAAAAGCATTTTTGAAAATATCCGTCTCCTAAATTATTTCAGTAATGTACATACCTTTTGCGGCTCTCACACGCATCCAATCTTTATAAATGACGTCTACAAAGAAAGAAAATTTCACGCAGACGTGACGAATTTCACTTTGACTTTAAAAATATGTAGAATTTGTTTGAAAAAACTGCATCTAAATATTCATGTTAAAATAAATCCGCAGCACTCGGCAGCACTTTTCTACCTATATCGTTAAATAACTTTTAAACGAAGCGTTCTAGAGCCTTAAATCTTGAGGTCGAAAACCTCAACGAAACGTTACTCACACCGAAATCTACATGATGAGATCTTTTTGAACATTCTATTACATTTTTGCTGGTCCGGTGATTCTCGATATTACCCCACTTGTTTAGAGATGTGCAGAATCTAAAACTGAATGTGAACTTGAACTTATTACTTGATATTATTCGCGATTGAACTACACGGGTGTACCTCTGCTAGGTAATAACGTTAAATAAGAATAGTTAGTTTTGACAAGGGTGTATTGAATTGTTATTATTTACAAGGAGACATATAGAACAAGTGACAGAGGTTGAGAGGGTTTTGAACAAAAATATATATAACAGGCTTAATATGGGAATGGAAAAATAGGGAAGAGGGTGGGTACATGCGAGAGTTCTCGTATGGGTATAAATCGCCATTACAAAGTACTATTGAATGATAATTTAGTGTTCTTCGGCGCGTCAGCTGATTATGTCATTTACGTTTCATGCTCCTAGAATCTTTAATCAGTCAATTTGTAACGTAAGTGCAGAACATGTTATATCCTGCCGATGCTTCTCCCCTGCTGGAATGTGAGAACCAATGCTGAACTATACTTCGATTAAAATAGTAAGTCATTTCAAGGTCACGAGCTGAAAAGAAAGGGAGACCTTGTCATGCAATCGGGAGATTAGATACCAAAAATATTAAGTCGTAACGAAGTTCGCAATTGGTGTCCACGTCCCTTGCCTGCTCGTGACGTTGAAGGGATTTACTGTTTTAATCGGAGTATACAGTTGGATTGGGAGGAGGGGTCCCATCCAGGAATATGCCCCCATTTGGGCACCGCCCCAGCCGTGACAAGCCCTAAAATCTTGATTGTGAGGTAGTGCAATACATGCAAGTGCGTAGGTGTGTGTGAGGAGGGGAAAATGATGAAGAAAATCGCACGCGCAGTTCATAGCTCATTTGTTGAGGTATTGTACCGACATTCGCCTGGAGTATATCGTAGAAACCACCGGGAGCGGTAGCTCAGTGCATAAACTAATGTTACTGCAGTGCCTCTGACCGGGAGGGTCTAGGTTACACTCCCCCCGGCGGCAGGATTTTCGACACTAACTTTTCAACTAGGAAGAATTCAGTCGCTGTCTGAAGGAGAATTCTAGCGGCCGGCCGCTCTGATCGATAGTTTCCCGTGGTTTCTCCGATCAAAACCAGGTGAATGCCATAGCAATACCCTAACAAACGGGACACAGACCGTGCGCGATCTTTCCTTCCTCTTCCTTGTCCTATCCTCACCCCTTACACACACACACACACTTACACTAGCATGTAATACACTACCACATATGCCGGGAGACCGGTCGGGGACTTAGAAATTGTCCCGGCTGGTGCAGAGATACCTGGTTGGGGAAAATCCCACTAGTCGACGGCAGGGCGGCACCGGATCTCGCCATCCAGTGGGGGAAGTCACCGCTAACTCCCGATGAAAAAACATACACCACAGATACGGGAACTCATTAGTTGACGCGCCCGGAGTAACTAACAATCAATCCGGCATTCTCCTGGAATTGATAGGAGATACCACGGACAACTCTCGATTCCTGCTGTCGGCCGCGAGAATTCTCCTCCAGACAGTGAGTTAATTCGACGCAGTGCTAGGTAGAGTCGAAAATCCTGCCACCGTTGTCCCTCCCCGACGCGATGTAATGGCAATGCTTCTACTGAGTCATCTCAGTCGGTCCCAAGAAGTATTATTATTCCAAGGTTTTTGAGACTATGCAGTCATACTATTGGCCGTGCCTGCACTAGGATTTTGGTTTATTTGACGGCTTAAAACTTGATAATGGTATTGTTTTAAAAAAGTATATTACGTGGTTTTACTTAATTTTGGGAGTTGTTCAAACTTTTCAAAATATGTTTTTTATTAATATCTCCTTTTTTTTTAGAGTGAATCGATTTTGTTAAAAATGTGCATTAATCATTATTGAAGTCGTAGGCTTCCGCGGTCTGTCATGTAAATGATTGTGGCTGTCCGGGTGACGCCGCGTCGAAGGCTGTGCAGGTGCAAGGCGAGCAGACCAGCCCTGAGGAAGACCACGAATAGATGGTCGAAACGTCGGCAACACAACCTTCGACCCGGACAGTCAAGATCATTTACATTAATCATTATTGTATTACTGTAATAAGGCTTCACGGTTTAGCTCATTGTTCAGCGTGCTCGCTTGCTATCACGAGACCCCGGGATCGATTTCCGATCGGGGCCAGATTATAATGTGCGTTTTCCTTGCAATGTCCCAGTGTAAACTGCTGTGTGACGATGAGAAAAGTTACTTGTGAGGTTGAGAAGACCAGAATGCGGTTTGGGGATGTCTTTGTGATACTACACGTACCCTCTTAACCCATCACCGCGAGGCCGAGACGCTGCTTGTAGGCCGTGTACGCGGGCTGTCGCGCCAAATGCAGACAAACGGATTACTATAATAAATAGTAAACTGTATGACATAATGTAAATTACTGTTTTAATATAATAATAATAATAATTATTATTATTATTAAAAAATTACTGATTTTGTTTTCTTTACAATACTATAATTTTTTGCAATTTTCCACAGGTTTTCCTTATTTACATTTTGTGTTTGCCAGCCCTGAATTATTGTCCCTTTCGAGGGTGAAATTCGTCCAATATGGCTACACGGTAGGACGCTTCAATCGAGCCGCCTATACCTCCTCATTACGCGCCTTGTAGCCCTCACGCTCCATAGAGCAAACACTGTGCCGTGGTGTCTCGCGAGGCCACTATCTCCGACTGCATCGGATTCGCGCTCCATGACTAGCGCCAGTCGCTTGTTATTAGTCTCACAAGCTGCTTGGTCTCATCCCTTCACCTTACTACCACAGGGTGAAAACAATGCTTTGCATGACAACACTGTTGAGGCGCGACTAAACCATTTTTTTTCGAGAGATGCTATTATTGCCATCATCGTAGATTTTTTGACTTTCTTTTCATTGGGAAATACTTGCCTGTTTGCGAAATATTTCGTTGTACATTGCTCCGGAAACATTTTAGTGTCCAAAGGCGACTCCACACATTCGTTATTCGGTGAGTGGCGAGCAACCGCTCGCCGAATCACATGTCATGTGATTGAGTTGCTTGCTATTTGCCGAATGACGAACATTCGGTACTCACCCAACCACCACGTGTCGATTTTCTGGACACATCTAAAGAAGCAAACATTCGACGAGCACATCAGCTGTTTGGGGTTGGGCGAGCAGTTGTTCGCTGCTCGGAGAATGCCGAATGTGTGGTACCGCCTTGGCGAAGCTTCGTCTCTCCACCCTCCCTATTCACATTATACGTCATTCGGGCGTGGAAAGTGTTTCTAGATTTGTTATTTCTTTATAATTACTTCTCTTACAGTACTACAGAATACAACCAAGTCACTTGTAAATTTAAATGAAATGTACTACTATTTTAAAAAAATGCTTTTGAATTTTGCATTTTACTATTCCTTCATGTCATAGCTACGATGCACACACTAAATATACGTACACCATAGTGTATGTATTATGAAAAATATCGAGGAAGTCGTTCATTTTTGTTGATGGAAAAGAGTGAATTTACAAATCTTCCGATTTGATTTTGCTTCTTTTCTAAAACGTGCGTCGGGCATTTTTATAGTTTTCGTATTTCCTATTAATGTTATTGAGCGTGAAATGTGCTAATCCTTGGGAGTGCGAGACACCAAATAAATTATTTTGTTGCATTATTCTGCTTCAGAAATGTCTTATTCGTGTTAATAATGTTAATTCGACTCGTAAATAATTATTTACTTTGAATTTTACGGTTTGTGAAGTAATTACTTATTTTATATAATACGTAAATTACTTATTTTATGCAAAGAATAATTGCATCCTACTATTAACTCCGGTTTTTTATTTGCTGCAGTGATAGAAAAATTAATATTTCATATTTTAATGATTATATATTTATATATTTCATTGCGATGAGGTAAATAAATATTGTAAAAATAATGTGTAATAAAAATATAGACGACGCCAAAAATGGGGAATCCGAGGGAATCATATGGCGATGTAGTAAATAATCAGAATTTAAGATAAGTGTAGTGTAAGTAATCTACTAGGAAAATAATGGACTATTGCAAAAATAAGTCGGAATGGACACGTGAGATATTTCCGTAGGGGTAATTAATTATATATAAGAGTTGAAGAAACGATTAGTCAAGGAATAAACAACAAAAGACGATTATACAGGAAGTCCAATCAGAAACTAAATGGCGTGAGAGGTTGAGCGAAAATCAGCGCTTAAAAACTAAGGAGGAATGAAAATGTGGACAGCACTGCGCATCTTAAGTAAACAGAAGAATAGCGCGATTTATGAAGAAACGGTAGACGATGTTCCGACACGGTGATGATGGGATAGTTAGTGTTGGCTGGCTGCAGTGACGGTAACAAATGTTTTAAGTTTGATGTATAGATATGTGTGATAAGGAGAAGATTCGGAACATGATGACTGATAGTGTATTGGAGTAGATAACACAATTTGGATTCTACTTGGAATTCGACGTCCAAAAATGTAGAGGACACGAACAGGAAAGTGAAAAAGGAAAAAGGGGACTTTCAAAACAGACGTATTATAAGAAAATCAAGTTGTGTTAACTAGTAATAATTTTTATAATATAATAGGGGGTAAATGGTAATGCATACATGGGGAAGTAAGAAAAGTATATTAATGTGGTAATGTAAATAATAGTGTGAATGGAAGTATTAATGTATATAGGTTTTAAAGGGTTTTTATTGCCTGTTGTATTGTATTTGTTTGATATGGAAATGTGTTATGTAAGTTTGTTTTATTCGAGCTGTTTATTTGAAAATGTGTATTATTATTATTATTATTATTATTATTATTATTATTATTATTATTATTATTATTATTACTATTATTATTATTATTATTATTATTATTATTATTATTATTTCGTGCAGGTACGAAAAATCTTCAAGTCCAAATAAGGAGTCGTTTAAAAATTGATTACGTAACTTTCGTCGCCGCAACTCCGTACGGATGGTCTGTCGATCCAGGAAATAAATTCTTCTCACGACGGATATTCTCGGCGAACTGATCGGGTATTATTGGTTATGAGGTGTCAACAGTAAAAGCAAATACTCAGTAGTATAAGGTAGCTCCGCCATATTGACATGCCGATGTGAAGCTAAATAATAAAATAAGCAGTCTTAGAATTAGTATTGTTAACAGTATGACGTCGTTGGTCGAAATAATAATTAAATAAATAAATACAGTTTGTGTTCGCCATATCGAGATAAAATCCGTCAGAATGTGTAATTGTGGTGACAAAAATATTTATAGTATTTTGAAGGAATAGTATATTAATCTTACACTTTTAGAAAGAAATATAGAGTAGTGTTTTCTCATTTTGTTTTCTAGAAAAATTGGGTTCTTTAACTAGAAAAATGTGTGCCCGTTTTATTACATACTAGCATATGTTTAACGTAAATTGTATTTTCCATTTTAAAATTTTAATTGAAATTTTCCTCTTTTTCAGGCTTTATGAGGCTGACGATGACTGACTGCATTCGTTTTGCGAGATCTAGAAAAATGATTGTGGGGGACATGGTAAGTTTTAAAATAGAGAAAAGGCGATACATTTTCCATAGAAATATTTTAATATTTAGAAGGATATCATCTGCCATAATAGAACGAACATTTACAATGAAACTTAATTTACAAGAGTGATATACATTTGTGTATTAACTCGAAGAACATTCTGTTCCTAATTCTCTCAACTACGGAACATAATAATAATAGTAATAATTTTACAATCATAGGTTTACAGCAAGTCTATGAAAAGAGTAACAACTACATCGTAATGTACATAGGAACATTGAGAAATGATCAAAACACAACAAATTTGAAAGATATTGTTATACACCCATAACATTGGAAATGTCGGATACCCATACAAACAGAATAAAGAATTGGCATGTATTTAATAATCAGAGACACCCATGCACACATCCAGAAATGTCAGCGAAGTAACTTGAAATATTTTACTAATATTATTAATATTAAGACATCGGTGAAATGTTGCATTGGTATGAAAGAGACAAGCATTCTCAACCAATATGACTTCATTCTGAGAATCATTTGTCTTCATAAGCAGTGACAAATACCTCAGGAAACCGTGTCTCAATACATTTATCAGTAATACTAATAGTATCGTTCAGTAAACGAACGATTTGCAGAGAAACACAAGATACCGATTCTACATTAAGAAATCGATTCTTCAAGATTTTTTTTAGGAAAAAAAGGTTATTTGAAAGTGTCGACTATGGTCGCCACATAAAATGGCACATTTTTTTAAATCCCTGGCCGGCATTGTTACATTGACTTTGCACAGCTCATGATGAGATAAATGGGGCAAGACTTGTAGTCTTCCAAAGTAAATGTCACAACTGTTTAACTGCAAAGAAGATGAAATAAATAAAGTGACAAGAGCTCTCAAATCTAAAATCTCCAATTTTTAATGCTACCTAGCACATTAAATGCATTATCTCAAATTTTATATTTTTTCTATCTCCACTAGCTCTCACTCCATATCAAACAGTACCGCGATACGTGTAAAAAAATAAATAATTGGTGGAATTTATGGTTATATGTGATTTATTTCTTTGTGGTTGATTTCTTTGTTTTAAAAACCCACTCTGAAATGACACTTCATTGTCTACCAAGCGTTTTAGAAAGATCGTGCCTGTTAAACATACCCTCTGCTACCCTGAGACACTATAAAGAAATTGTGATCTAGAAGAGAGAATGTTAAAGAAGCACACAGATGTAGAGAGTCGACACAATCTAGCTTGAGTCATTGAACTCTTATTTTTCCTTGCGTTAGATTGAACGCTGCGTGATTCGGAAGAAAACTTAAGATATGTTCAAGGAAAAAGTAATGTGCAAGAAAACTCGCTATAAAATTGTACATCTTTGTTCCTTGAGAGGTCTTGTTACCTTATTTATTGTATCTTCCTCGCGTATACACCTCTGGTAAGTGTACTATTTAACGTAATAACCAGTTATCGAAGTATAATCTCCGAATCCTGACAGTCTCTTCCTGAGAATCTTTTCGATGACTGCATTTCATGTTGTATTATTGCAATTCGCCGACAGGCAGACTCACATTTCGAGCTGAAGGGTTCAGGAGTTGGAGGAGCAAACTCTTGCGCGGGTGGAATCGTTACATAAACCATAACTCTCCTGATTTTTATCACACCTATATTTGTGGATGTGAAAATTCATCTTTATCTCATAAATCACTTTTAACAAGAGATCACGAATTCATACATATGTCCTTATAGTTAGTGATGCAAAATACACTACTTTTATTTTTATAATGTATTCCTCTTGCAAAGTTCTTAGTGATAAAGTAAACTTCTAGTTCTATTTTCGATAATTTATTCAGAGAAATACAAAAAGTTCTTTCTATCACTGATAGGAACAAGTATCATACACGATTAAATCAATGAAAAATCGACCTGTTAGTTGGCATATTCTAATCATTAAGTACAGTGTTCGTTTACAAGATGCTCAGAAATGTAAGTTTGCGTTGTCGTTTTCGTAACGCTATGTAACCAATTTTGAAAACCGGTTCATATCGGAGGCGATCAAATCCGAACGAGATGAATAGCACTACATCCATTAAACCACTCAATAAGAACATAACAGCACCGGATATATCCACACACATCGATTCACTACGCTTATCGTCTCACCGAACCGGTTCCCCGTGCTTCGAGCCGAGTCCGGAATCATTTCTCACTCGATCCGGAGTGACACTCTTCGACCAGATTCGTTCTGTTGGAACGGACCGTCACACGAGTCCCCAGTCGGACCCGTTCCGCCCGCATGAACCGCTCTCAGCCAGCCGCCCGGCCAGTACGTGCCGCACTACACCCGGTCAGGTCAGAAGATGACCGTGAGCGGTCTCCGGAACTCCGCCCCCCCTCCACTGGCCGCCTGGTGGTGGTAGCCTCCGGCGTATTGGGAGACCTGCGCCACCGGCAGCAACCCGGCCGACACCCCCGGCTGCTGGACGCCCGCTCCGGGGTAGTAGCCGGCCAGCCCGCCTCCGGCGCCCGGGGACCCGGAGGCCGCGCTGCTCCCGGAGCTGGAGCCGGCCGCTTCGCGGTCTCCGGGCCCGGAATTCTTGCCGGCGTCCGGGGACTCGGGCGGCGGGGACCGGGCTGCAGCGGCGGCGGCAGCGGCGGCGGAGTCACCCCCACCCCCACCCCCACCCCCACCGTACATCTTGGCGATGTCCAGCGACGAGTACCCGCCGCCGCGTTGGTCCGTCGGGTCGCCGTAGCCGCCGCCCGCCGCCCCGCCCCCGCCGCCGCCGCCCCCGCCGCCGCCGCCCCCGCGCCCGGCCGCCGCGGCCGCCGCCGCCGACTCCATGTACATCTTGGAAGACTCGAAGTAGGCCTTGGTGAGCGCGCTGGCCGGGTCCAGGTAGCCGCGCTCCATGTACGACTTGGTGGTGGTGTCCATGTACTTGGGGTCGGGCGAGTACATGGACATGGCGAGGGACGACGGCGGCATGTAGGCCGAGCGGTACTTGTCGGCCTCCATCGAGTACTTGACGGCGTCCATGGAGCTCACAACCTGAGCACAGAGAACCAACACGATTATTACATGGAACGTAAACAATACAGTTATTCAGCATTGGTGATGATTTCATTGTAAAATGGAATGAAAATAACTATTTCTAAACTATGCCCGTAGTTAATTTATTATCATTGAAGGTCTCAAATGCCTATATTATGAATGTTTCAATAATAACACAACATATTATTACTAAGTCTTGACTTTACTTGTTTACAATGTTTAACATAATTATTAGTTTTGTAAAAAATCAGAGTGCGTTAATATATGTATACTATTGATGAAACATAACGTTTGACGTAATTTGTAGCAAATGCCTACTTGTCACCGAAAGTCAGGTGAAAGGATCGAAAAAAGTAAATTGACAATATGATATAGCGAAGTCTAAAAAGTAGCTTATAAGCGGATAAACAAAAGTGTTCTCGCGTTGCAAAAAGACAACGACAAAAATATGAGAACAACCAACTGCAAACATTTATTTAGTGTGCATACGTGAAATCAAACAAGAGAAATATAAAATTCAAAATAACTAAATACATCCCCGCATAATATAAATCGCAAATACACAAAGAATGAGAAAACAAGTGAAAAAATTACTGTGGAACCTCCTTGAAAAAAGAATAAGGGAACGGCTAGAAGAAATCCCATGGAATCGTGAAAGTAGAGCAGGGAGCAGAATGTAAATTGTGAACATGAGAAAAAGCGAACGTTGGTTAAATACAAATCCGAAGATAAAATACGATATTTTTACACTCGTTGTTCATTACATCACACAATGAAATTAGTCCAGAGGTTGAACATGATAATTCAATACCGAAACGGTAGAGCATAAGACGTCAGTAGTAATTGTCTGATTATTAAGGAAGGGAAAGAATGAGGTGTTTCCTCGTGTATTTTCTTCTTTTGAATACAATTGTTAAATAAAATATTTCCTCTAATATTTGGAACAAGTGTATACCTATTTTAGTTGAGAGTCACGAAGTAGGTTAATCCAGCTTTAAAATTTCGTGCGCTTTTAACTGACTGAAGCGGAACGATCAAAATCGCTCTGAAAAGCAACTCTCACAGTTTCTTCTACTGTAGTTATTGCCAATAACTCTCAGCGTTACGGTGGCAAGAGTTAATATTTTGAAACTTCCTAATGCCACGAAGGGTCTAGCTGCCCCCACCCACACTTCCTACTTTCTGTTTTTTAACGAATACGGTGAGAAAATTATTTTGGTAGGATGGTACTTTTTCGTGTCGAAAATCCGTCACAGGAAGATAAAGATACATTTCTTTTTAAATTACTTAAAAGTTTCAATATAAAAAATATTTGTTTTTAAAAAACTTATGATTACAACGCGGATTTTAGTGTGGTGTAGTAGGGACAGTGATTAAGTAAAGTAAAAGTCGAAAAAAGTGGTAAGTGATAAGAAATATGATCTCAATAGTATTGACTGTGTACAAAATGTAGTAAGTAAATGTTTGGACGTGATCGTAAATTAAATGAATTTTATGTGACGGAAGGAGATTTTATAATAATAATAATAATAATAATAATAATATATAATTAATTTTCAATAAGTTCATAAAAAATAAAGCAGAAACCACAAGCTTTTTTTGGCAGAACTAAATTCTTCTTTTACTTCTTCCTTATAAACAAGATATTATTGTAATGGAAAGAACAAATGTTAAGTTTTCTTTCGAGTCCACGCAGAACTCATGCTCGATAACGTGGCAGTAGGAAGTACAAATTAAGCCTACAGCCCTGAAAGAGGATTTCCTCTCTTGAACTGCCATCTAGAGATGTTTATTTCATCAATATATTGACGCAGAACTACGGCTCTGTTCGACCACATGAGCCATATCACACACAGTCAAGGACCATGACGTGAGAGAAGAGGCTGGTAAAAAGAGTAACCTTACATCGTATGATGGTGGAGGCCCGCTCGAAGGGGCAAGCCGAAACCATGTTTCCTTAACCCTAGAACACTCACCATGAGTCGAATCGACTCAGTAAACATAAATGTCCATGCACAGTCCGCATGATGCACTAGCACTTTGACCGGTCACCTAAGGTTCCACTCTTTAGTGCTTCTTGTGATCCTACCTAGGTTGTGTCTCTGACTTCTGCCGAGTTCGTGTGGCGTCATCATCTTCAAAGGTCAATGAGTCGAAATTACTGATGATTAGCAATAAATACTATTTTAGTGTGGTTACTCATCGTTAGTAAAAGATAGGTATCATTGTCTTGTCTTGTTTTGACAATTACAAATTGAATATTGGTTCAATCATTCCATTATATGTAATTCATTAAAAACCAAGGAAAACCAAAGCAAAAAATTATTATTTACACTTATTTTACGTTGTGTGAGTCGATTCAACTCTTGATTAGTAATAACGTACTTATAAGTATGCTTAGTGTTCTAGGGTTTACTCTGTAACTCTTTGTTGAGTTTCATTTAAAGCAGTTCATGCAATTAACTTTTCCTCCTGTTAAGAAACATACACTATCCGTCACTAAAGGTAGCAGAGTAAAGCTGGTAACAACCTCCCCCTTTGCTACACAGCGGAGATGAACCCTATCTTCTCGATCACAACGACAGTCTCAAGTGTTGCCTGCTGAGAGACATATTGTGCCGGGGAAGTCTCTCAGTCTGCTATTGGGTCCCGCGGTGACTGCTGATGACACCATTGGCGGACGCCAATACATCGCGTTCAGACAGCACAATCAGAGCACAGATCAGGGGTCTCTTAGGGTCACTCGGTTCCGTGTTGAGGCGACCTCTTGTCCGTTTGCTGTACAACCAGGGCCTCACTCATGCGTCAGTGGACATTCACTTCGGTCCATTGAACGCCACTGCCAGTGGTCTGTTAAGGAGCTCATATGCGTTTCACGACTAACTTCTCTTTGGTGATGGGCAATAAAGCACGTGTTGGAAGAGTTAACGCCATTGCAATAGACGATATTAGGGTCATAAGCACAGATGATGTCACTAGCAATAGGAGGATTATTGCAAATATCATGGCAATTCTTTTTTTTTTTTGTAAACGAGATACTTGAAGACGGTATTTAGCACTCTCTACATTGTTTGCATATTCCGTGACCTAGTTGTGCATCATTGCTTACACAGGAACACTGCGCACATAAATTATGTTCATTGTTTAAAAGAGGTGAAAAACAGAGTTTCAATTATTTCTGCCATTGCTTGATACCAACGACATATCCAAAATTCCGGCCGGAGCATTTTTCTGAATCCTGTGAAGTGAGTCACGTTGACGGATAAAAGTAGCTTTTCTATGCGCAAGTTTTGTTGAGCTCTCTTTTTGCTTGTGATAGGAGTAAAGTTGGAAGTGTAGGTTGCTGTTTTGTCCGGAAAACTATTCAATCAAATATGTTTATTGTTAACCGATGCTGATAAGTTTGCTTCAAGACGGGGGCGAAAATTCCTAATTTTCAAATGTTGATAACCACGTTTAGTTGGTACGTATAATCATCAACTTTACTAGGTATTGTAAAAGGGTGGAGAAGAGATTCTGGAGCTCAAGGAAACTTACAGAGATTTATACTTCACATCCCTGTGACAAACAGCTTTGCTGGTTTTTTTTTGAAAATAAATCACAATCAAATAATAATCACAATGAAGTGCAGGGTGAGGCTTGAGATGATTCCGTATTTTTTGAACATGTGGAGTTTATTTTCACGGTTTTAGAGATCCATTGGTCGAGAACGTGATTGAAGTATCAAAATAGAGTATCGACCTTACGAAGACGCATCGAATGATGTACTACACTCTGTGCCAACTAAAACTGAAATAAGGAAAACTATTGTGTAAAGCATTTATGTAAAAAAATGCTCCTGCGAGTGTTGTGAATGTTTTATTCTCTGAGGTGGATGTGTTATGCCCCTGTGGATGGCAAGATCCGGCGCCAACCTACACATGGGTTTGTGGGAAATTCCTCTCCAAAGATCTCCTCCGGGGGGGGGGACATTGTCCCAGCTGGGACAAACAATAAGTTCCTAACACGTGTGGTCGTGTTTGTCCGGAAGTGTGGTCCATGACTCGATTGTTACAGTACTGTTCCGACATTCATCTGGTATCGATTGGACTAACCACGAAAAATAACGATCAGAGCAACTGGACGCTAGATCTCTCCCAGACAGCGGCTGAATTCGACTTAGCTGGAAAGCTAGTGTCGAAAATCCTGCCGCCGTCAGTACTCGAACCTAGGACCTCCCGGTCAGAGGCGCTGTAGTGACATCAGTTGATGCACTGGGCTACCGCTCCCGGTCTGTAGGTAGGTTCGTCAGGCGCCAATAGATAGCACCTGGGAAGGTGGTTATGTACAACTGATAGTTGACACATCTAAAATGAAAAAAGGAATGAAATTTTGAATTAATTTAGTTCTTCATTCCTTCAAATATTTTTCCATTTCTTCCAACTTTTAACTACCGAAAATGCGCCACCGCAGGTTCTTGAGCCGTAAGACCGCCCCCGGTAAGTGTTCCAACAGATGCACCGGCAACGTTAGCTCTGGGTTATACTCAGTCAGTCCCACCCTAGATAGCTCTTTTGACCTCTAAAAGTCTTATGCTTCTCTAATTCACCATAATAGCCATCACTTTGACCGAATTCATCAAGTCGTCAGATTACAAATAGTTTTGTGAGGAAATCAAAACCAGAAGTACCCAATATTTCAGAAATGAAAACGAATTAAAATAAAGGCGCTTCACATTTGTATTACTGTGGTATTATGATTACTGAAATTGGAATTACTCTAATACGCCCGACAGGTAGGAAAAATATGAAAATACAAAATTTCGTTTGCATGCATTCATCCAATAAGACAAAAATTTCAAATAAGAACTTTGATCGACAATTAAGTCCCAGACACTGGGTGGTGGGCGGTACACACATGTTTTCTTATTAAAGATGATAAGAAATTATTTTAGTTTTATACTTTTATATATTAGTACTTTACTGAAGCACACTTATGAGAACTCTCATAGATACAAGTCAAATCTTTGAGGCAAATGTGTTGTCTCCTCTCTCAATTTGTCGGATTCAACAATATGGCACTTCAATTAATCAATGATATGTTGATGGTAGGTTCCTTATTAGGTTTGTGTTTTTATCATCGAGCGTTTAGGTGAAACAAGTTGTAGCTTACTTTTTAGATTTTACTGTCATTCATTTCTTAAGAAACAACGGAAAAAACAAAATTCTAAAATTCTCTTAGCAATAAAATTGTACGAAAATATTCTAGTCGGAAATTTTTGGATTATTTTCTTGAAAGTTGACAGTTGCTTTGATTTTCCTTATTCTCGCGTAATAAATGACTTCTTTTGTTTAAAATGAATAAAAATCCTATTGTGTTTGTGCGTATGTTTGGTTTCCTTTGTTTCGTAATTCGAACAAACGTACGTCTATAAAAGTAAAAAATAAAGGGGCTCGACCCCCAGAAAGTAAAAAGAAGCGAACCCATGTAGACCCGAGTATATTGGAATACTGGGGAACAATCGCCCTCCTTCGCACCAATTATGGAGAAATCCTCGATTCGCTCTCTCCCTCGCCCGCTATCGACGTCAAGGAACAGCAGGTACATTCACGCATATCCCGCTCCGTCTGCTCTTACGAGACAAAAGGCCTCGCTCCCGACGACTCGCCCGGACTCGGCCGATGGAGCCCAACGGGGGAAAGCCCTCTTGTTCGCCTCCGCATTGGCAGGCGGCCCGTGACGCGGCCCCCGTCCTCGGCAACCGCGACGTCCTCAAAGAGCTCACGCGCGCGTCCTCACCCTCGCGCGTTCTCAGTCCTCACCCTCGCAGACAGCCGCCGCCGCGTCCAGCGTCCTCCAATATCCGGCCCGACGCCCGACAATCGCCCTCGCAGTGCCTGGGTGCGGCGGCGCCCCCGTGGGGCTTCGGACTTCGATCAAAACCTCTTCGCCCGCTTAACCAGCCGCCGTTCCTCCCCACCAGTCAGTCGCTTGCGCGGCCGGCCCCGTGGCTTTAACCGCGTCGCCCTCCACGAGCGCGACAATACCCGCTCCATCCGGTCCGCCCCCGCGAAGCCCCGCCCGCGCCTCATTCTCGCGCGAGAATTAGCATCGACTCGCGCACAATATCGACGGAGTAGGCCGGTGAGACGGTCGGGCGCCCGCCTGCCTCCGCGGAAGCCGGAACGCGCTGCCCTGGAGTAGTTGGCGAGTTCTTCGGGCAGTCAATGGCTGGGGTGCCCTGCTGCTTGTTTGATCCTTTGCGAGCTGTGTGGTGTTTGGGTCTATTGTCTCCGTTGCCCTCTGTCGATGCGATTTCGAAATATGGAGAGGGTAGAGGTTGTTGTGACGACGTGAAGAACCTGTTATGAGGTTCATTGTGTTGGATCAGCACAACGAAACAAGTCTTTAAGATCACTTTGAATTGTTCTCAGTACCAACCATTCTGTTTTCAGATGAAATTACTAAGATCAGTAAATGACAATGAATCAGTTGTAACAATAGCTAACAAACCAATAGTTTTAGTATCGAAAATATATTTTGCTTGACGATATGTTTTGTGTTCAATTTCTGTTAAATTCTCATTTTTATGTCTAAAGCTTTTTACTTTTCAAGCTCATTGAAATGTTTATACTGAATTTTGTTCTAGAAGTCAACTATCAGGAATCCGAAAATTAACATTGCTTCGCGCATAATCAATGCAGACTCCGAAAGTCAGAAGAGAGCTTTCGAATTGTTCGAGAATTCTTATCAGAGCTAATTGCGAGAGCGCCGAGCTGTTTGATGCTTCGTAGTTTTTCTGTGTTGCGTGGCGCATTGTTTTCAACTCTTTGAGTCAACGGGGTTTTAAAAACGAAGGTATGTTTTTTCTTAGAACCAGGGAAATCTCTCGTAGAATGCATTATGTTGAATTAACTGAACGGGAATATAGTGCCAAAATGTCACCATAGTGAGATCGATGTGAATTATACTCCTTGACAATCTATTCAATTTTATTCTGATTGCCTACAATAGTGAGCGATGCGTGTATTAATTATTAAGATGTCACAGATGTCACTCTATTTTTCTGCTATTTCGAACTGAAAACCGGGAGCGGTGGCTCAGTGCATCAACTGATGTCACCACAGCGCCTCTGACCGGGAGGTCCTAGGTTACACCCCCCCCGGCGGCAGGATTTTCGACTCTAGCTTTTCAGCTAGGTCGAATTCAGTCGCTGTCTGGAGGAGAATCCTAGCGGCCGGCTGCTCAAATCGGTAGTTTTCCGTGGTTTCTCCAATCAAAACCGAATGCGAATGCCGGAGCAGTATCCTAACAAACGGGCCACGAACCGCGCGCGATCTGTCCCTCCTCTTCCTTGTCCTATCTTATCCCCTTACACACGCACTTACACTAATATGCACTACACTACCACATATTCCGGGAGATCGGTCGGAAGCTTAGAGCTTGTCCCGGCTGGGGCGGTGCCCCGCTGGTGGGAGAGTCCTGGTTAGGGAGAAACCCCACTAGCCGACGGTAGGTTGGCGCCGGATCTTGCCATCCAGCGTGGGAAGATCACCACCATCTCCCGAGAAAAAACACGCACTACACTAATGGGACTAATGACCAAAGCAGTTGACGCGCCCGGAAACACGAGAAAATCAATCAATCGAACTGAAATAAATATTGATAAATAGCATTTTACATTTCCTTCAGTGGATTATTTTTAATTTGTTATCTTTCCATGTAATATTTTAATTTGGATATTTTGTTTCATATTTGATTCAAGAAATGCTTAATTTAATACAAGAAGAATTAATGTTCACGCACACTTTCAACGTAGGCCTGCGTAACTCCTTCCCCAACTTCGGAGTCGGGAGTAGATGGCACGTTCGTCAAATCAATCACTAAGGCACCATGATTGCTGCTTATTTGAAACATTGAAACATGTACAGTGTTGGATTCTATGGTTTCCATTTCAACATCTTGAAAGAATTTCGAAAAGTCGAAGAGCGTGATATGTTGTATTGTGTTACATTTATGACCTGAAAAACCTGTGATTTAATTGACCTGAGTAATTCATTAAATTCATCAACAAACTGTGCTCTTCAATCAAAATTTAGAGTTGTTTCAATCAACCTTAGCAGTTCTCTCTGACCATTTCATGTTCAATTTCAAATTAATACGAACTGTAAATGGGACGTACATTTGCTAAACACTAGCGATTGCAAAATCTACAATTGTATTTCCAAATGCAATATTGTTTCATAAAATACATTGGGTTAAACTCATTTTTCAAGTGTTAAATTTATATTATACTTTTGGCTTCAAAATACTTATTTTTTGGCCTACTTGTAAACGCGATTTCCTAATGTCGCACGCGCAACACTGACGTTGATGATTGCTTCGCACCTGAGGTCTCAAAAGGATGAAATAATTGAAGTCATCTTTGTCAACTCACATTTATCCAGAGAACCGGCTTGTTGATTGATTGATTAATTTTTTCGTGTTTCCAGGCGCGTCAACTGCTTTGGTAATTAGTTTCGTTAGTGTAGTGCATGGTTTTTCTTGGGAGATGGCGGTGATCTTCCCCCGCTGGATAGCGAGATCCGGCTCCGACCTGCCGTCGGCTAGTGGGGTTTCCCCCTAACCAGGACTCTCCCACCAGCCGGGCACCGCCCCAGTCGGGACAAGCTCTAAGCTCCCGACCGGTCTCCCGGAATATGTGTAGTGTTGTGCATGTTAGTGTAAGTGTGTGTGTGTGTAAAGGGAGAGGATAGGACAAGGAAGATGAAGGACAGATCGCGCGCGGTCCGTGGCCCGTTTTGTAGGGTACTGCTCCGGCATTCGCCTGGTGTTGGTCAGAGAAACCACGGAAAACTACCGATCAGAGCAGCCGGCCGCTAGAATTCTCCTCCAGACAGCGACTGAATTCGACTTAGCTGAAAAGCTAGTGTCGAGAATCCTACCGCCGTCAGGACTCGAACCTAGGACCTCCCGGTCAGAACCGGCTTGTGAAGGCTTTGCATCATCATCATAATCAGTCTAAAAGCAATATAACCAAAATACAAATAAATAAAAAATCTTAAAATATTTATTATTATTTTGTATTTATTTATATTATTTCTAGACTAATGATGACGGCAAAGTAGTCGAAAGTCGCCTCTCTGAATAAATCTGAGTTGCCAAATATGACTTACATTCCTTTAATAATGTCAACAACACCTCATCAGCATTCCCACAATTCAAGGTCTCAAAAGCCAGAAAAGGTCTGCAGAGTAGTTGGAGAGTTCTTCCCCGCACAATAGTCACGGAGTAGAGCTGCTTGTTTGATACTTCAGGACCCACCCAGTCCTTGGTGGCATTGTTTAATACTATTGTTGCCTCTCAATGGAATTTGGAGTTTGAACGGGCGGTGGAAGAAAGAAGTCTTCGACTTAAACATGTGTTCATAAGGACTCATTGAAAACCAGAACGTATATTTAGTGTGCTGAATCATTCGAACAAGGTTCTAGAGCCAGAAGTGTTGTTCTGAATGTTAGTAACCTGAAACTCTCAAAATTGTGTTGAAATTGGTTTGACAATCTGAATTGTTTCCATGGACAACCAATTACAATCATACGAATAAAAATTGTTTTGGCAGATCGATGGTCCACTAAAAAGTGGCACAGTCCTGAAACTAGCTTATAACAATATGTAAGTCGTTATTACTTTGAATCGAGCTTGTTTTCTGGTTTACCATCCCAGCCAAGAGAGGTTCTGCGAGTGGTTCGGGAGTTCTTCACCAGACGGCGACACCAACGCGTCAATAGTGAGGGGAGACGGCGCTGCTTGTTTGAACTATGTTACGCTCTCTCCCCGAGAGTGGTAACTCCAACAGGAACACTCCGCGAGACCCACGCTCTGTTTTGCTGTTCAGTCCCGCGCATTGTCTCTCTGCCCGCGACTTGCTTGGCTTGTGAAGGGGAGGGCGACGAAATCCTCGTGAATGTGTGTGTGTGTGAGTGGGTGTGTGCCGGTGTGCGTAAGAGAGAGCAGGGTGCGTGCATGAAGCTGGCGACCGGAAGTTCAGTAAACAGGCAGGCAGTCAGCAGGGTAGAAAGGGGGAGACTTGCGTGTAATCTTCTGTACTGGGGAGAGAAAGGGGAGATGGAGAGGGATATGAAACGGAGACGAAACGTGGAAATGGCACACGAGTGACGTGTGTGGAAAGAATCGATGTGAACAGAGGTGGAGATTGGTCAGTCGCGAAGTGTGAACTCTAGCGAGAGTGTTGCTTAAGTCTCTTAGTATTCATTATCAGTTTCCTGATAAGCGATTGCTATGTTGGTAATTCTTTAGTAGCCAGCTCCATTGAAACAGAGACTGTGCACTTTTCATACAAATGGTAGCTAGAATGTGAGTTATTTTATAACCGAAGTTTGTTACATATCGCAATTGAACTACTTGTGAGAAAAGTGGAGAATTACAAGATTATTGAAAGAAGCTTCAGGTTCACATACGACGTTTTGGAATTTGAGATAAAATAGATGGATTAAAGCTGCTAAATCATTTGTTATATTTCCCAAGAACATTCAGTTTTTAAAGGAAATGACGGTATCAGCTGAAAGAACGATAACATAATTTGAGTGCTTAGATTGAGAAATTAGACAAATGCTTTCTGAAGTTCAGAGTAAGTAAAGGCGAAATACTGTGATGAAGCATAAAAGTAGTACGCACGGATTTATAAATAACTAAGGGTTCTATGAAACAAAACAGGAATAAAGTATAAACGGGAACCAATCGATAAAACTCTGGGCTTAAGGCTTAAAACCAGAGAAAACACAAGAATTAATACGTTAGTGAAGTAACGTACTTTATAATTAAAAATTATTTTATTCATGTGTTTTAGGTAGTAATGAAGCTCTAGAAAGCCTTTTCTAATGTACTACAAGCTTAATTTGTACCGTATGAGCAAAAGCAGGCTTGTTTATGCGAATTATGAAAGTATTTTTCTAAATTGACATCTAAATAAAAAAAGAAAAATGAAATGGGCACTGAAAGAAATTACCGATATGCTGAGCTCATACAACAGATGGCTCATAATAGTAGTATGATGTTTGTGAGCGTTTGTAACATTTCTATCAAAAACGAATTCTAGAAACAACTGACAGAATTTAACCATTTTCGGAGTTCAGAAATCGCATGACTCTTTCCACACCAAATGGCAAAATGTTTTTAGTACTGACCAGTCGTTTACAATGTTCCATGAGGAAAAAAGCTTTCTGACAGGTAATAGCGTTGTGCAGAATACAGGCACCAGTTTTGCAAGTGCTACTGGATCCAGTGGCATAATCATTAAGCCTTTTCGGTTCCCACAACACTCTCAACATCAATGGTGTTATGGTTTTGGGAGTTCTGAGTTGCGCCAAAAATACTTGTAAATCCGCGAATTATTTGGTACTGGAAAGAGATAGCTACTCCGAAACAAATATCTGAATATGGTCAATCATCTCTCAGTAAGAAACGGCGTGAAATTCGTTACGCAGAATTACGCAGAGTTCAAAGAAGATTGTGCACGTGCTGCGACCACACCCCCATTGCTCTCACAAGCCGCTCCGTCGACTTCTCGCAGCACCCCCGCCAACACTCCCAACTTCCGGCGAAGTTGCGCCCAACCACCACCACCACCACCACAACCACCACTACCGAAGGCAACGCAAGGTCGCCCGCCACCCACTGCCAGCTGCACCCGCCGCCCCGCAATTAGCGTTGTTCGTTACGGCCGCCAGGTGGCAGGGCAAGCGCGCACAATGGCCGCTTTGACGCAGGGCGCCACCGCCAACTTGGAAAGTGGGAGACGCCGGGTACTTGGCGCTCGGTCTAGCGGAGCAACTGCCTTCGTTAGAGTAGCTGCGGGCTCTGCTGGAAGGAGGCGACCATTCACCGCTGAAGTAACCGGCTTTGTCGCGGGTGTTCTTGGAACTAAACACGGCCGGAGAATCGCGGAGCGCTCGAGACAAACTGCTCCCTGAAGGAAGTGGATGGAACCGCGGCGTTGGGATTGAAGGCTGCGTATTGCTGACTGCCGAGCAGTTTACGTCTTGTTTGGGGGGGTGAGCGACAATCCTCTGCACATGTTCTTGGTTGGGCGTAACAAGAGAAGTTCTCTTACTTGGATTCTAAGAGCAATGGAAACAGGGCGTGACATTTCCAGGCAATCTGGGCACTCAGTGACTTGCATTATGTATTCGTCTCCTTTCTGTAGTTTCCGCGAGTTATAACTTGCTACCTGGGTAGCAACTGGTTAAGTACAGCAAATGTTGTTAAGATGCAGTTTATGAACGGAACATATTATGCGGAATCTAAATAGAAAAGGAAAACTCCCGAATGATGTACATTTCCACAAAACGGAGATCAAATTGCTCAATTATGAGTGTACAGGAAAATTGCCAAAATGAGAATGTCAAAAATATAAAATTCTAGCTATTTGCTGGTGTTTTTGTGACATTTAAACGGTACTCGGAAGACAGACATTTGCTCGAGAGAGACAATTAAATGCAATAGCCATCCGCCGTAAACGTGACTTCATTTTATTCTGTCTTTGGCGTTAATTATAGACATACAGAAGAATGGGCATTCAAGAAAGTCTACTAAAAGTTTTTTAAACTGATAATATTATGAGATTAAGTAAACGTCAAAAGAAAACGAAACTTCTATAGTTCCTGCCATTGTTTAACGCTAAATTATTTTTAATGCGTCAGTCTTGAAAATATTCAGAAATGTTTATTCTAAGGTTTCTGCCTAGATTTATTTCGTTATCAATTATTTTTACGAGAAATTAATTTCAAATGAGTCCTGATATCTCGTCATTCATGGATATTTTTGAAAATACAACGCATTAATCCTACGTTTTGAAGTTAAATGTCAAAACAATTACGGAGAAGACAGTTTGTATTCTTAACCTGACACGCCCATTATTATAACGCAAGAAACTGTTGCTTTTACAGACGACCTTTAGATAGATAGAGATTGTTCCTAGCGTAAAAACTGCAAAATTGAAAACAATAATACCCAATTACGAATCACTTAAACGTCTTGATTATTTAGTCTTATTTCATTCGTTGTTCATGATGAAACAAGCTCAACCTCGAAAAATGCATGAGGTTATGCCTCTGAAAAATGCATGCAATTTTGATCCCATTTAGAAACTGAAGTCTATTTTTACTTCAAGACCCACGTGGTGGTCTCAGCGGTTCACAAATTCCTTTAGATACCAGTGAACTACGAACCAATTGAGGGCTAAGCCATAAATTTTGAAAAATATCAGATGGCTATTATTCAACAAGAAAAATAAGTGATTGGTATTGATGTGTGAAACCTTCAGCATTCAATACAATTTTTGATGCATTGAACTATATCGATCTCCCGGCATATGTGTGTAGTGCATGTTAGTGTAAGTGTGTGTGTAAGAGGAGAGGATAGGGCAAGGAGAAGGAAGGAAAGATCGTGTGCGGTCTGTGACCCGTTTGTTAGAGTACTGCTCCGAAACTCCCTGGTGTTGATCGGAGAAACCACGAAAAACTACCGGTCAGAGCAGCCGGCCACTAGAATTTCCCTCCAGTCAGTGGCTGAATTCGACGAAGATTCGTAGATACTGTCGAAAATTCTGCCACCGTGCGGAGTGGAACCATAAGACCTTCCGGTCAGAGATCCTGCAGTGACACCAGTTGATAGATTGATTGTTTATCAGTGATTCAGGTCGCGTTAACTAATGAGATCGTTAGTCCCGTAAGTGTAGTGCATGATTTTTCATCGGTAGGTGATCTTCCACCGCTGGATGGTGAGATCCGGAGCCAACCTATCGTCGACTAGCGGGATTTTTCTCAACACGATATCACCCACCAGCGGGCACCGCCCCGGATGGGACAAGCTCTTAAGCTCCCGTCCGGTCTCCAGGCATGCGGGATAGTGTATGTAAGACAGGTCTCCAGGCATGTTGGTGTGTGTAAGGGATGATAATAAGAGAATGAAGAGGAAGGAAAGATCGCGCGCCGTTCGCGGCCCATTTGTTAGGGTTCTGCTCTGGCATTTGCCTGGTGTTGATCGGAGAAACCACGGAAAACTACCGATCAGAGCAGCCAGCCTCTAGAATTCTCTTCCAGACAGCGACGGATTTCGACCTAGCTGAAAAGATAGTGTCGAAAATCCTGCCCCCGTCGGGACTCGAACCTAGGACCTCTCGATCAGAGACCCTGCAGTGACATCAGTTGATGTATTAAAATTATTATTAATTTTTTGCTCTTTGATTTTAAAGACAGAACATTTTTCATATTAATATTTATGTAAGTATTATGTAAAAAAAGGGCTGTTTGTATTACGTAATAAAAAAAAGCGCCGTATGTATTATGCAATAAATATCAATATGAAACATGTTCTGTGTTTAAAATCAAAGACCAAACATATTCTAGTATACATGAGTTGATACCCTGGGGCACCTCTCGCGGACCGAGCGTGTGGAGCTGCTTCAACCTTTCGCCAAAAACCCTCTCCTGGCGCGTCGCATAGACGGCGCTCCCCGCGCGATCGACCGCCGCCGGGGCCGACGGCGGCGACGGTCGCGTCAGCGGCGGGAGCGTCGGCGGCGCCGCGCATGTGCCGCGAAGCGCCGCGCCGCGACGCCGCCGCCGCCGCGGGAGCGCGGCCTTCGTGGCGCTGCTCCGCCATTGGAGACGGCGGCGGACGGCGACTCGCCGGTGCTCGAGATGCACCCCGCGCCGCCGCCCCCGGCCTGCCCCTGCGAGAACAATGGCGGGCTCGCCGCCACGCGGCTGGGGTGTCCCCGGAGATGAAGGCCATGCGGAATGCCATTAAAAATTAACGAGTGGGGCTAAAACAGCACGCACTTTCTCGCACGTTTTTTCACGCAAAATTATGCGAAAAATACTCGAATTTTCGAAAAACTGGACGTGACCTTATTTCAAAATATATGTTTAAGGAACAGATTTCATTAAGAAAAAAATATTTATCTTCATAATTTTAGTTGTAGGAAGACGCCGAAAAAAATTTGAATTTTTGGGATTTCAGAAAAATTCTAGTTTTCAACGAAAATGAGACCTACACCATTTTCTGAAACATTCTTCACACTGAGCAAAACAACATTTAAACATAAACGAAGAAGCTATTTTTGTGAAAATTAGGAAAATGTCCCAGCGGCTTCATGTAAAGTACCCCCTAGAAATAAAAAGTCGGTTTCAAATTCAGTCAGATCGATTATCAATTTTGGGGCCAAAGAAAAAGGCCAAAGAAGGTCTAAGAAACATATTGAAACTTTCTTTTATTAAAATAATTGATTTTTCAATCACTGGGTTTTGGCATGGAGCAGCCAAACCAGCCATAGTAAAACCATCAAATCGAAGAATAATAAGAGAATCAAAGCATCGAACAACTGCCGATCTCTCCGCGTCTGAATGTCGCTGCCGCTGTCCTCGCCCCCTTTCCTCGCAGCGGAGAGCGCCGGAGCGGAAAACACACTGTCGCACAGTCGCCAAGGAAGCAGCAAAGTGTTAAATTGTCTCTGATTATCGAGTGTCGACCTCGTTGGAAAATACACACACTGGTCGAAGCCGAGCCGACAACGCTGTTGTTGAGCCAACTAACACGAGATGCTCTTTTGTGTAAGCGCTGTTTCCGTTTGGGGAAAGAAGAAACTGAATAATGAGTATGTTATCGATTTCCGTTGTCGGAAAGGAAAAAACTGCTTTGGGATGTGTGCGTTTCAAAGCGGAACAACGGAATGTGGGATGTTTTGTATATATTCTTTGACGTAGTGCCAAAACGTGTAGTAGAGAATACAGCTCTATATAGCAAATATACATATTAGGTTTGGTTTATGATATCGTTTAATATACTGTGAGCAAACTTTATAGTTATATAAAAATACTAGTATTTTTGTACAAGAATGTACAAATGTAAAAACACTCGTTATTGAATTTAACAACATTTCCTTATCTTGTTTTCTTAAACCAGTAAATTTTTAATTCTTGCACATGTCAAGAGACTAGAAAAAAGGAATTGCAAAGAATGTGAAACTAACTTTTTCGTTAAGTTCCTTGCAAAAATGGGGCAAAGGACATTCTACGTAAAAATCACTTTTACTTACTGAAATGAATCATAAATATATAAATGATACAAGAATTTAAAAAAAACGAATAACAACGGCCGTTCTACTTTTTGGTAACTTCCTAATATAAATTTGAATGAAAATATGTTATCCACGTAAGTTTTTCGTAAGTAAATGACACCATTTCACTATGTTAGAGCCTGAATGCCCGTGACAATACAATTATTAATGCTGCTACACTTCTCGGACTCGATGTTTTTCCTGTGTTCTGGCGTCACTGTTTGTGTTTCTGAGGCTCGTTTGTTTGATGTGCATGGGTCGTGTTGTCTGTCACTAGTTGTATGCTATGGCACAGAGTACCTTTTATCCATTGGTGAATATACGATAATGAGTATAATACTCATCTTTATAGCTGAGTTCAGAGTGTCATAATAAATAAACAAATAAGAAATCTTCTGTTCAAACTGACTTTTCTTCTTGATTTTTATTTTTGTTGTGTTTTTGGTCGCTAATATTGCGAAAATTGATCATGACATACTATTTCTTAAGTATTTAAAAGGACTGTGTGTTTATTTCAACCTCTTTGGAACTTAAGTCGTTTTTGTTTGCCAGACACGATAATGTGCGGACTTGTATGTCACACCCAGTCCACCAAACCTTGAAACGTGTTGTGTTAAAAGCAATCACGTGTGGGTTGACTCGTCGATGTATATCTTTCTCGGTTTACGTAAAGGTTGTTTTTCAAGTTAATATTATAGCTTTTGTCAATTATTCCAATATTTCAATGAAGAGTGAAATGTTTTTGTCAACATATTGTTATTTAAGAACCGAAAATGTTTTCCAGGTGACGATGTATTTGATGCTACTTCATTTGTAAACATAGTATGCTAATGTGAACGCCTTTCTGTTCCAAAGGCAATTCAATAATAACAATATTCAATAATAATAATTATTATAATATTCATTTCAATAATAACAATAATTTAAACACGACAGAGATCATATAATGCAGAGAGAAAATATGTTTTTATTACATCGTGCAAAACACGGTTTCTCGTGTTTCTTTTCCGTGTGCGAATATGATAAATTGTTTATTCTAATACCTCGCATACGCTCGGGTGACAAACTCTACTCGTGCGCAAAATACCTATTTTGCGTACTTGTTACGTAATTTACTATTTTGTTCTTGCTCTGAAGCAGCAAGACGGAAAGTATGTTCTACATAATTCATTGACCGAATTTAGTTCAAGTGAAAATATTGCGAGAATTATTATTTTTCTCTTGAACTTTTGTTTGTTTACGAACACCAGAGGTAATGACTCGTATAGTATAGTGTATAAGTGTGTGTGAATAAGAGAGTAAAGAGAGGTTAGGAAAGGAAGAGGAAAGAAAGATTACGGACGGTCTGTAGCCCGTATGTTAGGATACTGCTTCGGCTATCCTGTGGTATATGGTCGAAGAAACCACGATCAGAGCAGCCGGCCTCTGATTCCTACCCAGATATGTAAATAGTGTCGAAAAACTCCCCAGTCGGAACAGGGTACACGAGAAAATGCTGCAGAAACATAAATGTTTGTGCGAAGCAATTGCAGCCAACAAAAAAACTGAGCATGTATAAACGCACTCGAGATATGGCTAATAACGCGCGGTACAACCATCGGAACAAATTATCTCAGATTCCCCGTAACACAAATTAATAATTTTGGTAATTCACCCAATCATCCCCATGAAGCACGCGTGTATTAGAGCCACTGAAATTCTTTCCAGACACTTTCTGATTCCAACCCAGATATGTAGATAGTGTTGAAAATAGTAGATTTATAGATAGTATCCCCAGCCGGGCAGGGTACACTAGAAGCTAGCCTACGATGCTGCAGAAGAATCAATGATGGTGTTGAGTTATTAAAGCACCTAGTAAAAATATAATAATTTTTCAAACGTGTGCGAGATACAGTGAAACAAACATACAATAGCCAACGGAAAAAAGTTATCGCTAAATAAAACCCGCATTTTGATGTTTTTGTGCAAATCTCTGATCCATTGAGCAAATGCTGAGATGGCCCCTTGTTTTGCTTCTGGACATAAATGTAGCTTCACTATGCGCACGTTTTGTTGAGGTCTTCTTTTGCTTGTAGTGGTAGCAGCAGAGCTGAGGGGGAGTTAGTATATTGTTAGGATTGCAGAAAAATCAAATCTGCAGTTCGCTTATCGTTTGCAAATAGTTTTTTCTATAACACGAGAACAAAAATGTCTAGTTTTTCAAATGTTGATGATCTTCTGATTTTCTAAATTTTATTTATTATTATTATTATTATTATTATTATTATTATTATTATTATTGTTTTAATTTTATTTCTCTTTCAACAATTTATCGTTAAAATGTTGGGATGGGACTCGGATTCTTGTACTCAAGAAAACGTGCGCAAACATTCTTCTCCCCCATACACAACGTTTACTGTTTTTTTTGACCAAATAAATCAAATCAAATCATCTACTCCTAAAGTACCTTAAACCAAACCAATACCTTTCATAATTCACCCGATCACCCGTGTGAAGCGTGCGTGTAAACCTCAACCACGCACGTTTTGCCTCTTGATCCCTCGAAAGACGTGGGGCACCAGCCACGTGCGTCCCGCCGCCCTGCGCTCACCCCGCTAGTTAGCGTCGCGCCACGCGGCCACCGCAAACAGAGGGCGCTGCCGCGGAGGGTGAGGACGGGGGTGCGGACGAGCCAGAAGAGGACGCTGCTCGAAAAAGTTAATTTCTGGCGGCGCCGGTGGCGGCGCGGCGAGAGCAAACACCGAGTGCTGGGCGTTGTTTGCTCGACGCTCGACGACCGCGCTCCGAGGTCCTCGGGGTGGTGATGGGGGGTTGGGGGGGGGGTGAGGAGGGTGAGAGGGAGACGAACGGGTGACCGAGTGCGTTCGACAAGGGTTGGAAGGGTTTTGCAGTGGCACGGTCATGAAAGTTTTGGTGTTTGAATTATTTTTCTGTCGGTGCTGGTTTTTCGTCTGGTAGATGATGTTGATAGTGAGGAGGTGATGAATTTAGTGAGAGGAGATGAACAGGTGACCTAGAGCGTTTGACGAGAATTAGAAGAATTTTGCAGTAGCTCTGTCATGAAACTTTTGGCGTTTGAATTCTTTCCTGCCGATATTAGTATATCGTCTGCGGGAAAATAAGGTTGAATTGAGTGAGAGAAGACAAATAGGTGACGGAGTGCGTTCGACGAGGGTTAGAAGGATTTTGCAGTGGCACGATCATGAACATTTCGGTGTTTGATTTTTCTGCCGATGTTAGTATTTCATCTGCAGGAAGATGATGATCATGAGTTGATAAATTAAGCGAGACGAGATGGACGGGTGACCTAGAGCGTTTGACGAGAATTAGAAGCATTTCGCTGTAGCTGTCATGAAACTTTTGGCGTTTGAATTTTTTTCTGTCGATGTTAGTATTTTGTCTGCTGGAAAATGATGATGAGTTGATGAATTGAGAGAGAGGAGACTAACTTGCCACCAACTGCGTTCGATGAGGTTTCGAAGGGTTTCGAAGTACTTCTGTCATGAAAATGTCGGCGTTTGCACTCTTCTGGCGATATTACTTCGTCTGCGGGAAGGTGATAATGAGTTGATGAATTCAGTGAGGGGAGACGAATGGGTGACCGACTGCGTTCAAAGATGGTTTGAAGGGTTTCGAAGTAGTTCTTTCATGACAACTTTTCGGTGTTTGAACATTTTTCTGCCGATGTTAGTATTTCGTCCGCTAAAAGGTGATAATGACTTGATGAATTCAATAAGAGGAGACGAACGGGTGACTGACAGCGTTCAACGAGAGTTCGATGGGTATTGCAGTAGCTCTGTTATAAAAATTGCAGCGTTTGAATTCTTCCATGCCCATGTTGGTACTTCGTCTGCTGGAAGAATGATGAACTGTTGTTGAATGATGAGTTGATGAACTGAGTGACAGGAGACGAACGTGCGTTCGTTGAGAGCTTTCGCGGTAGTTCGGTCATGACAATTTCGGCATTTAAAAGCCTTTACCGTCGATGTTAATATTTCATCTGCTGGTTTGATAATAATTTGATGAAATGAGTAAGAGGTCGACGAACAGGTGGTCGAGAAGGTTCAAAGACTGGTTTCTAAGTGCATTTGTAGGCTTATACCGATGTCAGCAGCATTTCGACTGAGAAAAGTGCCGTTGGTGATGGAAGCGTTGAAAACTACGTGACGTTGTAAACGTTACAATTCGATTAAGGTGTATGTGCCAAATTTAGATTGACGTAGTTGTTGATGTTTATTATGTGAGGGAAAGGTAACGAACCTGTGAATGTGTACGCAATTTGGCTGAGGAACATGATGATGGAAGCTTTGACTGGATCTTGTGAATGAGTGGGGTCAATGTGGTTTAATTAAAAATATCTATTTAAGATTTGTAAAAAACTTGTTTGTTTAAAAAATTGTATTGATTATTTCAAAAAATAAGATTTTTGAAAACTTGGAATTTGAAAGAGACAATATTTATAATCAATATGAAACTGCATATCAAGGTATTACGTGTAAAACTAATTTGTTTAAAAAAATCAACGTTTCTTAAAAAGTTTCAATATTTGATCATTAAAAGCATATGATTGTTCAAAAATAAATCAATGAAATCCTGCTATTAAATTAAGAATTCCATTTTTTAAATGTTTTTCAAGAATATATTTTTAATTTTTTGCCCGTATTTTATGTTTAAATTAGCAAATTTTGGGTAAAATTTTGCATCAACTCATAAATTATTTGTGACTGTGTTAAAAAATATATCTTCAAAAATATTATACTATATTCTATTCTTAATTTTGACCCTCAGTCCATAGCATTTTGGTGAAATGGTTTAATGAGTGAATGGTGATAATGTTTATATGAATGATAATAGAGCAATGCAGGAATGAGAGAAAAATATATTAGAGAACCTCCCCCGACAAGTCCTATCCGGAAGCCGGTTCGACCACCACTCATTCCACCGGAATCGACCGGAATTTGAAGGCCTGTCTTCACTCCTGTCCAAGGAACGCCTTTCTTCACTCCCATCATTGGAATAAAGGAGAAAACCTTTACCCATGTATCATCCCGTTGAACCCTAGCAATAGTAAGTAGTGCAAGTTCCCGTGGATTACCAAGGAGGTGGGTTTTGGGAGCTCACAGATTAAATTATGATTCTATTAAAGTGTTAGACACTTCTTCTAAATTAATAAATTGAATCATCAAATGACACAGATGTTTACTCATTAAAAAAAGGTTTTATTTTCAAATTCTACAATTGGAAGTAGCTTTATGGAAACATTTTTGTATTCAAAATGGACAAAATTTATTATATTTCTTTGTCAATTAAAGGTCGTTTATTCCACTATCTTCTAAATTTTAATAATTTACTTAAAGATGTACTTAAAAATTTGTCAGTTAGTAAAAGTGTAATTTATGTTAGTTTACTCGTTCTACCTAAAACCAAGAAGTTCGAAAAAATTGTAATTTAGCTCATAACAATTTCTGTTTTATATTAAAAATTGATTCTGAAGAAGAGGAAAAGCGCTCCTCGAAACGTTGAGAGATAGTAATGTTTCAGAAAGTTTAACACTACATTTCAAAACAATTCAAAATTTAAATGATGGCTTTTTATTAATCTTTGGTTTTCAGTAAGTGCAATTTATACATGACTGTCTAAAATGAAATTAGACAAAGAAATCTAAATGAAGGACATATATCTTCCAGCCATATCAATTTACTAAACTATATTATACAAAAACTTAAAATACTACAACAATTTCGTGAATTTAATCTGAAGTTTAAGTTTTTGTGTGAAAAGTCCTATTTTTTATCCACAGTTGTAATAACTCAAATTCTAACAAACATTTCTGAAAAATTGCATGATGACTTGAAGAAAATGCACATAGTACACAATATCAATGATTTTCAACTTGCTACAAAAAAACTTTTAAAAAAACGAACAATCCATCGTCAGTGAGCCTAGACCCCTACTGTCAAGTAGTCGCAGGTTCTCTCAGAGAAAAAAAACAAGAGGCCTGGGACAGTAGATCCGAGAGAGCTCCGTACATCAAACATAAGTTCTGCCCGTCTAATAAACAAATGTAATTCACTTAACCATGCAACGCAAATAACTTGAAGTGATTAATTTGAATTACAAGTAAATACATTTTATATTTTACTGATTCGTTACTGCATGTTATTGCCTTTGATACAGAGCTCGATAATATACCCTGAATAACTTTCCTGGATCTGGAGTTTCGTGGTTATGAGAGAAATAAGAAAACAGTTGAATGATACTACATGTTCTCATATGAAGAAACTATGGGAAGGAAATGTGAAATGACACTGTCACTGCAGCGCCTCTAACCGGGAGGTCCTAGGATCGAGACCTGACGGCGGCAAGATTTTCGGCACTAGCTTTTCCGCTAGGTCGAATTCAGTAGCTATCTGGAGGAGAATTCTAGTGGCCGGCTGCTCTGATCGGTAGTTTTCCGTGGTTTCTCCGATCAACACCAGGCGAATGCCGGTGCAGTACCTTAACAAACGGGCCACGGACCGCGCGCGATCTGACCATCCTCTTCCTTGTCTTATCCTCTCCCCTTACACACACACACTTACACTAACATGCACTACACTACCACATATTCCGGGAGACCGGTCGGGAGCTTAGAGCTTGTCCCGGCTGGGGCCGTGCCCCGCTGATGGGAGAGTCCTGGTTTGGGGGAAACCCCACTAGCCGACGGTAGGTCTGCGCCGGATCTCGCCATTCAGCGGGGGAAGTTCACCGACACCTCCCGAGGAAAAACATGCACTACACTTACGGAACTAACGACCTACGCTGTTGACGCGGCCGGAATCACTAACCAACCAACTGGCCGCCCTGTAAGAGTGGAGGAGGTGCAAGGTACTGACCTGCGCGGGCGCCGACAGCCCCGACATGGCCGACTGCTGCGCGGCCGCCGCCGCCGCCGCCGCCGCCATGCTGGCCGCGCTCAGCGAGCCGTAGGCGGCGGCCGGCGAGTAGTAGCTGGACACCTGGCCCATCTGCGACGCCATGCCTGCAACAGCCCGCGCCCCGCCCCCTTAACACACACACACACATGGCGTTCTGTTGGGGACAGCAGAAAACATCTATGTTTTTATAAAACATAGATATTTTCTGCTAGAAACATTGATATATTAACATTGATGTTTTGTTTCCGAGGTTTTTTTCAGATAGATTTTTCCAGAAACATCGAAGTTTTGAAAGAAAAAGTTTGTCACCTTTTTCGACGATTTTGTACTGGGTAATATCGTTAAACAATTCTGAACCTTGTCTGTAAGACTTTTGATTTGTAGATATTTTCTACTAGAAACATCGCATCGATGTTTTGCTTTCGAGGATCTTTTCAGATATATTTTTCTAGAAACATCGAAGATTTTAAAGAAAAGCTTTATGTCACCTTTTTCGACGATTTTGTACATAGTAATATCGTTAAACTGCATTTTGAAACTTGTCTGTACATAATTTTGATTAGCAAATTACAGTAAAAGAATGCTTGAAGGTAAAATGTAGTTTAATCTAATATTTACATATTATGTACATTAGATACAGGATGTTTTACTTCTATGGTTTATGAATGAAAGTGAATGAATGGAATAATATTTGTTTATTTATTTATTTAACGTCAAAAAACAGTTGAAACTGTCTATGACGTGCTATGAGGAAAAATGAATTGTGTGCACATTTTCAAAATTCTGTCATCCCTACACTAAGTCATATAATACTTAAATTATTAAAAAAAACTCCCATGTAATGGAGAGTTTATTTTCCCCCATTCTATTTTCAAGGATAAATAAGCAATAAATTTTGGCTCTTATCCATGTTGTCCTTCGGAATAATACTTCCAGCCGCGACAACATGGAAACGATAATTTGAATAATTGTATTTCCCACTGAATTCTAGAAGACGTGCACAGAAAATGAAGTTACATTTATGTCCAGAAGCAAAACAAGGGGCCATCTCAGCATTTGCTCAATGGATCAGGGAAACTGGACGAAAAACCTGATCGAGATGGGGGTCATCGACCCGGAGGCTGTAGTACAATACTTGCTACAGGTTGTTAAACACATTTATACAGTCCAAATGGTAAATAATGCATTATGTATCATTGTGAAAATTAATGTTACTTTTCTTGTGATGCTCAGTATAGTCTCTAATTGTATAGAAACAGTTATGCAGCAGAAACGATTTCACTTGGGATTTAAACTTTTCTATCGAATTTAATCGTTTAATGTCGTCTGGCAAAGTGTTGTAAAATAATGTACATGTATTGTATGTGAATTTTTTGCATTGAGCTGTTGATACTGTCTCCTGATGAATATGATTTCTACGTCGAGTGTTATAGTAATAGACATCGGCATTTTCTGAAAATATATTCCCGCCCTTAAGCAAGTCATTTTTGACAAAAACAACTGATTCGTAAATAAACAGACAAGGTAATGGTAAACTTCCTAGATTAATGAAGAGAGGCTTACATGAATCACGTGGGTGGGATTTGGTTATTATTCGTACGATTCGTTTTTGTAATCTAAACGTCTGGGAGCTATAAGATGTATTTCCCCAGAATATTATGCCATATCTCAGGCGGGAATGAACATTCGCGAAATATACACAACGAGCAATATGAAGGCTGACTGAATTTGAAAGAATTCTGAACGCGTAGCATAATGAACTTAATCTTATGTTCAATTCATTTAAATGGACGTTCCATTTAAGGTTTGACTGAATTGAGAGACCTAAAAATTTGGTTGCCTTAACATCAGTCAATGGTACACCGTTCATTTTCAGTGGAGCACAGAATTGTTTATTTGAAATGGAAAACTGCATTAAAACCGTTTTCTTTTCGTTTACTATTAATTTGTTGTTTCGGAACCAATTTGAAACATCTGATATTGTACTATTTACGGTTTCTTTATTGCAAAGGATAAGTAATTATAAGTAATATTACCATACTACTTATACGTGACCAAAAAATATACCGGAATATGATTTAAATATTCTTAATTAAGTATTCTTAATTAAAAATGGAAACAGAGAGGGAAAATATAATGTTTTATCATATTAAAACATCGATATTTTAAACATCGAGGTTTTTTGTCCATGTTTTCGTCGACAACGAAAACCTTTTGGTGCTGCATGGAAATATCGATGTATTGGTGTTTTGATTCAATTTGCCATCATTAGTTCTGGTGCTCGGAGAAAACTGATGGAGAGGAACATCACCAACACCGGACCACAGAGTAAACTGCAACGTAACTGAATGAAGATCTTGTATATTAAAGAACTAATAATGCAGAGGTGGTCAAATTATTATTGTTAAACTGTAGCATCAACATATGTTTCAAAATTCTGTGTTTAATATGCATATTGTGACGTCGTGGGAATACACAATAATCACAGACACGAGCTTCAATGATAAATATGTACAGGTTTATTCACAATATGTACAGTACTACTTTAAGTTACAGCTCTGGTAGATCTTTACCTTCCTGATCGCAGGAGCGATCCTTAAAAATGAATAACTGACTCGTGGCCCGCGCCACTCCTCAGCGAGCCTCCCGCACACAGCAGACAGCTCCGGCGACCTCTTGTCACCCGTGGATATAGTCCACAACGGCGTCCCAACACATGGTTGCCGCACGAGCCTAGCTCGGCTCCGCACCGCCCTGGGCGCAAGTTTTTGTGCGTTCGCACGAGGGTTCCCTCTCAGCTCAACAACCCCCACCCCCGCGCTCTGCGTCCGCTCTTATATAGCCCCCACCCCCGTGACCTGAAACGTCACTGGGTTTTGCACACGGCCCACACTGACCGCTTTGCCAGGCATTTTTGGACATCCATTTCCCTGGATTCCAAGAATTTGACACGCGGCACGCGGCAAAAATGCGCTGTCCCGTACTTTAGGCATCCCTTTCCCTAGCCCTTAGGATTTCCCAGAATACCTCGGCGTGTCACATCCTGCCTGGCCCCTGGCGTCTAATCCTCTGCCGCCGCCCTTTGTGGCGGTTGCTAACTGTAGTCCTACAATACGTTACATACTTCTCCATATCCTATTTTGAATTTTTTATGCAGGATATAACCACAATAAAAAATTCGTCCCGCAACTAGATTTGTGGATCTGGATATGATTATACCATTTACCTGGCCATTGGGCTCACACTCTATTGATCTCTCTAACCTACTCTATATTTACAACATTTTTTTTTTTTATCAAAATCTAGCTAATATAAATAACTAACCTACTTCACGTACTTCCTTTCATTCTAATATATACAATTTTCTACAATCTTAAATTACATACAGTCTGCTGCAATTACATCCGTAGTATTCACAATCAAATGATGTGATACTTTCCCTGATACCCCCAGAACCAACAATGTCTTCAGAGCTTCACTTTGTACCCATAATTGCACATACATAAGACACATATGAAACAAACAGAATACACAAACAATACACTTTCAACAATTTGTTACATATATACAGTGATTCTTCTCTTGTCTTGATTTTATACAATGCAATCAAGTGATTCGGTTCAGTGTAGCCCTCCGCATTCCCAGTTCAGTTCAGGTTCCATGTATCAGTAAAACATACGGCTTAAGGCATCAGCAATTACGTGATCCTTACCCCTTTTATGAATAATTTCTAAATTGTATGCTTGGATCATTAATGACCAACGCATCAATCTCGGGTTCTTACTTGAACAATTATTTAGCCATACTAATGGGCTGTGGTCTGTTTCCACTTTAATTTTTGCATTTCCATCCAAATAGTACTTTAATTTCTGCAATGCCCATATTATGGCTGTGCACTCCTGTTCTGTTGTACATCGTAATAATTCCGAATCTGTGAATTTACGACTTAAGTATAACACCGGTTTTTCTTCTCCTCTATCATTATACTGTGCCAAAATGATGCCAATACCTCTTTTTGACGCATCACACCGCACTATAAAATCCTTATTAAAATCTGGCGCGTGAAGGACGGGTTCGTGACAGAGAGCGTTTCTCAGTTTCTCGAATGCCATCTCGCATGCTGGCGTCCACGTTACCCTGCCTTGCCGTTCGCGACCTCGCAATAAGTCCGTTAATGGCGCTGATATACCCGCATAATCGGGAATAAATTTCCTGTAGTAACCCGTTAATCTGAGAAAAGCACGCACTTGCTTTTTCGTTTGAGGTACGGGGTGCTCTTTAATAGTTTTTACTTTGGCCTCTACCGGCCGCATCATGCCACTACCAACCATGTAGCCTAGGTATTGCACATTCTTACGCGCGTATTTACACTTGCTTGGCTGCACATGCAACTTCGCTTCCTCTAATATTAGAAACACCTGCTCTAAATGTCTAAGGTGTTCTTGCCATGTGTCGCTATAAATGGCGATGTCATCCAAGTATGGGACTGCAAATTCTGGACATCCTGCTAATAAAGCTGCCATCATCCTACTGCACTGAAAAGGTGCATTTTTTAGCCCGAAGGGCAATCTTAATGGCCTATACGTGCCAAAGCTTGTACAGAAAGCCGCATATCTTTGCGCTCTCGGAGTGAGCGGTATCTGATGATAAAATTTTGCTAAATCCAATGTAGTAATAATCTTAGCTGCCGCTACTGCTTCTATCCTCTCCTCCATGTTCGGCAACGGAAAATATTCTTATTTTATAATTTGGTTTAGCTTGCGATAATCTACGCACGGTCTTGGTTTTCGTCCCGGCGCCTCTACAAGAATCATAGGGGAAGCATAATCAGAGTCGCCTATTTCGATTATGTTATCCCGTAACATCTTCGCGATTTCTTCCTGCAAAATTTTTGATTGACGCGGCGACATTCGATAAGGCGCATTTCTTATCTTTTTCGACTCGTCCGTCAATTCAATGTCCATGGTGACGACATCCGTCAACCCTGGTCTGTCTGAAAATATATGCTTGTACTTTACAATTAATTTGAGCAGTTTGTCGCGGAACTCGTCTTCGACTTCTGTTCCTTCGAGCATAGCTTCCGCATCGAAGTCGGCACTATCAAGGTTAATAGCGTACTTATCCAGCTCGTCTTCCTCACCTTCAAAGTTTGAGCTGCGATCTGCTACATAATTCAGATATTCGGTACGTTGCACGTACGCTTTCAACATGTTAATGTGGTAGATACGCTCTTCCTTTTTCCCAGGCATTCGGACAGAGTAGTTCGTGTCCGATTTTTTCTCTACTACTTCTCCCGGTCCTATCCATTGAACAGATATCTTTTTTGTGCGATTCGGGGCCAACACCAGCACCCGGTCGCCCGGCGCGAATTCTCTGTGTACGGCTCGCCGATCGTACCACGTTTTTCTTTTCTCCTGCTCGTTAACAAGCTTCTCGTGAGCTAATTCGCGAGATTTCTGAAGCCTATTTATTAGCTTGAACACATATTCGACGACGGAATTTTCTTCCTCATCGTCCTCGCCTGCAAGGTGTTCATATAATAAAGTTATGGGAGTTCTGAGGTTCCTCCTATACACTAATTCAGCTGGAGTGAATCCGAGGCTCTCGTGCACCGTGGTTCTCAAAGCAAATAAAATCGCGGGCATTTGGTCCTCCCACTCCGTTCCTGCTTCCAAGCATAACACCTTGATTAAGCGATTCATCGTTCTATGCACGCGTTCGATAGGATTTGACTGCGGGTGGTAGGGCGAACTTCTCACCAATTTGATCCCAAACTTCCTAGCAAATTCACCTGTCAATGCGCTTGTAAAGCACGTGCCCTGGTCCGTTTGTAATTCCTTAGGAAACCCGATTCTACTGAATAATGTCAACAAGGCACTAATGATAGTTGTTGATTGCAAATCTTTAATTGGAATAGCCTCCGGATACCTAGACGCTAAACAAATGGCTGTCAAAATAAACTTGCTGCCTTCTTTACTTTCGGGAAGAGGTCCACAAGTATCAATATTTATTTTACCGAAGACTTCCGTTATCGGCGGTACTAACATTAACGGTGCTTTTTTTCGATCATTTGGCCTACCAACCTTTTGACACACATCGCAAGTTTTCACATATGTCTCCATATCCTGGAAACAACGAGGCCAATAAAAGTATCGCGACATGCTGGATTTGCTCTTAGTGCAACCTAAATGTGCATTCGCGGTTTCATGGCACACCTTGAGAACGGCGGCCCGAGATTTAGTCGGAACTACTAACATATTAAATTTTTCTCCGCGATTGCTGTGTCTTGACCGATACAAAATACTATTTTTCACGAAATACGACTCTCGCCCTGCTTCCGGTACGTTGTGCTTATTCGCGTCGTATAATGTTTTGATTTCCGGGTCACTTTGTTGTGAAGCTGCGAACTCAGTCTGGGTAACATTTATGAGTTCATTCACTTCGGGCGTTAGTACACTTGCACTGGCGTCCCTTTCACCAACGGCTTCCTCCTGCCTCAATTGTTCAAGGTTTTCTACCTGCTCGTCCGCGTCAAACTCGCCTGCGTGTCGGTCAGCCGGCCCCGACTCTTGAGTCACCCGCGACGTTTCAGCGCCTTTTGCCCGCGTCGTTACGGCTGCAACTAATTGTGGCTCAATAAATCCTGCCTTTACTTCTTCCAACAGAGCAGCTGTTCTATTACTTAATAAGTAATATCCGCTGTCGCATTCCCGAGGCAAAACTGCGGCTTTAGTTACTACTTTCCCGAATGGCCCTTCAATAGTGACTTCTGCCACCGGGAGATTTCGTGGTGAGGCATCAAGCGGTTGCAAAATCCACACGCTTTCTCCCGTTAAATTCTCGTCGCTAATAAATTTCTCATGGACAAGATCGAAACCGGCACCACAGTCGCGCAAAAATCTTCCGGGAATTTTATTAATTTTTCCAAAGAACACGTACGGTGAAAACAATTCCGTAGCTGTTTTGTCTGCCACATGATTCATATTTTCGGCCACGCGGCGCTGCGGGCATTCACGGACCATGTGGTCTGTGGCACCACACCCGTAGCATTTCCGCTTGTCTGGCTTCTCGTATGCTGCCCTAACATCGGTTTTCTTACCGCTCGATTTCCCCTGAAATTCCGGTACTATCGGCATCGTCTTGCTCGTGCTTGCACCTTGTTCCCCTACGGCTTCCGATTTCCTATAAGGCTTGAACGAAGACCGTTTCCAGCCTGCCCTATTGTTTTCATAGTTGTCTAGTTTACGAGCTAGTTCTAACGGCATCTTAAATCCCCCCCACTCATCAATAAAATGCTCTTTAATATCAATAGGCACACGACGCTTCAATTGATCGGTTACAATCAGATTCATTAAGTCCTCGAACGTATGAATATCTAGTCCTGCTACCCATTCTTTGCAATAATTTTTCAGCTCTCTCGCGTATACGTTCCAGGTAGTATTCGCGGCTTTTACATGTTTCGCGAACAATTGTCGAAACTTCTCGGCATTGAATCGATACATTTCTAATAACCTATTCTTTAAATCGGCATATTCTGTTCTACTACCTTGCCCTTCTAAAGTTAGCGATGCATTGATTTGGTGTGGGAGCAGTCCCATAAGATTTGCCACCCACTCTTCTTCTGGAATTTCTAATTGTTCCGCCTGACTCTCAAAAACACTTAAAAATGCTGTTATGTCGTCGTTCTCCCCTTTGAATCGGCTCATAACTTGATTTAATCGAATGTGCCTTTTGCTATTTACTTCGGACTGCGGACTAGCTCTACCCGCCAGTTGGCCCTGTTCTATTCTCAGTTTTTCTAACTGAAATGCACGTTCCTTCTCTGCTTCGCGTTCGGCTTTTTGATCCTTATAGGCTAATTCGCGTTCGGCCTTTTCTCGTTCGCGTTCATCCTTATATGCCTGAGCTATCCCTTTCACAAATTCCTCCTCGTAATCGGAATGCTCCTCTATCAATTTTTTTAGAACTACCAAAGTTTCCCCACCTGTAATTTGGAGTCCTAATTCCTGTGCCACGTGCACTACACAATCTTTCCCGAATCTCGGTAAGTAAGCCATAACTGAAACCTGAACCGAACCTTACAATGCAGATAGCTATACTTACACCAGATCCTTGCTGACTTCTTGATTTTATCAAAGCCGGTTGGCTTGGAGACGTCCTTCCTTCTCCGTCCTTCCTTCTCCGTCCTTCCTTCCTTCCTTCCTTCCGGCGTTGCCGTGAAGACGTGGGCGTCTGGCTAGGAGCGGACCCTCTCTGCTCCCGTGCGTCGTAATTATGTCTGCCCGTCGACACACCCACGCACTGGCCCACCCACTGTTCGTAATATTGCGACCACGTATGAGTATGGTGCAACAATGCCGTGCCGTTCCGGCGTGAATGTTTTAACTGCTGCTATTATCACAATGAGCAACACTTCCCCGTGGAATTCTTATAACCGCATCCACCAATTATACTATTTGGTGAATGATATTCCCCGTGGAATTCGTTTAACCGCTGCCACCAATTATGCTATTTGGTGGGTGATATTCCCCGTGGAATTCGTTTAACCGCTGCCACCAATTATACTATTTGGTGGGTGCATACTCCCCGTGGGTTTCTTTATAACCGCTGCCACCAATTATGTCTACCCGTCTGTGACGTCGTGGGAATACACAATAATCACAGACACGAGCTTCAATGATAAATATGTACAGGTTTATTCACAATATGTACAGTACTACTTTAAGTTACAGCTCTGGTAGATCTTTACTTTCCTGATCGCAGGAGCGATCCTTAAAAATGAATAACTGACTCGTGGCCCGCGCCACTCCTCAGCGAGCCTCCCGCACACAGCAGACAGCTCCGGCGACCTCTTGTCACCCGTGGATATAGTCCACAACGGCGTCCCAACACATGGTTTGCCGCACGAGCCTAGCTCGGCTCCGCACCGCCCTGGGCGCAAGTTTTTGTGCGTTCGCACGAGGGTTCCCTCTCAGCTCAACAAACCCCACCCCCGCGCTCTGCGTCCGCTCTTATATAGCCCCACCCACGTGACCTGAAACGTCACTGGGTTTTGCACACGGCCCACACTGACCGCTTTGCCAGGCATTTTTGGACATCCATTTCCCTGGATTCCAAGAATTTGACACGCGGCACGCGGCAAAAATGCGCTGTCCCGTACTTTGGGCATCCCTTTCCCTAGCTCTTTGGATTTCCCAGAATACCTCGGCGTGTCACATCCTGCCTGGCCCCTGGCGTCTAATCCTCTGCCGCCGCCCTTTGTGGCGGTTGCTAACTGTAGTCCTACAATACGTTACAATATTTCTGAATAGCACATCAAGTACTCTTTAACACCTTAACATTTATACTGTAACAATTTACTCAACTTCCTTACTTTTCATGTGATAGAAGAATTTCTAGTTGTATTTGCTCCTTAAAAGGAAATATTTCTCAAAAATTAAGTGCGTGGTTAGTATTTAGAAAAAAAACTATAACTTCACGTAGATAGACTTTCGCTAACCAGTTGTGGCTAAGTAATAATTACTGAGTAAGTGGTAAATGGAAAGCGAGGAGCAGAGAAGAAAAAAACTAGCAAGAAGCAGAATGGCAGCGATTACTAGCAAGTCAGCAAATGCGCTGACCTCTGTGGAAACTCTCGGTTTTTCACTGCAGAACTCAGAAAATATTATTTTGTATAGTAATTGGAATCCATTACTTGCTTTGATAGTAGGTCGTTGGTACAGATGTTTTCCAAAAAAAGAGACAGAAAACGAAAAACAATCTTACCACAACATTTATTCATCTCTACCAATGTCATTATTAACGAAATCTGCAAGTCTTAAAAAAGAGTGGGAGAAGTAATTCAGCGATATCCATTACCCAGATGTCCAAACCCTACGTGCAACGACTTCTTCTATAATGATTCAATAAAAACCTTCGATTTCATTTTTATTTTAAATGCAAGTTGATAGGAAGTCTAAAAATATCGCATCAAAGTATTGTTTATAAAAAGTTTTAATTTACCTTCTGAATGCATTTTACGATTGTTCGGATAACTCAGAAATGCAGCAAAAAAAGTGAAAGACAGTCTCTTAATCAAGTGTAGAAAAGGGATTACTTCTAGCACTTCTTGCTTCTTTTCTTAGAGAAATTCACTCTCAAGCCAACCGACCCGCAACCCCTGCCCATCGCCTCCTTTCACGTCAACTGTCTCTGGGCCTCCCTTTCAAATCACACATTTGTTGAGTCCCTGATGCAGTCAATAAGCATCGGGGTAATTATTATTTGCATAAATACTAGAAACTTCTAGATGCGGTCCGTCAACCAGTAGATATATTCTGCCTCAGTGTTGAGAGGCTGTTCATTGGTCTGGAAATGATTGTATTGGAAGTACGGAAACAAGTACTAGAATTATATCCCGACGGCAGTTTGGATCAAACCCAACTGAAATCGAAACCTGCCACCACCGAAATTCTAACACTAAAATGTTCGTTTCCTAATCGCACACGTCAGGGTGCTTCGCGTTTATCAGCGCAGTTCAGTTCGCTTCGAGCCGCCGCGGTGTCTACATCGCGCCAGCTCTGTTCCGAACAGTGAAGTGTCTGCCGTTAAGGTTTGTTTAGTCAAGGTGTATAACGTTCATTTATCATCTGGAGTGACGATTATAAGTGCTACCAAATGCAGCACTAAATTCAATAACCATTGAAAGTGAACCTGTGCCCAGCAGCCCTGGCCTAGGGCAAAGCATAGCTGGGGCCATGGCCGCTCTGTATAATACAGACTGCACCATGGACACCACATTCATCAGACCACCGCCACCCCATGGTGAACATCAAAGTGGTGCTGCTCAACAAAGCAACATTGGTCTCCAATACGCTATTCTCAATCAACATCCGCCGCACGCGGGAGCCCAGGAAACTTCAATCCCCGAAATTCAGGAACGAATGTCAAGCGGCGCTACTAAGGCCAGTACTCAGCAAAACTTCCAGCGATGCAGCCCAAAGCGTAACAAAAACAGTGAGCGAAAACAAAGAAACTGTGGACATTTCAGCAAATAGCGGTAGAAGAACATTCAATGACTCTGATGGAAATGAACATCCTCCTAAAAAGTCAGCCAGTCAACAGTACTAATAGTGTGTATTCAGTGCCAGTTAGTAATAGATATGCTCCCTTAGAAGAACTAAGAGACCGTGACTCCAGATTTAATTATATAAACTCCACCCCAATACAAGATGAAAATGTCAAGATTCCACCAATTTATGTGAATAATATAGCGAACTTATCCAAGTTTAATAGAGATATAAAAACAATATTTCTAATCAGTTCACCTCGAATATAATAAATAATCAAATAAAACTAATGTTCACAACAATAACTGATTTTAGAAAAACAAATAAACATCTGTTAAATACTAAAATAAATTTTCATACCTACAAAGGTCCCGCTAATAAAAAATTCTCCAAAGTATTTAAAAATGTTCATCAATCATTTTCACTACAGGAAATCTTCGAGGACGTCAAAGAGAAGTGCCCTTCGCTAATCAGAGTTACTAGACTTCAAAAAGAAAACATTCCAATCGCAGTAGTTGCTGCCGTGTTTAACGGCCAGAAGAGCATTGACATAGTATTACAAATAACGGAAATTTGCAATCTAAACGTGAAAGTCGAAAAAAGACGAAGAATCAAAAGTCCAATACAATGCTTAAGGTGTTTAGACTTTGGTCATACCCGCAATAATTGTAACCACAACCTAGCCTGTATCTACTGCTCAAAAGATCATTATTCAGTAAATTGTCCAAATAAAATGTTCACCCTTTTTGTACGAACTGCAACGGGTCACATCGTGCAAACGTTCGTACTGACAAATGCCCGTACTATATTGTGACATACCAATATGTGGGACATTGTATGGCGTAACATTTATTGTAAACAGGGTGAATGGTAAGGATAGACATATGTAAATATGGCGGCATAGCAACGGTAGACGAGTTGTAGTCAAGGTGAACAAACTTCATTGCTTTGAACCACGGGGCGCGGCTAGTTGATAAAGTAAACTCTTTGGGGATTGGCCGAGAAAGCAATGACAGTCTGGGGCGCGGCTAGTTGAATTTGTAAGTAATTGAGGAATTGGCTAGGCATGGAATTTTTTCTGACAAGAAACAGTAGAAAGATGGACCAAGTTTTGAAGGGCTGAAAGAGGGGAATATGGATTCATTCCGACTTATTCCGTGGTGCTGTGCGGATCGTGTGTAGACAATTGATGTTGGGAGTTTGGGAATTGTAAACATCTACTTTGGAGCGTATAGTTTTCGGACTTAGAAGATTGATGTAATGTGCGGAAATTGGGACTTGGAAATATTTCGAGTGCAGCAGCTAGAATTGTGAACTTAGGTGAATTTGTCGGCAACAGGACTCGGAGTATTTGATGCAGATAATAGTTTGCTGAACGTTAATATTTTAAGTATACGCGTAGAAAGAACTGGGAACTTTTAAAAGGAAAATTAATTAAGTCTTATCAACTTATGAGGCGGTGAGGATGTGACTTGAGTACACTTGTGCCAGAACGGAAGAAAAGAAGATGATATTTGGACCTGGAGCCATCGACACCGGGAAAGATTGAAAATGGTTCTACGCGGCGACATCGGTCAAGAGCGCGCGAAGACGGGTACTGCAATATAAGGTTTGAGACTGGTTATGACCGAAAGTACATTCGATTTTACTGAAGTGGTGAAGTAATTTCGTTTACTGTTGGGTCTTATTCTATGAATTAATGTCTAAATTGTTCTGCTGTGTACTTCGTGTGTGGGAGAAATTCTGCAAACCAGGTTACTTTGTGTTGCTTAAATGGAAAAATAAGTTTGCCTTCTAGCAACATGTCAGAAGAAATGAAACAGTTGTTTATAGGAGATGATAGGACATCAAAAAACTTCAAAAATAATATCCGTCATTACACTTACAGTCTGCCTTCTATGTCATTCGGTGTTCATATTACATAGCCACCTGATCATGAGCCATATGTGTTCAATTGTGTAAGTGTTAATATAAAACAATTGACTTTGTACTGCATAATATCTAATCATTCCGACCATAAAGTGAATATTTGCAGAGATGAAAAAATTAGCATACAATAAGAGAAGTTTGCTCTTTCTTCTTCCTATTTGAGAATCTGCTTTATGAACATTAGTCAAGGCACAGTATTTTACGTCTATCTCATATATCACCGGCAAATATTGACGGGTTCCCACTAGTATAAATAAAATCAGCGCAGTTGAGTATACTCATCTGAAGCAGAGCGACATGAGAGCGCTTCGCAAACGTTGCGCGAAAACCACCGAGAGGCAAAAAGCCCCTCCCCCCCCCCCTTCGAGGCTGGCGGTAGGCGGCCTCGTGGATTTTGCAAGCCTCCGCTCCGCTCGGGCTCCGCGCCTCGCCTCACCTCGCCTCGCCGCGACGCCGGGCGCCGGTTTCCCAACGTCACTTTCGCCGTCGACTGCGCCGGAGCCGCGCTCTCCCCGCTGCGCACTTCCTCCAGTTCTCGGACGCCGACGCCGACGCCGCCCACCCGCAATCACACCCACACCCCCACCCTCCCACCCTCCTACCCTCTGACACCACCACTCTTCCACCCTCTGACACCCTCCCACCCTCTGACACCCTCCCACCCTCTGACACCCTCCCACCCTCCTTCCCTCTGACACCCTCCCACCCTCTGACACCCTCCCACCCTCCGACAACACCACCCTCCCACCCTCCGACAACACCACCCTCCCACCCTCCGACACCACCACCCTCCCACCCTCCGACACCACCACCCTCCCACCCTCCGACACCACCACCCTCCGACATCACCACCTCCCTCCGACACCACCACTCACCTCCGACACCCGCCATATCAGTACCGCCCTCTACCTGCCCCACTCGTCCTCCATCTTCACCGCCTCATCGGCCTTCGCCGTCGCCCCAGTCCGGACGGTGGGGATGCGGGGGTCCCTAGGGACGCGTTCCCACTTGCGCCATCGCGCACTCAGGAATGATTCGCCACGAACGCCGCGGATTTCTCCCAGGCAACATCTGCCACGCCTCCGTACATAACATGCGGTGAAGAAAACATCGTTGTACAAATCACGTTGTGAGGAAGGGATTATTACGAAGATCGCGGTTCTGTCATATATTCTCTGAAAAGGATTCCATTTGTAGCACCAATATCGGTTATTTATCTGAAAACCAAAATGAAAATTTGTTCCTGAGCAAAAAATACTTTTTTGTAAAAGCTGATTTCCAATAATTTCTTCGGAACTTTGAGAAAGGTGTTTTCAAGGCAGTTTTCGCCGTAACATGCACGTATCTCCTGATCAAAATCTTCTGCGAAAGTTTGAATTTGTAATTGCTACAGTATTCTGTATAGTGTGTTCGGTATTACTTCGTGATGCTGCAAAATTCGTCACATATTACGAAATCACCCAATGTAATAACTTTAGTTTTTAAATAGTATTGCAAAGTAAAATGATAGTGTATAACGTTTATTATTAAGGTAACCAATAAAAACCAATGCAGTTGATGCGTCCATAAATAAATGTATTCCAAACAATTGGTGCTACAACAACACATACTTCCTCGCATTATTTTTAAGATTTGCAATTTTCGATAATTCAAAGATTTCGAGGATAATGAGACTTGTGCCATTTTTTAAGCGGTTTTTGCTCTATCTATGGAAAACATTTAAAGAAAAAATTTAATCCGATTTTTTAAAAAAAATTCTTAAATAGCATTAACTTCAAGAAGAAATTACGCACAAACTACTTGTTTCATCATAACATTGTACATCATATTTTTTAAAGATTGATTCTTAGAACAGATTTTATTCCAGACATTCAAGTAAGCCTCTATTTTCAATGTAGTACTTTCGGATTTTTTTAAATTTCCGAAACTGTGGTGTCTTTGCCGAAAACAGGACCAGTACTAACTTTTTTTACCCTTCCTTGATACACACGAGGAAAAAATTTAAAGAAAAAATGTGGAGCCATTTTCGAGATTAAAATGTTTAAAAATTGCCTATATTTCAAGAACATTTACGCGAAAACAACTTATTTTTTCGAAAAATTGTGCACGACCTTATTTCAAGATGGGTCTTTAAGCGACTCGTCATAGTAGACTAAAAAAAAATATGTACTGTTCTATTTGAGAGAAACAAAGTTACCTCAATGCCTCGAGAAATACAGCTGATAAAATGGAAACGAATACATACCCCAGTTAGCCCTATTCCCTCATGCACTTCTGTGAAAACTGCATTGCAATACTTTCAACCGTTCAAATATCAGGAGGTGCTAAAGTTATCTGACTCACCCTGTGTTTGTATATAGCGCACCCCCCTGCTAACGCAGATCGGGTAAGGAAAGCTGAGCATCAAAAAATCAAAATTACTTAAAAAATGCTTTTCTAACATATAACAATATGCATATCACTAGATTCGCCTTTTTACGCACGTCATGATGCACTAAAAAATATGTATAGTTCCATTTGAAAAAAAAGTTACTTCAATATCTCGTAAAATAAAAGTGATAAAAAAGAAAATACATGTATCAATCAGCACCATTCCCTCATGCACTTTCGTCAAAACTGCATTGCAATAACTTAAACTGTTCAAAAACTATAGGAGGTGCTGAAGTTACGTGACTCATCCTATACATAATTTTCGAGTTTTATCAGGACTATTTGGAACATCTTCTCGATATTCGTTTCTTTTCTTTTTTCCCTTTTATAATGTTTTTAGGAAATAAATCGTAGTAATAAAATGAAGTTGTTACATGTTATTATCCGTCACGCTTGTTACACACTGTGAAAACGGGGTTAAAAACTTACTATTACACAGTCGTAAATAGAGAGACCAGTACTTAGATCAATATTGCACCTTCACCAGTTTATGGGACGGAGAGACAGAATCACACGTTTCTGGTACAAGCAACCACTCACATACGCAACAGAGTTGACAGTCGAACCCTCGCTCCCCGTTCCGCCCACCCAGGCGTCAAGGTTCGGCGCCCCTGACCCAGCTCGTGCATCTCCGCTCGCGGTCTGCGATCCGAAAGCGACTCCGCCGTCTGTCTCTTTTCCTCCTCGCGCGGTGGCGCTGAAGTAGTTCAGTCCGCGGGCGACGAGAGGCGAGTAGACGGCGGCCGCGCGGAGAAGGGAGCGTGCTTGATGGAGATGGACCGCAGAAGGAGAAAGCAAAGCCGGGAGACGGTTTGCGTTTTCCTCCTCTCGAAATTTAATGTTCTTTTTTGTAAGCGGGGTTGAAAGAAATTTATATGCGAAAAAGTGAACATTTTTTAAAAGCGAATTATAAAGTTTCCAGATATTTTTCATATTCACTACTGACCTGCAGGAGCAAAAATATTGCTGGGCAAAACCACACAAATGGTTTTCCAAAAACTTGCATGCACACTGGCCGAGAACAAAAGCTCTTGTTTAGCTTGGCAATAAATTAACTATTCTAACGAAAACGATATTCATGAATACTGCAGTAGCATAGTGTAGTATATATACCACGTAGTTCTTAACATATCAAGCATATATGAAAAAGTTTCTGTTCCATAACTCCTGAATAGAAAATACGAGTATTTAATAACATGCGGCCTTGTCGTTGGTGCCTTTCTAAGGTATGACGTTGGATGTCGAAAGCGAGTGACACAGAGTTTGAGAATTCAGAGAGTTCGTGCAGAATGAGAACAGGCACAATACCACGATCAAATATTTGTATGTTCAGTCGAAATCAAAACCGTTTTTTCCCCTCGAGTATCATGGTGCCAAATGAAGCCATTGTCAATTCTTAATGGTCGGGAGTTGTATAGTTTCATTCCAATTTCTATGCGCTTTGGAAATTGATAATATACTTATAGCTATATTAAAATAATTATATGAAGGTTTCACTTATCACCTAACAATTGTATATTCTTTTATTTACGTTGAATTTGAAGATTTTTTCTTATTCTCTACTCAAGTCACACCATATGGCACTCCTCCTTTTAAGATCCTTCTGAAACTTTGTTCTGATGATTGTTCTGGTACGTTATTTTAAGATTATCTCCAAGTTTCGAGCTTCATTCATGCTTCTTGATTCCATGTGTTCTTCAGCATTTCCAGCTTCACATTACGTACGTTCAGGGAATACGAGAAAGTTACAAACGTCAATTTGTGATCCCAAAATGTTAGCAAATAATGTTTGCTACGTCTATAACACCCTCGCTCTTCCTGGTCCACGAAGCTTCAGTCATTCTCCAATAACATTTTTCGTCGTGCACAATTAACTGCAGAAAAATTCGGTTTTACTTCTTTGAATCCGAGGCTGACTGACAGACTGACTTGTTTTTATTGGTTGCGAGTCTTCGTTGCCCGGTTGTGAGGTGAAAGAACGCTTGCCTCCCTACACCGCGCTTGCGTTTATATAGAACAAAAATCTCTGCCCTGGAGACCGGGCCCCAGGGGACTTCTCAAAGATCGCAGGTCAAAAGACGTTCGCCGCTCTTTATGTTATCCTCCTTCCACACTCCCATTGTGGGCTTAAGCGCAAAATAGTCATTTACGACTTTCTCTCCTCCTGCATTTTCTCAACTATCCCCAGATGTTGCTTGATCATTGCACTTTGAATGCGATACCTCTATACACCGCCTGGCTTATTGTTTTGGAACAAATACAAACGCGGCCGGGCCGCCACGAGCCGCACCAAGTCACAGGGTGGGGGACTGCCTGACCGCGGATCCATTCTGGTCTCTGAACGACAAGCAAGAGAATTGAGTGATTATTTTGTGATTCCGAAGGCATCAACTGTTTTGGTCATTAGTCCCGTAAATTTAATGCGTCTTACCTTCTGGATGGTGGAGGTATTGTCCCCACGTCATCCAGTGCTCACCTACATATTGGCTTATAGGGGCTTCCCCATTCCAGGTCGTTCCGCCAGAGTCCGAAAACATCGGCTGTTGGAAAAAGATTTATTTCTTTTTTGACCATCGGACGTCGGCAGACCGAAATTTCGACCAAAATTGGCTTCACAATGACCGCTGCCTAAGGCGTTAGTCACAGTGGAGCTAATGTTGACCAAAATTTCGGTCGGCCTTTTTTGTCCGAAGTGCCGGACTCATTCAAACACCTGATGGTAAACAGAAATGGTCATAGAGAACGCGAACGACTTCTACCGACGGCGCGCCGAGGCGTCCGGAAACATAGGCTGTAGGATAAAGATGTGTTAAGTTTCAGTGACGGACGGTGGGTTGCGAATTAGGAGGGGCGACATGTATGTCCAAACTATCACATACATTTTACCTCTTCAAAATATTTCCTGAACGAAGAAAACTATGGCGTGTAGAATACAACCGATTTGCACCTATCGGGATTTTAATTCTTGTCTAAGACAACTTTTACTTTGATAACAGAAGATATAATGGTGCTCACATGAAAATAAATAATTTAAAAATAATACTTTCAGCAAATAAATTTCTTAATTGATGAAATCAGATGGAAGGGGTCGGTATTCGTAACTTAGTAAATAGCCGCGGATCTGCCGAACAAAACCCTAATGGAAGCACGCTACCCCCCCCCTAATTCCCAGTACCCTCACTCTTCCTCAAATTTCCATTGCCTCGCATGCATCAGCTACGGACGGACTCCCGATAGTCCACGATGCTACCCATTCCAAAAACATTTATCTTTCGCATAATCGGACAATCAAAACTAAATTCATCTTGCACTGGTCATATGCACAAATTAAACTAGTCGATTTATTGCAAGTTTAATACTTTCTGTAACTTTTCCCGAGGTGGGTTTTTCTGGGGAAGGCGCCTCTCTAGTACCCTTAAGGAGCAGCCGCCTCATTTTAGTTTGGTTTTGTTGGGCCGACGGCAGCCGACCAAAATTTCAACCAAAATTAGCTACACTGTGACCGCCGCCAGAAGGCCCATTCACAATGAAAACATAGCAATGAGCATAACGCATTGACATAAACTTTAACATAAGTGAAAGGCTGAAGTATTCAGAATGTCCAACATAAACGTAAGCAAAATAAGATTTTCTATTGCCTGTGGAACATTCTAGTTTACTATTAGTTAGATGTGAGAATCGATTTCGAGATATCGAATATGTCCATGGCCCACGGGTTCGTTTTATATAATATTTTAATTTCAATAAAAACTAAAACTAAATAGTACTACTATTAATACAACTAACTAAACAGTACCATGAATACTACAACAAAACTAAAATACAAAAAGATTGTATCCTACAAAACAAAGCAGAAAACCACCGAAAATCAACCACGCAACATGAACAACCATTCTTTTGTTCGTTCTATCGAGTTCAATCCTTTTTCGATACTCGATTTTGAGTTACCGTACTGTGATTGGTTCATTTCTTACTTAAGCATAAGCACATAAGCTTGAAGCTTGCAACCTAACAAGTTAACGTCTTACGTGTTATGCTTATGCGAACACATTGTGAATGAGTCCGCTTACAGACATAGTCCTAACTTTTATGTCAACGCCATGCTTATGTTTAAGTTTGCATTGTGAATGAGCCCTAAGTGTTGTGCCCGAGAGAAGGGCTCAGAGCTTTGCGGCGCGGCGCTGGGCAGGCGGTGGGAGAAAGCCGTGGGTGGGGGCGTATTTGCCGCCCAGCGGCCTTCGAATGGGAGTTTGTTGGCCTAGAGGGCGCTCCATTGTGTGCAAGAGGCGTAGTGCTCGCGTGCCTAGAGAAAAGAAAACGTTGCGTTGCCGCGAAGTCGGGGCAGGAGACTTCATGGACCGCGAAGCGTTTACACTTGTTCACCACTCAATTAAAACACATGACGCCCCCACGGTTAGACGCCGAGCGTGAAAGATGCATAGCTTAGTCACTCTGGAGAAGCAAAAGAAACGACTTTTTATGGAAATCTAAGGAGAGAAAAGTAATCTTGTAAAATATGTACATACTTTGTGAATCACTACAACACGTCGGTTAAGATAGTTCATATTACATTGCTTGTAATTTTGAATAATAATAAACATAATAATTTTGATAATTCATATTATATTGCTTGTAAAATAACAACACAAACTGTTTCGCTGAAATAGTGCATGAGAGGCACCGAATAAATAGAAGAGGCAGTTAAAATTACAGTGATTATAACATGGATTGTTGGAATTATGACATGGATTATGTCATGGACATGGAAAATAAAGAAGAATATGTATAATGTAATGAAGAAAATGCATTAATTAATAATAAGAACTGTTCTAGACATCTATAATAAATTTTTCAATCAAATAAAGACCTTGTAAATGATAAAATTTAATGGAGACTGCACATGTATATAATTTTTAATGGAGGATTCCATCTTTCCGTATCAATTAATGTAAATTATGTTGTTAATACATTAAATTACCAAGTTTAATGGACTCAAATTTTGGTTATTTCATGGACTCTAATTTTGGTTATTTAATTTATTACGAGACAGACAAATAAATCTTGAAAAGCAGCCCGAGAAAAAGTGCCCGAGAACGAAGCTTTCCATTCTGCAACGACAGGTCATATTCGTGTTTTGTGCCCATGTTCTCTCGTACTACTCAAGGGGTACGCTCAGAAAAAGACAGTTTCCTTGCTTTCTCGGAAATTCGTAATTACTTCTAGTCCTCATTTCGAAGTTTCTTATGTGCGTCCACTTGGAAACAAGTATATTCAGTTCTTGAGAGGAGTTTTCATGCAATGGTAGTTAGAGATGAACAACCCGTAATCGAAGCTGAAATAAAACGCTTTAATCTGCGCAAAAAAATCTACTTACGACTTGTACAGAGTGTATAGTAATAACAAAAGTGGCTTAAGCCGGTCGGTCAGGTTAATCCACCCAATGAGTTTTTCCATTGAATCAAGATGTACTAGTTTAACTACTATATCGTTCACAAAGTTAATATTCGAATGACAAAAAATATTGTTGTTTGTGGTCTAGATCTGATATCAATTGAAACTATGAAAGGGACTCTGGATAGTTCATTTCCTTCACTTTAGTCTGATAAGATCCAGTAAGAATTTCTTGAAACACAATTAGAGTAATTTGTATATACAAAAGGTCTCGGGCAGATTAATAAAGAATTTCGGGAAGGGGAAGAATTTCAGCTTACAAGCCCTCCTCATTTGTTTTTGTAATAAAAAAAGAATTTGAAGAATATATCCCCGCCTAGATCCGCCATAGTCATGGATAAGTTTTTGTATTTTAAAAGATAATATACCTTCAAAAAATTCAAATTAATCCGACATAGTTTTCCCCTAACCAGAAAGAAGCGTTTATTCAAACATTAAATCAAATTGCAGAACTTATAACACTGTGGTAGTTGGCATGGACAAGGTTCGACAGCAGAGGAAGAAAGTGTCTTATTGCAATTTACAAGGCGGTGATTCGAAAATAAGAAATAGAATAGAGAAATCTTGCTGCCTCAGGCGGTAGTTGTCATTGTCACCAGAGCGACCCACATTGGGAAGGTTCTCGCTTTCCCAATTTTCTTCGTGACTTTGAAATTGTTTCTTCGGTGGATTACCTCTGTTTCCGACATAGAGCGTGAACCTTCCAATCTCTGTCATTTTCCCCACCTTTTTTTTTTTTTTGTTGTTGTTGTCATTTAAGGTCGCATTTACATGTAGGTCATTAGCAACCACTACTGGAATTGACGGTATGGAAACTATGAAGATGAAACGATATGGTCGACGAAAAAAAAAGGGAAAAAAAGGCGTGGGGCAATCGTGGGCAGTCGATGACGAGGCGATTAGGTTTTGTTAAACAGTGGTCAAAGAATATCTGCCAAACAATTAAGGATTCTAAATGTGGAACGAACCACAGTTCATCTTTCGAGCAAAAAAGTAATATGTTCCTTGATGTCATTTTTTTTATTCTTCTTAGCCAATAGAATTTCTTACAGAACGCTAAAAGTTCACTATAATTAGAACTGATAATGGATGGAAGTCTTTTCAAGTCACCTTCTTCTTGCGGGTCTTCACTCGCAAATGGAGGTATAGTAGATAATGAAAGATTACCCGGCTTCCGGAATGGCGTGCTTGTGAACTGTTCTTCGAGCGTGCCAGCGATGTAAACCCGGCAGGAGTTGAAGGCAGATGCATTCGGTGAAAGCGAGACGGTGAGAATCGCGGCCATAACAACGACCGCTTCCTGCTAAAGCTCTTGGAAGCTTGCAACCGTAATCCTTCTAAAACGTCTCTCACAAAACTAAATTGAGCCCCATCAGACACGGCACTCTGATGGCGTCATTTTCAGTTTTTTTTTAATTTGATTTTGGATTGTACAATACAAAAATCTGTGTTTAAAACACTCTACATTTGTTATCATTGCTTAAATCTACCGAAAATTAACTTACAATAATTTTAACTACTACTAGGGTGGAAGAGCTACCTTTATGTGATAACTCTACTTTGGATCAATATTGGAGAAATCCATTAGAAAAGTGTGAAACGGGCATTGGTTCTTGATTGGGGTTGTGTGTATTGAATTATGACAAAGTCTTAGAGTGATTAGATTGGGTGTATTTGAGATGTTTTGGAAGAAGTGGGTGGATAAAAAAGGAATACTGGAATTGCAGTGAACCATGGTGCAACTATTATGGTGTTGTTGGAAGTTGGGGTTAGTTGGAGATGTACCATGGACCGTGTTAATGGTGCGGAGGAACTGATTTTGGACTACTTGGAGTTTTTGGTATTAGATTTGGCAGCTCTGATCCATATTGGGCATAAAAAAGTAATCGTATGATGGTATTATAAAGCAGTAAAGCAGTATTGTATGGTAATTTAGCAGATCTATTGATTATTGGTTTAAGTTGGTGTAATTTAATTTTTGCTCGTATTACTTTATTATGAATGAAATGTTTCCAATTGAGATGGGTGTCTAAGTAAAGGCCTCAGTATTTTATTGGTTGCAATGAAATAGGCGACCTGTCCTGTAAGTTCCCAAATGACTGCCCTTGATCTTTCTACGTCTCTCACATGTCACATATAGTGTAATTTTTTTAATGAAATGAGTGAAATCTTCGTTTATAATTAATTCATCGTTTTTATTCTCACTTAGGAAAATAAAAACATTTTATTACGGAAATGAAATTATGCATTAAAAATAATGAAGTGAAAGGAGAATAATTATCCATCAGAAAAAAATCAGTGAGCATTCTCTGGCAAATAGAGACCATAATTCTTCATCTGACGATCTTTTTCATATTTCCAAATTAGGTCTACTTTCAGGCTCATTAAAAAGAATGTAGGAATGTTAATTCTGATTTAATTCATTGTCATTCGAATTGCTCAGGCTTGAATGCCGATGCAATTTCTCCTAATCAATTTTATTCTCTTAATTTATTCGTCTTGATTCGAGTTTTCTAAGTCATGACACAAGGTTTTTTCTTTATAAAACAATTACTAATTGCACAGAACAATACTTGGTACGTTTCTATCCCATAATTAATATCACTCGTATCAATAATACCGATGATAATAGGGGATAATTGAGAAATATTTTTAATTTTAATTTAATCAATAAAAATAGTAAATGAAGGTTGCAATCTACAACTAACTTCTATTCATTAATTAATATATTATGAATCTTAGATTTTCACTTCATTGCCCGAGTAGGAAGAGCTGCACATAATTTTCAATCTAAAAATAAGGAGGTCCTTCAAAAATACTAATGTGGTTGTATGACTTTTTTTTGACTAGGGATGGATTAATGCATAGTAACACCACGAAAATGCTTAGGGTCTCCATTAAATACGGACCCCAGTATTTTAAATCAAAATTGTATATCAATCCACGAAAAATAGAAACAGTTATTAATGTTATTAAATATATTTTAGATGCCATTAATATTCATTCCGATTTTTTTACACGTTATTCCGGTAAAAGACGCAAAGGCTGGCATGTTTTAAGTTTTAAAAGTTCCATCTTGAGTAGAATTCTGCGAAAAGTTGCCGACGCCGAGAACGTTCAAGTGGGCCCGGACTGAACGAATGCAATTCGAGGTCCGCCCTCGTGCAGGTGAAAGAGCCGGTTTGCCTCGGACTAGGGTCCTGTAACCTTGGACGGAAGTGACGGTTAGACGATTGCTCCGGGCTGTTCCAGTATCTACCTAACGAAACATGTGCATGGGACGGCAACATTACTCCCTCTTCGATTCAACTTCACGCTACTTAAACCTTGAAAAATAATTTTGCCAAACATTTGCAACTGTGCTGTGCAAATCAAATGCATCGAGAAAAAAATAGTTTTTAGTAGTGACATATGATTGTGTATAACATAACAATACTTTTACGCGACTATTGAAAATGAAATCTGTATTGTTTTTAAAAATGCCTCCATATTTCATAAGATTTATTGCAAAAACTAATTGCTGAAAACACTAAGGTTATATTCAATTTCTTTACATGCTCCCCACCTCGCCCGTCGGTCCCATGGTGTAATGGTTAGCACTCTGGACTTTGAATCCAGCGATCCGAGTTCAAATCTCGGTGGGACCTCAAAAATATTTTTGTTGTTGATCGTTTATATCACCACAAATGTGTGCTCATTAGGAACAACTTTACAAACAAAAACTAACAATCAAAGCCATGACAACATCACAAAGCAACTAATAGAAGGGTATATGCTATAACATAATGAACATTCACATTCAAGGCCGCTGAGGTCCCATGGTGTAATGGTTAGCACTCTGGACTCTGAATCCAGCGATCCGAGTTCAAATCTCGGTGGGACCTTGTTTTTTTATTTCGATAAACGTATCAAATAAAATTCTTTATAGTATACAGAGATTATTCGAAAGTGTTTTTAATCGTTTCACCAATTAACTATTCCACATTTTGTAGATTTAAAGTAAAGAAATACGAATATTAATAAACTTGTGAAATGAATGTGAATAAGCCAAGCAGAAAATTCTTTGGAAGAATAACAAATAGTTTTTCGTTTGCGCAAGCGCCCATATTCCAATATGGCAACAGCAGGCTGTTTGAATTCACGATCAATATCTACGATTCAGCCGCACTTTTTCGTACTCTTTAGGCCACACGTTGAATGAATCGTGAGGAGCAGAGATTAATTAAAATAAATTTAATACGAAATGCTAAAATATGTAACATGTGAGTGACTCACCTTGCCCACGTGTTGCGCATGCAATTTTTTAACACGTGAGCGAAACGTGTTTCGCTCAGGCTTTGCGATATTTGGTGAACGCTTCGTAATGATTCATAAACTTTTAATTTAAATGAAAAAAACAAATACATCGCACTCGCTATGTAAGCAAAAGAAACAGTGTATCGTACGCAATGTGTTAAAAATGCGCATCCATCCTAGAAAAAATATTAACCTATTTAATGTGATATAACTCGTTTTTAATGTAAATGACATTATACAATTATTACCTGTTAATTCTTCTACTTCGCTCTCAGTGAGAAACTCGTTCTAAAAACTAACAGAAACATTTATTTATATATATATATATATATATATATATATATATATATATATATATATATATATATTTTAATTCAATTTCAATTATTTTTTATTCTTTTCAATTCTTAATTTAAAAACCAACCCAAATATTACAAATAAAAAGATTATATACATATAGTATAACCTTCTTTAGTTTGCCTTTACACCTTGATGCAAAATTAAACACCTTGATCCGTCATTTTCTTAGTAATTGAGTTGGGGTGCATTCCTTTCCAAGTAAACAATTCAGACGTTTCTCCTGGATTTAATTATCTCGACGTACACAGACAAAAAGAGTAAGTACGTTTTCATTGAAAGTCTCCCTATCGGTGTTCTTAAATCTGAAAAATTGCACTTTTGCCGGTTTGTAGAATAACCTAACCTTCTCTGATCGGTAGTTTCCCGCAATTTCTGCGATCAACATCAAGAAAATGAGAGACTTTTTACAAACGGGCCACGGACAACGCGCAATCTTTCCTTCCCCCTCCTTGTCCTATCCTCAGCCCTTGCTTACCCACACTACACTCACACGCACTACACAACCACACTTGACGGGTGCTTAGAGTTAGTCCCGGCTGGGGCGGTGCCCTGCTGGAGGGAAATACATGGCTGCGGAAAACCCGACAAGCCGACCGGGTGGATCGGCGCCGGAACACGCCGTCCAGCGAGGGAAAATCACCGCCACCTCCCACGTTACATTGGCGGAACCGATGACCCTAGTAGTTGACGCACCCGGGAATATTAATAACCATAAGTTTATTTAAATAAACTTATAACTAATATATATTTCAATGCATTCAATGCCTTGAGACTGAGTGCCGATCGTGTGTTACAGGGACGTACGCCCGCCGGTCGCGCCGCGCGCTGGAGGGCAAGTCGGGGGTGGCGGCGCTGGGCGGCGCGGCGGGGGCGGGGGCGGCGCCCGACCCGGCCACCGTGGAGAAGCTGCTGCTCAACGAGTTCGGCGCGCGCGTCTGCGTGTACGAGAGAGTGTGCGCGCAGTACGCGCAGCGCGCCCTGGCGGCGCACGGCCACAACCAGCTGCTCGACTGGGACACCGTCTTCAGGTGAGCGGCGCGGCGCGGCGCCAGTGCGCACGCCACACAGAAGACAAAAGACAGCGGCAAAACGGGTAATCGTTCTTAATGAACCTGTACCTTTCTCTGATGCAGGGGCATTTTTTAAACACAAGTGCCGACAGGAATATAAAACAAGATTAATTCATGAAAGTAAATATAAAGGTTCTTTTTATTTTGAAAACTACTCTGTTGAATCATCTAGTAGAGCTTGTTTTTATAATTTTGAATTTTCCAGAAAGGCAATTGTATCTATAAACAGAATTAGAAGTAATCATACCTCATTAAACGATAGTTTAATGCGCAAAAATATAGTAAACAATAATATTTGTAATTGTAGAAAAGGAATTGATTCCATAGAACATGTTGTCTGGAATTGACACACTCATTATAAGGAAAGGGAAATAATGTTAAAAGTAGTTCGTAAGATAATTGATTATGGTCCATATTCTGTAACACCATTATTATCGTAAGTAATGTCACGACTCGCGTAGCGAGGAGTGAATTTACCGGCTAGCACAGCACTTCCAGTAATATTTAATTTGACTATTTCGCGAATTAAGACATAACATGAATCGAATGGATAATTAAAATCACAATAATTAAGGAAAAGAGAAATATTTCTCTAAATTTCTACCAAAATATATGGAACTTTTATTCATCTCCGATTTGTCACTGCCTCCTGGAATAATTTATAATCAAGTAAAATATGAATAACAGTTTAATGCATAAAATTACTTCAAATATGTTTCGATTTTGTAAAACTTTCAAAAAACAATTATAACAAAGCTACTTGCAAGAACATTTATTAATAACGCAATTATAAAAGTTGTAGTCTGGAGAAACCCTGCCACGGAAATTACGAAGTCACGCAAACAAAAGAAGTTAGACCCAAAGACTTGACTGATATTTCTTTATTCGAATCTGAAGCCAGAATTGCGCCACCACCTTCCAGTTAGTTTTAATCGCGAAAAAACACCGTGAAATTGTGAATTGTAGTTTTTCGCGAATAAAAAAAACCTGAAAGGTGGTGGCGCAATTCTAGCTTTGGATTCAGCGCGTTGACTTACATCGAAAAACATATCACGTCTTTGGGTCTGAGAACCATTTGTTTTATTTACCTATGTTTCTAGAGGGGTTTGCATAACAGAGTGGTTTAAATGCTAGTGCCTTCACGGAATGTTAGTTGAAGCCACATCTTTTCATTGATTGACTAGCTTAGAGGCTCTCAAACTTGGGTTGCGACCCCCAAGTGCAGCGCAACGCTGTAGAAGAGAGCGCGAGAATTGTCAAAAAATCAATATTATATTTATTGGTAAAACAAAGAAATTAATTAAAATTAAGTTATTTTATTTTCAAACTTATTGAATTAAATACACACATCAATTATACGTTGAATACGTTTTTTTATTATTTTTTTTAACGTTCGCTAATAATCATGTAGTTGTTTGTAAATTGTGTTTTATTTCATTTTAATGTTGATTTTTCAAACCCTTAAACAGTAAAAATAAAAAAATTAATATCTTTGTTTATTTTTTATATTATTCTTAAGTTGCAACTTATTATTCTTGGAAACAGCTGATATCATTGTAGTGCCTCTGACCTAGGGTTCGAGTCCCGACGGTGGCAGGATTTTCCACACTAGCTAAGTCGAATTCAGCCGTTATCTTGAGGAGATCATAAGCAGCCGGCTGCTCTGATCGGTAGTATTCCCTGATTTCTCCTATCTATTCCAGGTGAATGTGAATGTCACTCCCTAACGATAGGGCCACTGACCGCGCGCGATCTTTACTTCCTCTGGCTTGTCCTAACATCTCTCCTTGCGTACACATTTACATGCACTACTCTACCATACATGTCGGGAGCTTAGTTCGTCCGAGCTGGAGTGGGGAAGTTTCCCGGAGAGGGAGATTTCTCGTATGTCTTGTTTTCGATGTGTTGGCCGGTGTCGGGCTTCACCATCCCGCGTTGGAGGAAAAGCATCTCCCGGAATAAAACATTCACTACTCTAACTGGACAGTTCATCTTACCAGTTGACGTGCCCAAAACAATAATCCATCAATCTAATGATTATGTAATTACCGGATTTTTATGTAATTACATATTTTTTGTCTTTCTTCTCACCGTCGTCAAAACCGAAATCTGGGCGAATCGTCGCCATCACAATATCATAAAACACAATATCATTTTTTTCGTTACATATTTTTTTCATATTTAGTACTATATTACATATTTTACATATTTTATTTTTCAATTTTCAAAAATATTTTTTAATCTATCAATTTTCTTCTATTTCATTACATTTTTTTATGAAAAGAAGTATTTCTTAAAAAATCAGATTTTTTTCCTGCAAAAATACTAAGTGCTGTCAACTCGACGTGCGCTACATTTAAGGCGCGGTCGGATGTTTTTACAGTCCGTGACGAGAAATGCGCCCCTGAGAACATTTTCACGTTAAGGTGTGCAAAGAATTACTGACTTCACGTTTTGTGACCTTTAACCTTAATTCTGATAAACTTTGGCGATCGCCGACGTGTAACACCGCCAATGCTGCATGCTGCAATAATTGTTTGCTGGTCGCAGTTAGTACGAGAGCTTCTTTTCCGTCTAGTTGACTGCTAAACTATGGTCCTGGATAGTGATAGATGAAGTTTTATTACCGACAGGAAAGTTGTAAAGTGCAAAACGTGCATACGCCTGTGCTCTCCGAATGATTTTTAAACGTTTGTATTGTTTTTAAAATCTGTTTAGGAAATGTGTGGATGTAATTTCTAATTAGGTTATTGTTTTATAATTTGTGCATTTTAATATTAGATATTACATCTGATTTTACATATTTATTACATATTCTTACTGTTTTCGTTACATATTTTATGTACATATTTTGACTTCATCCTACATATTTTCCAGTCTCTGCTAATGATCAATCAATAATCAATCAATGCCCAATCAATGATCAATCTAATAATCAATCTAATGTTAAATGTGTGCAGCCGCTACAAGACCGCCCCTCCCGGCGAGAAGCAGAACTACCTGCTGAGCGTGTTCCTGGGCGACATGGTGCGCTCCCCATCGCTCTGCATGGGGCTGGCGAAGCGCGGCCGCTCCTGCACCGCCATGGACGCCGAGAAGTCCATCAACCACCTTCCGCGTGAGCACCACTCGACCCCGAGCACCAGCACCAGCCGCAGCGTCAGCACCAGCGTCAGCAGCACCAGCACACGGCGCAGGACCAAGCCGCACACGCGGGTGCCCGCACCGGCACACCACGCGCCAGCACACCACACGCCTAGCGCCAGCACCCGCCGTCCGCCGCACCACGCGGAGGAGCACCACCCGGAGAGGAGGCGCCAGCCCGCGCACCCGGCGGCGCACCACGCGCCCGCGCACCACGCGCCCGCGCACCGCCAGCCCGCGCACCCCGGCCCCGAGCACCACTCCGAGGTGCACCGCCAGGCGGACCACCCGGCGCAGACCGCCCGCCGTAAGTGCTTCGCCACGCTTTCATCCGAGTCACATGTCTTATCGCACATAAAACTTAGGGATCTTATTCTTCAACAACTCACTACAAAAAGTGCACGCGCAATTCTTACCAGATGACATTGTTATTATAATAATAATAATAACACATAATAATAATAATAAACAACAAGTATAATTCAATTATGTTTTATTAATATAAGTTATTTAAAATAATTTAATATTAATGTATTAATGTAACCAATGATATAATTTAATGTAATATTATGTTATTATTATAATTAAATTATGATAAATTATTTTAATGAACAATTAAAACGATACACAAGTTTAAGTGCCAAGTAAAATATTTTGCAGTGTAACTGATTTTATAAAAAATAGAGACTATACTGAACTTCAAAAATAATATTTCTTTTAACAATGATCTTTAATGCATTAGTTACCGTTGCACATTCTCTTTCTAAAAGATTAATAGCCTGTAACAAGTATGGTAGATCAGATTCCATGTCAATGGCCAACATTCCAATCAGGGTTTTCGTCCAGTTTCTCTGATCCATTGACAAAAATTTAGAGTCGCAGAAGGGCATTGAAAAGTATCGCTGGCAACTGTCGCCGAGTTTAAGAAATTCTCAGAGCAAACCTACGGACGCCGTTTTCCAACCGAGATCTGTCATTCATATTATGCTGAGATTCGTGATTCCTGTATGTTGTGTCGGGTTTTGCTCACCTCCCACTCAAAAGTTCCCTAAACGTGTATGCACTCGTATCTTCGTGTACTGGTGGTATCAGTGAAACAAATTTTCATTTACTCTCTGCCCAACCGTACTTCAGGTGCTCCCGTATTTAAAGCTTTCTTTCGTGAAATCACAACTATCTTTCTGATGAGGATCTCCTTTTGAACCCCTTTCCTCTACTCAACCCAGTTTTCAACGTCGTTACTTTTGCCTTCTCTCCCTGTTGCTCCGGCCTTGGTTCTTTACTCCTGATGCAGAAATCTTATGGTTCCTTCTCTATAATTTCCTTCTCGATACCATTACCAAAGGATTCTCACACGTTCGGGATATGTTTCACAAGTTTTTTTTTTTTTTAAATTTTTGTTTTATCCGTGCCTCATTTCCCGTCTGAGCAAATACGGACGTGTGACACTAACCCGCACGGCGGATAACACTGTCACGAAGGAAACCGGATTTTCTTCAGGATTTCTACGTGTCCCTTTCGCGGTTGCCCGATCTCTGAAAGAGTGCGCGTAGCTGTTCAGCGTTGAAGGTCACGTTGTGCTGCGCTGCCCCCAGACGAAAGCGACCCTCGCCCACAGTCGAGCAACGGATGGGCAGGAGTGCAGCAAAATGCATCCTGGTGCGGCTTCTCACTCTTTTGACGTGTTCTCGGTCGCGTAGATCTTTAGACTTGTTTTTAGCTTTTACATATAGTATTTTTGCAATACTTCCATAATTGTAAGACATTAGTTGGACTTATATTCATCGAAGAACAGACTAATTAAAAATTCTTTGTGTGTAGGAAAATGCTAAATTTCAAGAAATCGTTCGCAAATGGGTGTAAAACTTGTAAAACATCTAAAATAGTAATGAAGGCATAAAAGTTGTTAAATACGAAGTAAAAATTAACTTATATTTGTGTTTTAGTATTGTTTAAGTAGTCTTGTTTTTAATCGCAAATTGTTGCTGTACTTTATTTCTTTTACTAAGCGACCTCAAGTTGATTTCAACTTTCCCCACTGTCTGAAGGCAGACTGCGATTCACAGCAGTCCTTTTCAAATTACAAGAGAAACGTTACCCCTTACTATATTTCTCAGAACCTCAGCACTCGCTCCCTAACAAATGTTAGTTACATGAAGCAACTCGCGTCATATTTTTCTCCGAAAAAGATGATCACTATTCTTATCGCCCACTCGTCTCATCTACTAATAGAATTGTTTATCCATGCGGGGAAGATACGGTACGTATTATACATCAAATAAGTCATCAAAGGCGGCGGAGTGCGTATAATGAAAATAAACCGCAGTCGTGACAATAACAGCCTCAATAAAGTGGACAACTCTCTGCCTTATGTAACGATATAGCTGTTTAATACGAAGCCGCCCGTGGTTGATAAATGGCGCGCTCGCCGACAGGCACACTGGGCCGAAATGGATTTTGAGGCGCCCGCGTCAAAAAGGAAAAAAGTAAACATGAGACAAATCTGCAACAAAGTAATAAAACAATTCTAAACTGCAGGCATTTGCTGCTCTTAGAATTACATCAAGAGAAGGAAAAACGTGAACATTGAGAAAACTGCAACAAAGCATTTCATACTGATAACGAAAAAGCCATTAGCGTTATATTGCATTTCTTCATAAATGTGCAGTAGGCTAATTTTAAAGGGGCAAATTTACAGAACCTTTTGTAAAGTACTTCGATGCTGGTGTGAACGGAAAAGGAAAATTTTCGTACAAATATTGTGACCTTCCACAAATTTTTACCAAAAAAAATACTAATTAAAAATATGAACAGAATAACATTTTACAGTATAAAATAAAAAATAAATCTTGAAAAAGTTTAACCAAACGGAATACCTTAATTTTATGTTGTTTAATTTTTATTTACTTCTACAAGTGAAGTCCTGTGGACCTAAAGATCCTAAGTTCAAGCCCAGAGGTTGGGAGGGTTGTCGACTAGCTAGCTTAGAACTCCAAATGACTATTGTCTGGGCAAGAAATCTAGAGAACCTGTTGTGTCGTGTCGTTCGGTAGTGTTTTCATCTAATCATTTCTAGGTACATGCTAGAGTAGTACCTGAAACGACCGGCCAGGGATTGTATGTGATGGTTCCTTCCCTCTCCAACTATCATTCCCCTTCCTTATGGCCGCACGATAGGCCGAAGGAGGATTAATATCTAAAGCTGTGAGGCCTCCTATTAGTACTGAAACGTTAAAATACTTGGGTTCAAAATGCATTTGAAAATAAAGTATAACATCTGCAATTAAATATTTATTTAACATTAAAACATTTAAAACAAAATTGTGACATGGGGAGAAGTGTAGGCTATAAATAAATTAATATTAAAATATTTGTACACATTTACGAACCAATATAATATTTTATTTAAAAACGTATTGTGGCCCCTTCTCAATGTAGTCGTTAGCACATGCTATCTATTAATTCACCGCGGATATGCCCTAAAGTGTGACTCATCTTATATTGATCGAGAAAATAATCGATAAGCTTCGGCAATCCGGGGTGCTGGGATCACCTGCAAATGTCACGTGGTGCTTCGAACATGTACTTCGATTTAAACATAGTGTCTGTTGACGTACATCACCTGTTACGGTGTCGTCCAATCGGGAGCTTGGATAGCACATACAGTAGTGACATTTAAGCTCCTGATTGGATCATATCATAACAGCTTATCACACGTCAACAGACTCTGTAAATAAACTGAAGTACTTGTATATATGCCTCTTGTAGTCGGATAATCGAAATTTAAAACCAGTATTAACTTTTCACATTTTCTTTATACTTCTTACATTTATGTGTGTTTTACGATTAAGAAGCTTCGGTGGTAAGTGTAAGCGACGATAGTGTGTTGTGGTGCACCCACTGCGCTTGGTGGCGTGTCGGCGGGGATTGCCTCGCCCTCTGACCTGTGCCGTCTGACCTTTGCAGGCCCTCGCCCTGCGCGCCGCCGCCCCACTACGCATGCGCAGGACTAGCCGCGCCGCGCCTCACACGGCCGCCGCTGCGCTGCGCTGCGATGGGTGAGTGGTATTAACCGCGCACGTTTTCTTGAGCCCTCGCTCGCAACTTGCGAGAGGAGTATCTGGTTATTTTGACAAAAGGAATTTTATATTAAATTTGTATTTCGTTTTTCGATGTAAAATAGTTTCTCTTACATGGGAGCGAAAATTTCAGGTTTTCAGATTTTGTCTACAACGCTCGTTGCTATCTTTTTTCTTAATTCAACTAATGTTGGCAAAGGAGTGGGGGTAAGTATTTCGGGGGTTCAAGAAAACATGCGCGTAACATGCGTTGGCACTCGTGCCCTTTCCTCGCGTCACATGCATTCAGTCTCAAGAACTAATGCTATAATAACTTCAGTTTTTATTCTCTTTCATCTTGCTTACAAACCCTTGTTAATATCTTCTTATGTTATCAATAGGTTTATTGATTGAAGCAGATCGTTTTCATCTTTTTTAAATTTATTTTCTTGTTGATTAATAAATAGATCAGTGAAACGTACTATACTTACTATGTTTTGGGTTGCTTACTACTAACTCATAATGCTAAAATCTAATACAAGGGTGAGGAAGTAGAGTACGTGCCTATTTTAATTGACAATTTCTGTTGTTGTTCTCTCTTCAGAATTACGTGGAAATGTGATTTGTTTTGAATTCGGGTTAGTTGTATAGGATTTCGGCCAAGGTTTACTATATTTAATATAGGGATTTGTGGGTTGGAAAAATAGAAGTTGGAGAAAAGGTAACTGATATAGTTGATTCGCTTTCGACTTCAATATTGAGATATAGATTTAAGAGTGGTTGATTTAATAACTGTTCTTCCTTGTTAAGTCTACCTCAGATCTAAGAACACTCAAACGTAGTGTAGTGCCACAACGTAGTGTACTACACTCAAAAGCCGCCTCGTTACTTAAGGTACTTATTAATTTACCTGAGAATATCACTAACACATTCATAACATTCGTTTTGGTTAGTTTTGGTCATGAATCTCGCCTTACAGCATGGCATTTACTTTTTCTCGGCATTGGAAGAAATGTTTGACGTTCATTAATGACGATTTAATACACTTCATTTTCAGCCCCCCTAAGCAATGTTTTCAAATATGCACTTTGCCAAATGCCACATGTTAAATTGTCACACATCACCGTTTCGCTGCGTCTCCCTCTCTACACCTCCCGTCCCTGCAGGGTCACACCGGAAAAAAAATGAGGGTTCTGAGTTTAGTTTGTTGGATACCTAACATCACAATACTTTTCTTTGCTTTGTTTACATTACGTTCGAGGTTTAGTAACACAGACTACTTATAGGGAGTCCCATCAATAATGAGCCACCGCCATAACTTCTAAACGGTTCACGATATCGAAATGCAATTTTCGTTCAACAATGGAGAATCGTAGGGCAAGCAATATGCTGTAGAGACACTGTTTGAATTTTTTTTTTTTTTTGTTTTCGAGAAATTAAAGATACCTCACCTATCCCCACAACAGTGTCGGCGTCGCGAAGGCCACCTTCCCCACAGGCGACAGTTGCTAGGGCTGCTACAGGAAATATTGTAAGTTTAAAATGACATGTCAGAAAGTATAATTTTATACACAAAATACTATCCAAACATTAACATTTGATACATCATTGCATTCCTCATTTTATAATATATCTATATCGACTGTTTTCTTTTTGAGTTTGGTATTTGGAGGCTAAGTTTACTGCTTACAAAGGTTTGCTGCTTAGGTGCAGATTGACCCCTAATATTCTTCTGTAGGCTGTCATCTCATTCTGGATACTGTTACCTACGAGTATAATACTACATTGCAGCTAGTATTTTTGAGAGCATTAATAATAATAATAATAATAATAATAATAATAATAATAGTGATGATGATGATGATGATGATGGTTAAGGAATGCTGTTTGAAGATTGAAAAATTATATTCTCGGTAGAACCTAGGCTTCTTGTAAATATACTATAGAGGTCTGAATTCATTACGTTTCCCTGTAACAGTACCACACAATCATCGTTCTTATGAATATAGACTTCTTTCTTGTGGGATTTTTATTTAGATTTCGGACTTCTCATCAGTCTATCTCGAGATTGCAGTTCTATTACCCATTGTTATAATCTTTCCTATTCTGTAACATCATTCACTTCTCTCAAAAACCAGTTTAGAATTTCTAAAATTTATATTTGTTGTCATTTAATTTGCATTTTCAGAGTAACAAGTTCCAAATTCGAAAAAAAGAAAACCACGCAAGTGCAGCGTCTTCGAACTACAAGAAGCAAAGCTGATGTCACCTCGCAGATCTTAAGGCGAGATCGAAGTATCAACTTTCTTCGCTCGACTTTTCTAGGTTAATTTTGTTGTGTTTTAGTGTTTGCTAATAGCATTAGAAAGAACTTGTTGCAAGAGTGGAGTGGCTTTGGCAAGTGTTTCCTTCAATGCGTATCAAGACGAACGTAGCTGATATAACGTTGCGTTTTATCCGCCTCGAAAGTGTTCCTCCATTTCATCAAAGTTTCGGACTGTTGCCGAATGTGTTGGATACGTGAATCTTCAAGGTTGCGCTTGTGAATAAGGAGTAAGCCACAGCCATATACACAAAAATGTAAATTTGCCATATTTATTTGTACCGAGAGATTAACTTGACAGAAGAAAATGTATCACAATAATATTTTAAGAACAAATTGTAGTGTATTGTTTTATATGTCATATCAATAAAAATTTTTACGAAATTTTAACTTATGTGTTGAATTTCAAAGGGAAGGTTAGACAATTTAAAATGTTTGAGTCTGAGTAGTACATGAACGCAATTGTTCTAACGGATAATCCTGGGTCTGTTCATTTGTTTAAACTGAGCTTCCCTAACAATTTCCTTTCAAGGTCATTGCAATTTCGTTGTTGTTTTTCCTTATTTTTACAGGGAGAAAATATTGTTTTACAGATCACTATCTCAAGATTTCAGCGCAACTGAAGAAATTATAGACTAGATGACAGAAAAAAATTATGGTAAGTCAAATGAACCGAGAATTTTTATTATCACTTTCAATTTTATTTCAAAAGATACATCGACGTATTAATTCAAATATTATATTATAAGTTTGTATGGAGAAACAGGAAGTGGATGGAGTAAGAGCCAACATATCATTGACAGCATCAGTAAGAAATAATACATTTTACATCTTTGACGGTAAGAAAAAATTGTTTTCATATCCTGAGCGTTAAAGAATCGCCTGATCTCCTTCTAATAACTATGGTAAACATTACCTCGCGATGATCACTTTTAACATAGCCCTAATTCTTTGCATGTTATCGCCAATTTTATTTTAACTCGTAAAACTTGCGGGTTCACGTACATTTTCTTAATAGAATTTCAAGCTTCATAAATTTCGTTGTCGAAGGAAAATCCTAGACTTCTGCAACGAGAGAGTTCTGCTCCATCGGAGGCTGAGATTTCGCTGCCTTTCGCCTGCTTCGATTTCTCGTCGGGCGCCGCCCCCTTACCGCCCCGGCCCCGCCCCCAGCGGCCAACGCCCCCGCGTCGCCCTTTGACGTCATCGCACTCGTCGCGCTGCGCCACGCGGCTTGCAGGCTTTGGAATGGACGGGAAGGGAGGTCTGTGCGTGGTTTCCCACTTTTTCAAAGTCGACAGAGCGACACTTTTTATTAAAGAAGAACATTTGCTGAGAACTACCATCAATAATAAGTTCTCTGCAAGGCGGGGACATTAATAATTTTATCAGAGGCACTCATCTGGTTCTTCCAAAATTTGCATGTTCAGTTCTTATAAACTTGCATATTTTGTAGATTCATCTCCTGATGCACTGCTCGATGTACTCACACTAATGCACAGCAGCGTTGCTGGATCGCTGACTCAGTTTTTGGCGGCGTATCGTTGTTAATGTTACGCTCGTACAAAGTGACGTTCCGATACTTAAAGGCAGTATCGGAACGTCAACAAAGTATCAAGAAAATCGCTTTCTTTAAGTCGTCATTTGGCTCTTCTTGCTGCTTCTCTGACTTATTACCTTATAGAAAAGAAATTAATTGATTTCTTATTTTAAAATAATTATTTACAAACCATAATGAAAAATGTAAATGAATTATATCCATTTATTTAGTCAACTATTACAAAGGAGTTTGACGTACGAATAAAATTAGAAATAAATTTGGAAAGGAATATCCCTAATACATTCGTACGAGTTACGTACATTCTTTTTAGCACTAACATATGGAAACACAAATAGTATAGTATTTGAATATAGTATTTGAATCATTCACAAAATGCAAATGCCATATTGACTGAATTCATCCCAATGCTTTATTTACTTTGCGGAACTCGACTCGCAAAATGCTGGTTTGCCGTTCACATATCACAGAGCAAAACGTTCCAGTCTGTGAATAGTGAACGGAAGTACGTTTTGACGCATGACTGGTAATAAAATTATTAAAAATACCTGACACCAAGTTTTTTTCACGTATATTTGTGTTTAATTTCTCATCTTTAAATAATGTATCAATTCTACATATTTTTTTAAGAATAATACTTAAAGTCACTGCTTAATTTATAAAATTTTAAGTTCTGGAACGGGCGCCAAATTAATTATTAATGTAATAGAAATAGAAATAGTTCATATAAAATATAATAATTTCAACATCTTCATTCCGTTAGTGGTATCGATTCCCAATTAAGAGAAATATCACACGTGTATTTAGAACGTTATTCAGAAATTATATTAAAAAAGTTATATACATTAAGCACAATTTATAATCGAATCAGTTGATTCCTTTTCGCGTGCTTCGAGTAAATTTAATGCATCGTTTATAACGTTTTAGTGTCACTTCATGCACCACTGCCTATGTCCCACCACCAGCTTTTCTCTCGCCGCCCTCTCCTTTTCCCACCCCTTTCGCCTTCGCCTTTTTTAAATTTATTTTTATATATGATTGATTTTCACAAAGTTCAGTTCCATAAAACTCTTCATTTGCATTATTGACTTAAAACTAACTTATTACAAACTAAATATAATATACACTACAATTGGCGACGAGACTCACAGAGCACCTCTAAAATCATTAAGACTGGCAAAATGTACTGAAAAGAATGGGTAGGATACCAATTTTTTATTCTAGTTGAGTTTTCATTACATTTTCCTACGTTCATATGAATAATCCTGATTAACGAGAGGTAGGTTTGAATGTATATTGTTGACAAGAAAGGCTATGTGGTGAGCGATGGCATTTAGATTAAGTTCATGGTGTAATTGTTTATTGGAAATGAACCAGGGGGCTTGGGTGATAGTCGTCGCCTGCGCCTGCGCAGCGGCCTCCGCCTGCGCCCAGGGCGCCATGCAGCGCGGCGGAGAAAGTCGCCGACACTTTCGCCGTCGCGCTGCGTCAGCCGCCGCCGCGCCGCGCCGCGCCACGCCGCGCCGCGCCGGCCAGCACGTGGGCGCCGCGACGCCCCGGCGGCGTGCGGACGAAGCGACAGAGGATCCGCGCGGTTTTCTTTTGCTATGTTCATTTTAATTAGGATCTTGGTAATTTCACGAGCTCGTTTGTTTGTTTTTTGTACGTAAAATATTCGTACTTTCAATGTAGCTGCACGTCAGAAGTAAGTCTATGTTGAAGCCTACCCTCACTAATGAACTTATTTGAATGTAAAACTATTTCTTCTCTCCCTAATCAAGAGTAAAATTTCACTTACAATGAATCAATAGTTCTGATTAAAGGCGTGGAATGCGCAGAATTTAACTTTTTATAAAATACTGTCACTCCCAAAACCATTCTGACCCCTGCTAATTTCAAGAACTTTTGTCCAAATTTTGTACACAAATCATTATTATATTTTAATTCAGCATAATTTCGGAAAATCGGTGTTAGTCGCGAAAATAACGAAAACGACTTGAAAAAGTAACTCTACGTAGTAAAATGACCTTTTAAACTTTAGTTATGCAAATCAGTGTGTCTCAAAACAATTCGGACAGAGCGCGACTGAACTGAATTCTCATTTTAAAAAAATTCATTTCAAAAAATTCAAATTTCTTTAAATATAAAAAGAAAATGTTGGAATCTATGTCGAATTCTAAGTCATTCTCGTCACCGAAGGGTTTGGATCATGGGAACCACTGTGAAGGAGTAAGAAGAGTCTCAGAGGGAGAAACAGTACTTTCGAGCGTCAGCTGCTTGTATTTCACCATAAGAAAAGTAAAAGTTGGCGAAATATTGCTCATACAATGCTAATGATCAAGAAGAGAACAGAGAGCGATTGTATAAGGCGGTTCAATAAGGAAAGAGAATCGAGCTACACCCTCGAGGAAGGCGGCCAAAGAAAATTTCTAAGAAAGAAGAAATTCATTGACAATACCAGAAACTTGTGGGTGTCAGAATAGTTTTGGGAGTGACTGTAGTTTTTCTCTCTGTACTCCTTCCCAAAGTGTGACGAGTTCTTCATGCTCCCGAATATTTCGGCACAAGTATTATTTTAATTCCAATAGAATGTTATGTAGTTCAATCAGATAAAACCCTTCATTTAAATAAAAATTTTCAAATTCCTAAACTTGTTTTTCTTTTCAACAAAAGACTCGCTTTATATCTTACTTCCGTTCAAGTACTCATTTCATTTAATTTGCCAGGTGTTAAACTTTGTCTTTAAAAGGCATATCAAATTTGTAATGAATTATTAATGAAACATACGGCATCATAATGAGAATCATGGAGTATCTCTTCTAGAATATGAATTAAAAAGCATTTTTTTAAAAATGTAAATACTTTTTATGAATTAGAGTGGAATCTTTTGTCTGAAGATTTACACATTTTCATTCAAATCCAAAAGAATTTTCTATAAATGTGAATTCACTGTTGTGAAATAATGCCTAGGATGAAGAATATTGTAAATGAGCATGACAGAGTATACTTATGTCTTAATATTTATTTATATTTTATCGAGTGTCTGCTACTTGGGGAAAAACTGCTACTCTCGCCTAAACATTTTTTCGGTATCGGTTTACGTCACTGGAAATCCCTCATTGCTTTTCGTTCCTTAACTTTCTCCACGCATAAGTTCTCTAAAAGTATAAAAGAGAAGACTGAAAAAAGTACTTGCATAAGGAAGAGAATAGCCTGACGGGACATCCATAGATCAACAGCTTCTTCGAATGGACGTAGTTTCTGGACTAAGGACATCGAGAATTTGAGAATTAGCGCATATTAGTGTATTGCCGCAGTGACGGACTGATTATGCGAATTCAGCAGTACGCTCAGTATGAGGATAGGTCAAATAACACAATCAAATATGTGCTTCTTTCGGTCTAAATCGATACTATAATTTTATTATTTTTTATTTTATTATTATTATTATTATTATTATTATTATTATTATTATTATTATTATTATTATTATTATTATTATTATTATTATTATTATTATTTTGTATTTTCCTGATTTTCTGGGTGTCTATGAAAATCGTGGCCACATCTCTAATGGTCGGAGGCTAATAGTTTTCTTTCAATTTCTGCGTGAATTGGAAATTAGTAATATAGATTTAGGAAGCAGGGCATTCCTTGTTCCCTGATTGTGTGTTAAGCGCAAAGGTTTGTCATTTAATGGAAAGATTAAAAAACCTAAGATCGCGACTTTTGGAGCACAATAATTCTAATTGTTTTTCATATTTCCAGTAATATCTATGTTTACACAAAATTTCCGTTATTTTTTAGAAATCCGAAAAAATCAGCTTTTTATGGCAATATTATTTGAAATTTGGACAATGACACTGAGGACATCGATAAGAATTTTCGATAGATTCAAAATTTTGTAATATCAGTCAATCAAACGGAGAGCTCTAAATTTCTTTAAATATCGGGAGCTAATTTAATTTTATGAATAGTATGCAGATAATTTAAAACAAGATGACGTGAGAAAGGAAACTGAATTATGCATTCTTGCTTTATCCATTCTTCAATATTTTTTTACCATGCCATCCTTACATCAGATTTATTTATACGTAATATCCACGATGTACTAGACAAAAATGAGTTGAGCAATATTTACAGCTCTCCCTGTCTCTCTCTGCAGCAACTTTTTGTGACATTTTACGCCACCCCACACCTCCATTTTACAGTCTGTTTGCAAATAAATAACGCGCAGAGAGGACATTCTAAAACACAATAAATCGTCCTATGAATCTACCATATTTCTGGCATATTTTAAAAAAATATTGTTGATTGATACATAAATAAGTAAAACGTTGTGCTACACATATATATTTTGATTGTTTACTACTAACTTACATTCTGCGCTTAATCTAATACAAATGTGAGGAAGTCAAACAGACATCTCTATTAATTGACAATTTGAGGGAATCCTTCTTGCATTAAAATCGTAGTCTTCGCCCACGCCGTTGTGCTAGACCGCGCCGCACCCAGATGACGCCCTCTCGCGGTGTTGGACTTTCCCGCCGCCCCGTCCAAATTTGGCGGTAGAAATAGGTACGGCATGATAAACAAAAATGAATGGAACAATATTTACAGCTCCCTCTGTAGCAACTTTTGTGACATTGAGCACCATCCCACATCCCCTCTTACTATCTCTTTGCAAGTAATTGTCATGCAGATAAAACACTATAAAACAAAAGGAATTGGTCTATGTATCAGTACCTATCATCCTTCGTGCATTAAAAACCTAGTCCTCACCCACACCGTTATTCTCGTCCGCGCCACGCCCAGAGGACGCCCACTCTCGGTTTCGGACTTTCACGTCGGGTTCGTGCCCTCCAAATCCGACGGTAGAAATAGGCACTACACTAGAAAAAAATTATACAACAATATTTACAGGTCTTTCTGCAACAATATATATATGACATTCAGCACCATCTCACACCCACACCTTACAATCTATTTGCAAATAAATCGCACGCAGATACACCCTTGTAAAACAAAAGGAGTTTACATATGCATCAACGAATCTATCATCCTCCTTGCGTAAAAATCCTAGTCTCCTTCCACACCGTTACCCCTGGCCGCACCGCGCCCAGAGGACGCCTACACTCGGCGTCGGACTTTCCCGTCGGGGCCGTGCCGTCCAAATCCGACTGTAGAAATAGGCACTACACTAGAAAAAAATATGAAACAAAATTTACAGGTCTTTCTGCAACATTCACTACCATCCCACAACTCCATATTACAATCTGTTCGCAAGTGAATGCCATGCAGACAGGGGACTGTAGAACAAAAGGAGTTTGCCTGTGTATCGAAGAATCTCTCTTCCTCCTTGCGTTCAAATCCTAGTCCCCACCCACGCGGTTACCTCTGACCGCGCCGCGCCCAGGACGCCCTCTCGCGGGCTCGGACTTTCCCGCGCTGCGCCGTCCAAATCCGGTGTTAGAAAGCGCTCTCTGGCGCCGGCCCACATCCCGTGCAGCGCGGGCGGGCTCGAACCTAAGACGCGTGGGCGCGTGCTCCGACGCCCGGGAGAGAGAGTGGCCACGCCGCAGACGACGACCGCGACGCGCCGGCGACAGACGCATCACGCGCACGCGTGTCTTACCTAGAAATCTGTTAGGTTCAGTTTTCTGGTCGTTTTTTGTTGGAGTTTAGTAGCCGGTGTTAGAGCGCTGGTTACAGTCGCATCACGCGAGACAGAGGAAGTTTATTCGTGGGGTGGTCGTTTACTGAGCGTTAATCGCGCGCCTATGTAAGTCACATCACGCGCACGTCCACAAGTGTCGAAGGAAGATTCTGTAGGTCGGAGTTGGGGCGTTGTTGTAGGTGCGCTCATGACAATTGTATCGCGCACAGTCAATTGGACACGCGTGTCCAAGGAAGAAGATTCGGAGGGTGGGAGTGTAGCAGTCACTGACGCAACAGCCGCAAAACACCCTCGCAGTTGAACACGCAGGTCTAGGAAGAAGTTTCGGAGGGTCAGAGTGATTGGCGCCATGGCGCGCCGCGCTCTTCGCTTGTCGCTGCTCGTGCTGGCGCTCGCCTGCGCTCTGGCGGCGGAGGAAGGTGGCAGAGTGAAGCGGCAGACCGTTGGTGGAGCAGGCGTTCTCAGGTGAGTGGAGCTGCTTGGAAAAGCTTGTTTCTCACGCTATGATTTTGCATCTGGAATCCTATCAGTAATTTTATGTCTCAATAACCCCGTGACTCTATAGCACCGGAGAAAGAAGGTGGCAAAAGTTCCCTACTTATGTAAAATTTTTTATACAGGTTACTTCAGATTTCTATTTTTATTTCGTTTTAGTTGGGAACCAATAGGTTGATGCTGTGGCACAAGCAGCCAATCCATTACTACTGCGGTAACACACTGAATGTTGATTGAACGTGCGGCGGTTGGGGGCTGCATGGCGAACTGGGACTGGTTAGGGCAGGTCAGGGCGAGTCGGGCTGCTTAGAGCGCGAGATGGGCCGGAACTAAGGTTGCCAACCGTCCTCCATTTCGGAGGACAGTCTTCCATTTACGTCAATTATCATCTCGTCTTCCTTTGTATTTTAAATGTCCTCACTTTAATACATTTATAACATTTGTTGTAATTTATTTTATTAAATGACTAACATCTACTACGTTATATCCTTTATTATTTAATTTGGAATAGCAAACATGAAAAATTCCTATTCTAAACTCTGACACACGCATGCATAATAGTGCCTCTGTCCAATGACGAAAATAAAAGAGACGCTCAGGCGTCTCAAGCTTCATCTGCATTTTGTGAACGAATCTTTTCACTTGAATCGCAAATGGAGAAAAGAAAGAAATATAGCTGATGTTAGTAATAATTAAATATTTATAAAAAAAAGTGTATTAATGCGTTTTTTCTTTCTTTTTTCTTACGAGTATCCTCCTTTTACACGAACATTGTTGGTAACCCTAACCAGAACTAACGATAAGGGCGAGGATGATGATGGGCGGGGATGAAGGATTCGGATGAGGAGGGTCGGGGATCTGAAGGTTGAAGTAATTCTGATCTTCTCCATAATGTAACTCTCTTTTAAATGAATGTAATCACGGATAATGGAGTGTTCGTGATTAGTTGTAATGTTAGGTCGTATGGTCTTCCAAGAAGTAAACACAATATCAATTATGGCATTTCAGACACCATCACATATTCGCGAAAAGATTACGTATTAGTCCGAAATATTACGTAATATATTTCTGTAATGAAAGAGATTTTGCTGTGAAGGTCAACTTTAATACGCTGTCCATCTAGTAACAGGAGAAACAAAATAAATGGGTAATGCGTCAATCACAATAAGGTTGGCATAATGGAAAATCTGTTTCGTTCGTGAGTGTCATTTTCCCAACACAATAAGATTTTTCAAGAAAATGAATGCGAGCTTCTCTATTCTCTCACATTCACACATTTTATCCTCAACTGTCATAAAGAGAAAAATATACAATGAAGGTCTCCCAACAGGTAGTTGTCCTAGATTCTACTTCAGATTTCCCTTAAACAAGAGAAAGTATTTACACTGAACTCCAGGCTGTATTCTTTAAAACTGAGGGCGAATCCAACTTCATTTTCATGGCATCAAACCATTCTAATGAACCATTCTAATGAAATATTATTTATGCTCTTAAAAGCGGAAATAAGTTCAATAATCTGAGAAAAACACCTTCGTTGCGAATTTAAATACTTTCTTTCCAAAGAACATTTTCATATTGTTATAAACAATTTTGTTAGATGCGTAATATTCTATAAATACAGTCTCAGTGTTTTATACAATATGATAGTGATAGTAATTTCGAGGATAATTTGGACGACGTAATTAGCGAAAGTAACACAAGTAATTCAACTAGTCGAAATGTTCAAAAAATTAAAAATCAAAATCAATCAGTGAAATCTGTTCTTGTCGCAAATCAATAACTATTTTTGTTTCTAGGCTAAGCATAAGGCATGATACTAAACTTTTTCTGAATTTCCAAATTCTCTGTAAGTTATACGATCCCCAAAACCAACTAAAAAGTTGAGATGGTTTCAGTTCCGGTTCGCGCCATAGATTTTTCGTAAACATGACTGTGTTGCAAATGTTTAGTATAAATACGTTATTTATCATTCTCTTTAATATGGCTGGAGTACCGGCGGCCACTGTTGGGTAACTAACTGACCAGCCGCGTGTTAGATTTGCTGAGTTTTTGCGTTTTAGATGCTGACTAGCTTGTTTCCTTTCGATATGACCTGTTCGCAGTCTGTCGTTTTGTCAAATTACGAGAAAATTTTCTATTCATACCAGACAAAATCGTGCATTATTTTAAGGTTTTCAATGATTACAAATGTTCGCTGTTATTTCGATGATTATTTTTATTTCGCCTTAGGTTGCAGTTGTGTCTCGCGACCTCCACACGATGACACCATAATCAACGCCCTAGCTTCACACATTCCCTAGCTACACTAACGTAAATTTCTGCACAAAGTTAATTCATATCTCTCGCGCTCATACGTCTACATGCATGCACTGACATCATCGAGCGACAACCTGCGCGACGAATACGTACTGACATGAACTATCGGTTGTACGAGTAGGCTCAACCGTTTGTTCGTGTTTTAGTTTCTTTGGCAAAATGGATTCAAATCTTAGATATTTTGACAGACAAAGTTCGTCCGACTTATGATAAGTGAGAAGTTCGTGATCTCGCGAGTATCAACTACTTTGGAAAATAGACCCGTGAGCGCAGTGCATATTACCACGGGAAGGTAGCGGTGTTCACTCTCAGCTGGTATGAGAGATCCGGGCCCGACCTAGAAGTTGGCTTGCAAGGTGTTTCTCTCCAGGTATCTCCGCCAGCGGGTCACCGCCCCTGCCGGAAGTATCTGTAACTGATCTCTCGACATAGGCGATAGTATAGTGCATGTAAGTGAGGTATAAGGGGTGATAAAAATAAAGAAAGAGGTTGCATGCGGTCCGTGACCTATTTTTTAGGGAACTGCTCCGTCATTCGCCTGGTTCAGGCAAAAAAAAAAAAAAAAAAAAAAAAAAAAAAAAAAAAAAAAAAAAAAACAGGGAAAACTTCCGATCAGAGAAGCCAAACATTAGAATTCTTCTCCGAATTTCTTTCGAATCTGTACTAGCGAGAGAATCGACGTTTTCATGTAAAAACTTGACAACTCAGCTCTGCTGAAATTCCAAATAGCCTTCTGTGTTTTGTGATTGGCCGTGTGTGGTTTGCGCAGCGCGCTGGGCAGCCTAGCGGGACAGGTGGTGCCGGGAGGGATCCTGCAGCAGCTGCAGGGCGTCGCAGGGCTCTTTGGCCAGGGGACCACCCCGTCCCCGTTCTACACGCAGTACCCACAAGGCGGCAGCGGCGGCTTCGGCCAGTACTACCCAGGTGAGCAACGCGCAGTACAGCAGCGCGCCTTAAGAACGCCATCAAACGTCGTGCATAAACGGATGACGTATTTGGGGCGATTCTTTACCTTGCCACCAGTCCGCTGGCCACCCACCTTTACAAAACCAGATTTGAATTTCCTGTTCCTTCTCGTGCAAATTTATAAAAGAAATCCCTCTGGAGGAAGGTTTTTATAAGGTTATCCTATTTCACTCCCTTTTTTCCCACATTTACACTTAGGGTAGAAACACAGCAGACCCCACGTGGTGCGGTGAAACCAATTTCATGTAGTATGTATGTCCATGAGCACGAGCACATGGACAGTGCGTCGCAATTTGGAACAATCACGTTTGATTTTTTCGCGAGAATTCGCCCGAAATGTCTGCAAACTGAACGCGTCATGTCATCATGGAAAGGAAACTGTTAATTAACGAAGTATTTTCGAGGCTGCCATTTGGCAGATTAAGCACAATCGTCATATGAACAGCGATATTGTCACCAATCTGAGGGAAGAAATTGCCCAGGCAATGGATTCTTCAAGTAGTAGACATTTTTTATTTACCCGTAACTCATTCATTTTTTAACCTATTTCTATTCAGACCTGAAAACTTACGGGCGAATTATTACGGGCAGTAGATGGAAGTAGATGCAAAATTGAAAATTGTTACGGGCAGTAGATGGAAGTAGGTGAAAAACTGAGAATTATTACGGGCAATAGACGGTAGTAGATGAAAAATTGAAAATTATTACGGGCAGTAGACGGAAGTAAATGAAAAATTGAGAATTATTACGGGCAGTAGATGGAAGTAGATGAAAAATTGAAAATTATTACGGGAAGTAGATGGTGATATTCCTCATGCTTCTTTCTCCCTGAACAAACAGCGTTCATCCTCTTCGCTTACGATTTAACGATTTAATACCTTCCATTTTAAACACATATTCTACATACATTCTCGTGCTTTGGACAGCGCCGTGTTTCACCTATCCGCGCCAGTTCGCGTCGCGTCGCGTTGCTTCGCGCTCTGTAAACGCTACTGAATCTGTCGGTCGGCGCTCCGTCGCGTCTCGCCGTGTCGCATCGCGCCGCGCCCTGGCTGTTTCTACCCTTACAATAATATTCGGATGTCTATATTTCGCACCCATGTAAGAGGGCCGTATCTCCGAAAAATTGAATATTGAGATATACTCCTGGGAAATGAGCGATTTTGAAATTGGGACCCTGTTTATTAGGGGGTGATTTACTCCAGTGTCTTTCAATATATTAACATTTACTAAATTCTGTTAAGTAATTAAATGTTTTAAAAGATGACAAATGTATTATTAGTTTTGAATTTGCAGATCTCTTCTTCCGTTACATAATTCATACATTTGTACATCATCATCTTATAGCTCGACACGTCCTGTCGCACTGTAAACATCACTTTTAAAGATACCTTTACTTGCGGGCGTCGCTACGTGCGCACATGGAACTGAGGCACGCACACTGCCGTGACTCTCGCTTGTTAGCGTAGGTGGTAGGTGTGAACGCGCCTCATCGAAAGTGACAGTACCATGCTGTGGTATGATTTATCACTTTTCTGTTTTCTACCGTCAGTGTAGAACTGTGCGAGAACGCATAAATTAAAAAGTTGTTCGTTAACAAAAAAATAGTGAAGTGTGTGAAAGGTATTAGCCTCTGAATATCGAATCGTTTTCAGTGAAGATATTTGGGATGAATTCAAATTTCTACTTTGATTTAACCTTTTTGAAAATATCCTTCATGTCCCGAGGAATTAGATATCAAATGTCGATATATGTTCAGGTATTCAATCTCTATTTAACATCGTTTAAAACTCAAGTGTCTCAATTTAATAGGTATTTTACCAGTACTTTAACGGCATTTTCTAAGAATAATACGTGTAATTTCTGGGAAGAGTACTAGTATATTTCTATCACTAGTTTTCTTCTTCCTTTCTCTTCCTCTTCTTCCTCTTCTTCCTCCCATTTCCTTTTCCTCACCACCTTTCTTTTCTCTTTTTTCTTTCCCGTCTCTTCCCTTCTCTTTCATATGTTTCTCCTCTTTCTTTATTTCCTGTTGTTACTCAACGTCGCCATTGCTCCTTTTTTCTTAATTTTTTTTATTTCTCCTTTATTTATTCTTCCGTCTCACTTTTTACATCATTATTTTGTACATATTTTCTTAATTGTTTTCCTTCCTGTCTTCTCTCCACCTTCGCTCTTTGTATATTTAGTAAACTCTGAGTAGAGACCGAGATTTTTGTTCACTCGCATATTATAAGACTTAAGAAATGTTATTAAGAGAAAATATGAAATGAGAAGAAAAATGCAAAATTTCCGAACATTAAGTGCTTTTATCAGAGACGTGTAGGAAATCTTAGAAGCTTTTTGACTCCATAGCTACAATATACATGGAACAGAGAATGGACTGTGAGGCACTCTTGTCCTTGCTCTGTGCCCACACTCAAGGACGTGTTTACCGGCTTAGGTCGTTCAAAGCATTAATTGTTGTCACTGCAATGCCTCTGACCGGGAGATCCTAGGGTTTGAGTCCCGACGGTGGCAAGATTTCCGACTCAGCTATATTGCTAGGTCGAATTCAGCCGCTGTCTGGAGGATAATCCTACCGGCCGGCTGCTCTGATCGTAATTATCGTGGTTTCTCCGATGAACACCAGGAGAATGCCGGAACAGTACCGTAACAAACGGGCAACAGGTTACGGACCGTGCGCGATCTTTCCTTCCCCTTCCTTGACCTATCTTCACCCCTTATGTATTATATTCACACCCACACTTACATGCACTGCACTACCACATGTGTTGAAAGACGTGTCGGGAGTTTAGAGATGCCTTGGGTAGGGAGGTGTCCCGCTGGTGGGAGATACCTGGTTGAGGAAACACCGCAATTCGACGGGGAGATCGGCGCCGGATCTGGCCATTCAGCGACGCAACATAACAGCCACCTCCCTCGAAAAACCATGCATTACACTCACGGGACTGACGACCTTAGCATCGTTACAAACACTAATCAATCAATGGGATTTGTTCAGCGGCGGCGACGGCGTCGCCAAGCAGCGTGCGCGAGGCGCTGGAGACGCTGGTGCGGAGCGACAGCCGGCGCTGCGTGCCGCGCCTCGTGTGCGAGATGGCGGCCGGCGCGCTGCCCTTCGACGCCCTGGGCGCCCTCGGCGACTTGGACGGCTTCGGCGCCTTCCGCGCCCACGCCCACGCCCACGCCCACCCACACGCCCTCGCCACGGCCCGCCAGGAGGTGCTCATGGGCGCAGACGCCCTCACCGGGTGAGCCTCTACTCCTTCGTCTCTACTCACAAATAAATAAATAAATGAACAAGTAAATAAATAAGCAAATAACTAAATATTTAAATAATTGATTAAATAAGTAAACAAATAAATAAATATTTAAATATGTAAATAAATAAATAAATATTTAAATAATTGATTAATTAAAATAAATTAATCAATCAATATAGTGATGAGGTTTAAAAACATATACATATACTTTATTGTCCAGAAAATGTATAGAGTTATTTGTATTAGTTATAAGATATTTTGTTATTTTGGAGTGATGGGTAAATTTTCTTCTGTGAATCAATGGCAGTGGCCACACGTTGCTTTCTCTTTTAACTTTTATATACATTGTTCGACTAACAAGCGCTTGCATAGGTCTGCATCCTCCTTTAAATATTTTGAGCTGACTTCTGTTTACACCTCTGTATAGTGCTTCGTTAAGGGACGATTTCACGAAAGGACTGTTAACGAACTGGTGAATTAATGAGAGCTCTAAACGGTCTCTTAGAGAAAATTTGCGCCTTGCTAAATATCCGTTAAAGTTGATGGGCGATCTCATCTCTGATAGTAAGAGTTAACGCATAGTTAGACACTATTTTGTTGAAATCCGGACGTATGAGAAAATGGAGAAAACTACTGTAAAGTTCTCTACGTTTTATTCCATAGTCAGATCTTGTAGCAAAATCTGGCGACTTAGATTCAAAATGTTTTTTAGAATCGGGTTAGCTAGTGCTATAATAATCCAAAACTTGTTTCTCTTGTGCTTTGTGAACTTGGAACAGCGAAGCTTTCTTAACAAATATGCGATGAACAATATCATTATGTCGTAAATATTCTCGCGACAGTTCAGCGAAAAGTAGTAATATTGCATTGCTTTCTTAATGATTTATCAGACATTAACAGACTTAATTTTAATAGACATGGTTTTAGTAATAAAGATCCAATGAAAGTTACTATTTGTTTATTTTTGTGTTTTGCTTTTCTTTAAATAAATCTGAATGAGTCAGAAATTAATAGGAATATGTTATATATGAAACGACATCTAATATCAATGAACGCAAACAAATAAAATTGTTTTGCTACATACTCGTATGTTTCTTCTGAGAGTAAACTTATATTTACCACTTAATTTTCAGCTCACTTTCTTCTCTGTAAGAATAGCTAAGCATTTTGTAAATCCATGAAAGTTAATTGACGACTAACAAACCGAAAATGGAGAAATATACAGTACATGAAACAGAACATAATTTTAACAACTCGTTTACTAATGTCTTGTCAAGGATACGTTGGTGAAACCGTCCCTTATCCTTCAGTCAACATTGCAGAACTGGATGAACGGTATGGAATACAAGTGGATGGAATACTTGTATGCTCAAGAGTTAGCGCCCTCTAACGTAGAACTGCACAACTACTCCTTGCTCTTCTACTACTCTTCACTTCTGCTCATCATTTCCATCGCACTGTACACCATTTAACTATTCTCTTGTAACAAGAAGAGACAGTCAGCATGTTTAAAATAAAATTAAACAAGTTTTGTTGAGAGCAGTATGAAGAAATTTACTAAATATGCCGTTGTTAAGAGCTCTGAAAGACAAAGCTAGTAGCGAACAAATTGCAATAGGCTAATTTTTTCTTTAAGAAATATCTTTGACGATTTCTTTGTTTCTCATTCAGTGAGCTAGTGATATTTCAAATTGATTGCAAACACTGATACGGTTGAATAATGTACTATTCTCTTAAAGTTGAGATTTCCTTGTGCTATAATGATTTAATCTCTTAGTCGTGAAGTAACAAAGGAACTGCATGATCGTTACCTTGTGCAAAGCGTGGAACTAACATGTGTACCAGGCAGGAGGGATTACTATATCTTCTGGATGAAATAAGGCAAGAAACTATCACGTGTGTGATCGTTCGGAAGATTGCATCTCGAAATACCTGCAACACGAATGTGAGGTGTAGAAAGCTCAAGAAAACTCGCGACGACTGTCCTATGTGCATTCCCGACATGAATTAAATTTATTTTCGCCTTATCTTATGGATATTTATAACACGGACCTTATAATACATAAAAGCTTTGGGGGAATGAGTGTCTTTAAGGTACACAATTTTGTTCAATCCAATCAATGCCAGCGAAATAAGTTTAAATTGTTTCTGCAACACGATTCGTTGGGAAGATAAATATTTCTCGTTTGTAATTCTTCTATTTCCGTATTTTGTCACATCTTATAATTCCATAGCAACTTTATTATTATTCTTATTTTATTAAATGATGTATTACAACAAATGTTTTGTAATGATATACCAGTTTTAGGACAGTGTTAGTCAAACAACGTATTGAGTCGGCCCGGTGGCCGAGATCGCTAAGGCAGTAGGGTCGGACCGAAGGGTCAGTATTTGTGTTCGTCCTTTCACCCTTTATCATCACCATTTCGTTTCACCCTCATAGTTACCATAACGTTAATGCCAATAGTGATCGCTAATGACCTAGCTGTTGATGCAACCTTAAATGACAAAACAAAAAAAATGTTATATTGAGTCAACCTGTAAATGATTTGTGCTCTGTTTCGTTCTAAAAGAGCGATCGTCTTTCAGATCTGACGTTGATCTCATATCGTAAGCCTGTCATTACACTAAGCTTCATCATATCACTAAACATCCACTGTATTACCATTCACTAGTCTCCAGTCTCATTGATTTTATCCGTGACAAATATTAATTTTTCCAATTCTAACGATCCTACGTGTGAATACTTATATTTTGTAACAATGAGTTTTAATGTAAATTTTATGTTTTTATATAGTTAAATATTTTATCAATATGCTTATTATTGTTTGAGTAATCAATCCTTCAGTACAAAATTTTGTATTATGTTATGTTGGGTTCTTTCAATTCCTTACAATGCTATCTTAATGAATTTAGCACACAAGTGTAGTTAACAACAAGAGCACTCGCGGTTAACAATTGTTAGCGAACATGTTTCAGAAAACTTCGTATGGAAATTTATTTTTGATTCTTGTTGAGAAATAGTTTATTGGGCCGAGAATGTAGTGGGTTATGTGTGGTAATGGCTTAAAATATCTGTTACTAGTATCTATTACATTCATTCCGAGGAAATATAAAAAGACAAACCGAGTCAAGTTAACATCTAGTTAATTAATAAATAAGTAAATCTGAATCATTAAAATTAGGTAAAAAATAAAATATTGTGCGTAACCATGGGTATTAACTGGTTCTAATGATCTGTGGCGAATATTAGAACTCTTGGTCCCATAAATAACCATACCGAGAATGTTGTTGCGTATTTCGTTGGAATTCTCGGCCAGTTGTGTATGTAGTGTGTCTGTGATTGGCGCAGGCTGCTGTCGCTGCTGGCGGGGTCGGCGGGCGTGGGGGCGGAGGAGGGCGGGGCGCTGGCGGTGCTGGGGCGCGCGGCGCTGCTGGGGGCGGCGGCGCGGGGCCGGCCGCACACCTGCCTCTCCGCCTACCCCGCGTGCCCGCGGGAGCCCGCGCGCCTGCTGCTCTACCTCAACAACCACCGCGGGGGCGTCTTCCGCCTGTTCGCCGGCCCGCCCGGCCGCTACGACGGCTACGGCTACTACCGCGCGCCGCTCCGCCTCGACCTGCCGCACGGGGTGAGTCCCCTGCGACTACGTTGCCCTTCACGCCACTGTTCGCCGTTGTCATTGTTAGTGATTCCGGGCGCGTCAAGTACTATGGTCATTAGTCCCGTACGTGTAGTACGTGTTTTTGCTCGAGAGGTGGCAGTGGTCTTCCCCTGCTGGATGCCTCGATCCGGCGCAGACCTACCGTCGGCTAACGGGCTTTTCCTCAAACAGGTATCTCCCACCAGCGAAGCACCGCCCCAGCCAGGACAAGTTCGAAGTTCCCGACCGGTCTCCCGGGATGTGTGGTTGTGTAGTTATGTATGTGTTCGTGTGTGTAAGGGGTGAGGTTAGAACAAGGAAGAGGAAGGAAAGACCGCGCACGGTTCGTGGCCCCTTTGTTAGGGTACTGCTCCGGCATTCGCCAGGTGTTGATCGGAGAAACCACTGAAAACTACCGATCAGAGCAGCCGGTCGCTAGAATTCTCCTCCAGACAGCGACTGAATTCGACCTAGCTGAAAAGCTAGTGTCAAAAATCCTGCCGCCATCAGGATTCGAGCCTAGGACCTCCCGGTCAGAGGCGCCGGAGTGACATCAGTTAATGCACTGAGCCACCGCTCCCAGTTTCTCCGTTGTGAATAGAGGCACTTCTGACGTACGATTGGCTAGGATGCGGTTATCCATTGGGCGCTTCAGTATTAAAAAAATCGCCATTTTCCGGCGCACGAGTACATAACTTTCTCTTCATATGAAGTAAGTGCGAGAAAGTAAAAATTAAGTTGTAACAAAGCTTCCAAGTTGGTCACTTCGAGACGCCATACGAGTAGGTTGTGCTGTGAACAGTGGTCTACTAATGGAACACGAGTGATTTACCTAATTTGGTTGAACTATACGAGTTTGTTTCTAATACTGTAACCAAAACACTAATCCTGTAACAAAATCTTCCAAGTGGAGAACAGCGTCACAGCTGAACAAAAGTCCGAAGTCACTCTATATCAGTCAAAGTATAGGCCGGCTTAGGTGGGTCAGGACATCAATTTATGATGTCACTTCAGTGTCTCTGTCCGGGAGGTTCTAGGGTTCGGTTCCCGTCGGTGGCAAGATATTCAACACTAGCTACTTAGGTCGAATTCAGGTGCTGGAGGAGAATTCTAACAGCCGACTGCTCTGATCGGTAGTTTGCGGTAGTTTCTCCAGTCAACAGCAGGTGAATGCCGGAGCAGTACTCTAACAAACGGTTCACGGACCGTGTGCGATCTTTTCATCCACTTCCTTGTTCTATCCTCACCCCTTGCTTACACACACACTTAGATGCACTACAATACCACATATGTCGGAAGCTTGGAGATTGTCCCGATGGAACGGGGCCCCGCTGCTGGGAGATATCTGAATGGGGAACACCTCGCTAGCTGACGTGTAGCTTGGAATACCACTACCCAGCGGGAAAAGATCACTGCCACTTTCATAGGAAAAAATGCACCACATTTAACGAGACTAATGACGTAAGCTCTTGACGCGTCCAGAAACACGAAATAATTAATCAATCAACTTAGTCCAACCAGTTCGTCTGAAAGGTGGTATAAGTTGTTTGTTTTGTTTTGCGGCGCCTGATTGGCCAACGCGATGAATGCGCAGAGCGAAGCGGTGGGCCGCAGCCTGGCCGCGACGCCGTCGGAGGCGCTGCCGGCGGAGCACAGGGCGGTGCGGCGGGTGCGCCGGATGGCCCTGCGCTTCCCCAGAGGCGACGACGAGGACGAGGACGAGGACGGAGACAACGCCCTGGACGCCGACCCCTCGCGCATCCTGCACCCGGCCTTCTCCAAGAACCCCGTGCGCTTCCCGTCCGACGGACGCCTCGCTGCCCAGGTGACTGCTAAATGAGCTCTTTAGGTCTCTTTGCTTCCCTCACTCCACTCACTTTTACTCCTTCTCTTCACTCTCTCATTGTCGACACGGCGATTTTGACTTCAAAGATTTCTCTCTCTCTCTCTCTCTCTCTCTCTCTCTCTCTCTCTCTCTCTCTCTCTCTCTCTCGCGCTATATAATATATATATATATATATATATATATATATATATATATATATATATATATTGCTCTCTCCCTCTGTACCCCCCGCACTCTCCCCAAGTCTCCTGACCTCTTCTTCCTCTCATCTATCTCCGCACACTTTCCAAAAAACTTTCATTCATATAACACGCTAATAAACTTGCAAATTAATAAAAATCATACTTGTTAGATAGTTTCAAGTTTTAAACTTATTAACAATTAAGTATTCAGGATGTTTATTATGACACTACTATTAATTTATTTTGATTCTACATTCATCAGAAAAGAATGTTCAAAAGGAAATATTTTTTTTCGTACCAAATAAATATCCGATATATTTTTTTCGTAGTACTGAGGTACTAGCGTCATGCAACCAAATCGAGGAATGAAAAACTCCATCTTTAACAGCTGGTGTCCGTTCAGAACTTACCGATTCACCATTTGTTACAAACAATCAAACAAATGAGTTGAATTAAAAGATCACGATTTGTATTTTAGCGCATAAATCCCTTAAAATAGTTTTGTATTTTAAGCAAATAATGAAGATAATAAATAAATAGAGCTGATGTTAGTCTAAATTAAATATTTATAGAAAGAAATGAGAGTCGTGGTAGGGCACGGGCTGCCTGACCTTTAGGACTCATCTTCGAACCTTCCGTGGGCAGGATTTTTTCTGGTGATTTCCATTTAGGGCGGCTCTGAGGTCGACTTAGCCCTCTTTCCAAGTGAGTACAAGGCTCAGAATCCTTCCTGGGGGTAAAGTCGGCCGGAGCGTTGGGCTCGCCACACAACCTCCTTTTGCCGATGGCGACGAATAAATGGAGTCCTACATTAACCTCCCCTGTGCGCCACAACGGCCTGTGTGGAATTGCATAGGGATACCAAAAAAATAAATAAAAATGTGTTGATGCGTTGGCTTTTCTCGCTTATCGAGTATCCCTTTTACACGAACCATTGTTGGGATCCCTAACTAAAACGATGCCGCGTTGTTTGGTTGCAGCTGGAGGAAAGCTCCCGCACGCGCATGCGCTTCCCGCGCGACTTCAACGACACGGGCAGCCGCATCGTGGGCGCGGGCAGCGGCGGCGCGCGGCCCCCGCGCGACGAGATCGTGGCCGAAGGCTTCGAGTTGGACGCGGACGCAGCCGCCCCGCCCGCCAACGGCGGCTACATCCCGGAGTACGTCGTCACCTCCGGCGGCAAGGAGTACGCCCTGGCCCCCGGACAGACCCCGGAGGACTTCATCGCCGCGCTCAAAGGGGAACCACGCCCGCCGAAGAGTGGGAGTTCCGCAGGGAGTGCTTTCGGGGCCGGTGGTAGCTCAAGTGAGTACCGGCCGTTTGGGTTTGATGGAAATCAAGAAAACTACCAGCGACCTTTTGGATCGAATGGTGATCGTGATAACTACAATAGGCCTGTTGTATCGAATGGAGATCGAGATAATTATAAGAGACCTCTTGTAACGAATGGTGATCGGGATAACTATAAGAGACCTTTCGTATCAAATGGTGATCGCGATAATTACAATAGGCCTTTTGTGTCGAATGCTAATCAGTTCGACTACCAACGGCCGACAGGGTTGAAGATAAATTTCATCGAGGATGGTGGACAGCAGGTTTCAAGTTTCGGCAGTTCCAGCCTCTACTCGAATCCTTACGATTCATCCAACGGCTTCAGAGACACAAGAAAGGGGCGTGGAGGGTTTGGTGGACGTTTGAGGTTCCCGCGGGACGGGGAAGAATCCCAACACGAGTCCCCGCCCGCACCCACGCGCCCGCTGCCGTCTGCGGGTCGCCCGCTGCCGATGGTGTTCCCTGATCGGACAGGGACGGGCGACTTACGATTGGATAACGAAGATACGTTCAACCGCCATCCATCCACCCAGGATGCGCAAAGCATCGCGTTTGCGTTTCCCGGGCGATACAGTGCGTGATCCAAATGCAGAAGCCACGAGAGGAGTCTTTCCCAGCAACTGAAGCGCTGTTGTTGAGCTTTGGTAGCACTTTTTCACAACTATCGAAATGACCAAAGGACAAACGATTTTATCCACACTTGAAAATCGTATTTGTAGCTTATACAGAGCTCACACGAAAATCTAAATTTAGACTAAGCAGGCTTATTTTACTATTTACCAAAGTATTATTTTCTCCCTGTTGAAAATATGTATGTGAAATGTGGAAATATGAATGCACAACGATGTTTTATAAATGATATTGAAGTAATTTTCAGAGGTAGTGTAGACCCTCGAATTTATTTTTACAAGATAACTAATTTATTAACTTATTTAATGTTTATAGTGTTAAATTATCTTTGTATCTCACAGTTTTATATACTTATGTATGAAAATGTATTTGCATTTTACAATTTTAAATGCAATGTTTTGTTTCCCAGTACATAGTTATGGTATAGTTATAGGATTTATGAAAATAAAAATAATTTACAAAATTTCTTTAGTAGTGAATTAATTTCCTCTGTTTTGAGTATATACGTAGTGTAAATTATCACTGACTTCTTGGTATCACCTTACTTTACTTTTTGTCAAAAAATAGTTGTTATTATCTTATTTTAAGGAACACAATTCGAGTAAAAAGGAAAATATTAGATTCCACATTTGAATAGATTTAAAATTAGAGAGTTAGTTAAAAAGTTAAGGAAATACTCGATATTTTAAATAAATGAAATTGAAAAATTATGAATTAAAGAATGGATAAATATTTTATGTTTATTTATCGTCATTATTACAAAACAATCAGAAAATGTGTAAAGTTCGGTGATACACCGAAGTACATTGGGCTATATTAAATAAGAAACGTACTTTTCGAATTTAAAAGATGAAATTTTTTAGGGTTATTGTAGTTTAGTGTCGGTGCTGTTTTTCTAAATAATTAAACATCTAAAATTCAAATACGAATGTGTGAAATAGTCTTTCTCTTGTAAAACCACGTTTAGAATATACGTAAATAAGTCTACAACAGTGGGTTAAATTCACCAATAAAATGTGTAATTTACATTTTTTTGTTATTTACGTTAGTAAACACGCACTTAGCCCCTTAGCAACCAACCATCTAAATACTGCTTTAAGAGCGCGTCCATAGCAACGGCCGCTAAAATATTTTTAATGGACTCTCGATCATTTTAGCGACCGTTGCTATGAACACTTCCCAGACATTTTTCCAAATCTGCTTGCATTAGTAGAAAAAACATTCAACTGTCTGATCACAAACAAAGCATCCAGTACCACCAACCCTTGCTACAGAAAATCAAGAGTAATGACAATTCTGAACTCGCGAAAGTGATAAAAGTTTATTTTTAATAAGCGATAAACTAAAATAACAAAAAATAACAAAAATCAATGTATGTAACTCGTCCTCGCTTCGTTATCGCTCGGCTTCGCTATCGCTCCGCCTCGCAGTTAACCTTCCGGCTGCGTCCTTAAAGACTCGTTTAGAGGACTCGTGACATAAATATCTATGAATAAGCAAAGTAGTGAATAAAATATTAATATTTTTACAGTAGAATTCAAATATGATTAATTTATTGAAAGATGTTCTGACTTTTTGTAATCTTTCCCTCTGGACTTTTCTGCACCCTCTTCAGAAAACATTTTATTTCACCTTGATTTTTTGGTCATTCCGACAACAGAAAGCAACGATATTAAGTTCATTAAAATTATTTTCTTGAAGCACTCTTTCGAAATATCTTATTCTTTTCTCCTTTTTTCTTAAAGAAGTCTACTCAATTGCTTCACCTGTTGTGCTATATTTCTATTTTCTCACTTCTTTCCTTAATAAAACGTTACTTTACAAATGCGGAACACAGATTGTTGGTTTGTTTGGAGAAATGGCATGAGAATGTATTAGAAATTGAAGTACCATGTGAAAACAAGTGGAAAATGAAAGAATATAATTTAAACATTTTTAAGCAGATTTAATATACGATTAATGTTATTTACAAAATGAAGTACAAATATATAATTAAATTTGTCGACATTACTCCTCGCTTAAGCTCCATCGTAGGTATGTCTTTCGCTTGACTATCTTTCAGCATGTCTTTCACTTGACTACCGACGTCTTGTGAATTGGCACCGGTCGCTAGCGCTCTCTGCGGCGAGACGGCAAACGAGCAGTCTAATAGGATTTGTGGTGAAGTGCGTATCCGAGTGCTGTACGCCGATATGATTCATGTGTGGATAGCTCAGCTTCTAAACGCATGCAGCCATGAACAGGTACTACGTCCCATGATTTCCTTACATTTCAGTTTTCTTTGGTTTCTTGGTCTCCAACAATCTCGGAATGAATGGAGATACAATACCAACATTTAAATTGTTTCATTGGTTTGAGTATATCATGTATATTAAAATCATAAATACAGTAATGAAAATTTTCTTTCACGTTCACTTAACGCCTACTATTTGAGAAATTCGTCGTTGATAATTTTTTCCAAGCCATCAATATGTCTTACGTATTAAATTTTGAATTTTATTTGTAACTATTTCTAGAATTGGTATGAAACAATTTTTAATTTTAGAATTATTTTTGTCAAAGAGTTCACAAATATAAACTTTACTAAATATTAACTAATAAATTGTTTTGTATAAGACAATAAGTTAATACCAATGTAGTTTTTAATAAGTTATGAAAATCCATTTCTTTATATTTTCTCATATTTCGTTTGGAACAAATTTTCATTATTCAAAGCTGCCTGTAACTTACTCAGAAAGCAATGGTTTAAGAAAGTTGCATAATTAACGTTGTGGAATATGCATGAAAAAAAATTGAAATATATCATATGGTATTAGTTTCTCCTTCTCAATTTGCATACAGAAAATCATCTAATGCTAAACCTTCGTAGACATACTTACTCCGGTAAATTAATTCAATTTACTTAACTGCTGAAAAATGTTACACAAACTAAAACTTCAACAAATGAAAATAGTGTTTCTGCAATGAGAGGGAAATTCATTACATTATATTTCCACTGTTCTGTAAATGTGTAAAACAATTTATCTCCTAATATTTTGTACAAATAAATCATGAAATGAATGCGTTTAAGGTAAATATATGTAATGACAAAATAGTACATGTATAAAAGGATTAAAATCAAAATGTATGTTGATATCCATTGTTCGTAAGTAATATACTCATAGAATACAAAGTAAGATACTCATAGAACCTCCTGCTAACACCTTGGTCCAAAACTTCTGAACAACTTGCGATATTGATTTGTTTTCTCACATATATACTAAATCTTGGGGCAAATAATATGCCATGAGTCTATTGTTCTTAAAATGTTTGATTTTGGAGAAGTAGATTCATCTAAGATTTTTTAAATGAAACTTCTCTTTTTACGCCGAATTGATATATCATAAAAAGAAATTCAATAACAAAGCATAACTTAATACATTTTAAAACTATTTTTTCATTAAATTATCGTTTATTTCTAATAGATTTTTTGACGCAATCGCCGCCATACTGAAATTTTCGTATTTTTCAGCAGCTGCAGATGACCTTGTTCTCTCTGCGTTCACGTCCGAGACGGTTACACTGGAGGGGGTGACAGGGAGGGAGAAAGGGAAACCATACAGAATGCGAGATCCTGACAGGAGAGACACAAACATTAATATTATATAGCATCAGACTGAGATAATATTTGTTCTTCTGGTGATCTCGTAATTCCAAATCAAAGAGAACGATACAAAAAAACAGCTTGATATTAAATAATTAATAATAATAATATAATATGTTTAAAACTTCGTACTTCTTCAATACAATAGTAGATGAACAGTAAATAATAAAAGAAAATTACTATCACTTATCTTGAGTATTTATGGAAAATTTTCTACTATTTGTTCCTTCCCATATACCCAAAGACCTTCTGTTACTGCATTGTTCAACACTAGAAATCTAATTCTATTGTTACCAAGTTTGCCTCTCTGACATCCATCCCTTTCTATCAGTTTAAATACGATAAAAAGGGTAAATAAGTTACTTGCCGCATAGGCAGGGAATATTGCGCGTTTCTGCAAGAGAATACTAAAATAAAATCACTAGTACTGCATGTACTTCAGTCACATCGCAGAAATACATTTTTTACTCAGTATTGATTTTAAAACATTAACAAAGGGTGTATCATTGTATTTCTCTTTTTATTATGTATCCATTGCAGATAAAATCTACTAAGACCTATGTAGTTACATTTAAACATAAAACTTTTTTCAGTTTCTACAAAACTAATAATATTATTATTAAAATATCTATGCAATTTACTAACCGTATGATTAATTTTGTTTCGCGAAAACTACATCCCTTTCGCCGCCATTTAGATTTTAAAACTTTAGAAGACACTAAGAGTGATTAATTGTGGGACTTCTTGTAAACGTTATACATTATTAAACTAGTTCAAAGAATGGGTCGCCCCGCCCGGCATTTGAACCCGGGCCTTCTGGTTTACGCCCAGCTGCTCTAACCCCTAAGCCACTGTGACAACCAATCCTTTGAACAGTTTTCAGTTTCTTGAATCTAACTCATGTAGAAATACAGCGTTGAAACCTCAAGGACAAGTCGAAGTGGTGAGCACAGGAGTGGAAGTTCTTGGGCCTCGATCAGTTCGTTTACTTCGAAATGCAAAAGGAAAAGAAAAAGTAATGCACACCAAGAAAACTTACAATAATTAAATGTAGACTCTTTTTAACGGGACCGAAAAGACCAAATTATTATTTTCATTATTGTTGTTTTCGTTGCATGAAGAGAGTGAACGACGAGTTTATACGGTGAAGCAATTAAAATAAGTTGCTGTAATGTTTAATACTTCACAGCAGGGTTGTGAAGGCCGTGGGCAATGGCAGCTGCTCCTTAAGGGCTCTAGGGCGGCGACCTCTCCAGAAAAACCCACCCCGGGAAAAGTTGCAGAAAGTATTAAACTTGCAATAAATCGATCGTTTAATTTGTGCATACCACCAGCGCAGTTTTTAGGACGAATTTAGTTTTATGTGCCCGTTTAAGCGAAATATAAATGTTATTGAAATGGGTTGCCTCGTTGATTATCAACAGTCCTCTCGTAGCTGGTGCATTAGTTGGTGCATGAGAGGCAATGGAAGCTTGAGGAAGAGTGGATTTACTGGGAGTTGGGTGGCGGCAGCGTGCTGCTAGTTTTGTTCGGCAGAGTCCGCGCTTATTAAACTAAGAATACCGATTCTTTCATCTCATTTCCGCAATTCATGTTTGTTTTGCTGGCAATATTTTTTTCAAAAAATCTTATTTTCGCGTGGGCACAATTGAATGGGGGTCGTTTTGAAAGTAACGTCTCCAACTTCTTGTAGGCGTATGACCTCTAAAACAAATGTGAGTGGTGTCATAGGGGAATTTGACCCTTTCCGTTAATGTTCGTTTAATTTCGTTGCTATTTGTCAGAGAGAAGCACAGTGACAGTATGCTAAAATGGCGTCTAGAAGGAACGTGCGTGAGAAGTGATGTGCAACTAAATTTCTCACTTCGGAGGAAATTGCACGTATTCAGAGATGCTTGCTGAACTTTTAAGGAGTACATAGAGTAGATGGCAGCACAGTAAACGCATTCATTTCATGATTTATTTGTACTAAATATTAGGAGATAAAATTGATTTACAAGTTTACTTAACGGTGGAAAGCCGCCAGGAAGCATTACGTAATGAATTTCTCTCTCATTGCAGAAACGCTATTTTCATTTGTAGAAATTTTATTTTGCGGCGACGATGGGTAGTACGTTTTAGCGGTGGTGACTGCAACGTGAATGATAAACCGCGCACAGCTGCCACATCACGCGGAGGATTGTCTCGATCAGCTCATTTGCGTGAATAGGTGCGTCACGACCTTTGAGATCACAGGGAACTGCGTGCGACGCTGAACATTGGCTGCAATACGTTAGAGGTGAAGTTGAGTAAATTGAGTAACAGAAAATTGTGCGCAAGGTGGGGCCCGCGACTCACACAAGAACAAACAGCACCGAATGGAAGTTGGTGAGGAACTTTTGACGCAACACGAAGCTGAAAGTGGCGGATTTCTGGATCGAATAATCACTGAAGACCAGACATGATGTCACTATTTTGAGCCAGAAGTAAAACGACAATCCATGGAATAGCGTTATAAGAATTCCCCGTTCGTGTCATCTCGGCTGATACAGATTTTTACCAGTGTGACATGCAGACTTGTGTTCATCAGTGGATAGAATGCATAGAAGAAAGGGAAACTATATTAAAAAATAGTGTTGTGTTCAGAAAAACGCTGTTCTAACACATTATATTAAGTTTTTTTTATTTTCTGTAGTTGTTATACAAATATCGATCCTCGAATATAATTTTGGAACGACCCTCGAATATTCGTAAACCTTCTTATACAAGGATTGCAATACCAACGCGTGCAAATCGGTTTGACATGCTATAGTTTTTCTTGTTTAGGCAATATTTTGAAGAGGTAAAATGTGTGTGATACTTGGGACATACATGCCGCCCCTCCTTATTCGCAACCCACCGGCCGCCACTGGTCGCGGGCAAGGTGAGGAGCCCCCGGGCACTGCGTTGAGGGCAAGTGCAGGGAAGTTAAAAAGTAAGGTTGGCAAGAGTATGGCACTCGATAATTGGCCCATAACAATTTTTTGGAGAAGTCTGTTGAGTATCGCGTGTTGCGGGGGTATCGCGACAATGTTAGTGTCTCAAATTGAGTGATAAGAATTCCCATTTCTTGTACTAAAACAAATTAATCCATAAAAATGAAATGCATCATGCACATTTTAACTTATCAACAACTTAACAAAAAATAAAATTAAAACTTTCAATCCAAAGGATTTTGACTTCGTAAGAGCGTTTACATGAGAGTACAATAATTGATTTAATGTTTCATTGGCAAAAGTACCTACGATCATTTTAGAAACGAAGATTATTGCCCGCCCTTAAGAGCGAAATACTTAAAGTAAGTGTATGGTATACTATTGCAGAGAAACTAGTAATTCACTTCACATTATTGCTATATAAATCAAATAACAGTTTTTTTAATGTAACTCAAATGGAAACAGAAAATGAATTTGTCATTCAAACATATTCCTGCCCTTTGACAAAAACGAATATGCAAGGCAGAATTGAAAAAAGAAAATAATCATGAAGTAAAGTAATAAGTAACAGAAAAAATAAACACAATTTTACTCTCGGTTGTTCAATTGAAAACATTATTCGGTATTTTGAAAACTTCTTTCAATTCTCACTCATAAAACTGTCGATTTTGATAAGTAATTCTTTCAATTTGACCGCACAGCTTGGCTGAACACTTATTCCCATAACAGACTTTAAATGTGAATCTGCCAAATATGATCTCTAAGCAGTTTTGTTCACATTCACTTGCAAAACATTAGCCCATATCTTAAGTGCTCCTAAACATGGAAAAGATGATACAAAGATAGGTGAAGCTCTTTCCCTTAAATTCTAACCACGTTTTATTAAATTCTTGACGAAGCAATCTGGGTCTTGCTTTGTTGTTTCAAATTACAAGTTGTGTGGCACATTCTCTGCTTTCATTTGAAATGGCATAGCAAATAGTATTACATTCTCTTTATTTTATTAAGGTATTTAAATGGTAATTAAATAAATCTAGCATATTGTATCGTGTCAAAATCAGTATCAGGAGGTCTTACGTTTGGAAAATGATAGAAATCATTTTGCACAAGATTAACTTCACTTTAAAACCCTCCTTATTTTCCTTTAAATAAGGTACTAGGAACAGCATATTTAAATTACAAGATGACCTCTAAAATACGCCGAAACGACCGAGTCATAAATTTACTTGTCTGTCCAGTGAGGAAAATGTTTACCCTTTTCATTTAAGAATTCATTCTCATAATAAAACATGCTGTCGTAGCTTAAAAAAATTGTAGTGTGTTTCCTCTGCTTCACTAGAGTACCTTGTAACTATTAGATATATCATTCTGTTCACTATTTACCATCTCGAAATAATCTTTAAATTGTCAGTGACACAATCTTTGAGCCATGATAAAGTTTATTGCTCTTGTTACGAAGTCCATTACATGATTCATTTGATTACTTGGTGCAAAGGCCCTCCTGATGAACGATGCTGTAAATTGCGATGACGGATCGGTTGAACATCGATAGTATTTCAGAGTTTAACCGTCCTACAAAACCTGGTTTTGTCCCAATAATAGCACGCGCACCATCCGTCGTCACAAATGCCAGTTTATTCCAATTTAATTTTATGTTGTCAACAGACCATAAAATAGCGTTAGATAGCCCAGTTGCTTTGAGTGAAACCATGTCCAAATACTCTTCGGTGACTTGAAGTTGCTTACACCACGGACTAAAATATTATTGCGCCTGTGCTCTCATCTATTGCTACAAAAAAAGCTATTCAATTTTTGTAAATGTTTTTTTAATTAAGTCTTCTGGTCTTCTCCAAACTCTAGAATTCTCTTAGCTGCTGTATTTCTCGACAGACGTATTTCTGTACACATCTCTGCGTCTTTAGAGGATAAAATTGTTGACGCGGCCACAATAGTCTTTGACAGCATTGCCTGCAGAAAAATGGTTTCCCAAAACAATTTTCTTCGCAATTTCGTAGCTAGCCCTAAGAAGATTTCCCTGATGAGTATGGAAGGAAGTCCAAAAAAGAAGAAAATAAAATGAATTTTGGGAAATTTTTGGAAACTTAATTCTAATAGGAAAACTAAATATCTCAATGACAGCTCGAAAAATTATTAAAATGGCTCTGGAAAATTCGATTTTCATAATTGCAATAATTTACATTTTATTCTTACAGCATCAAATGCTGTTGATAATTCATCAACAATTCTCGTTCTGGTGTCCGTCTTGAGGTTTTTATATGCACATTTATTGGTTTACATCGTAATGACGCTGGATGTTGAAATGTTTACTGATAATATGCTTTTTGCATATGAAGCATTGTGTACCACCATTGTTATTGCTACTTAGAAACTGAAGCTACCACTCTTCATATTTGTAGCACAGTTTGCGCTTAATTTCCCCGCGACCACTTGCCATCGTGCCGCTGTTAATACTATACTTGGGTTTCTGTTACCTGGCTGATGACAGCTGTTCAGCTGTTACGGTTTCGTCTAATCGGGAGCTTAAACGTCACCACGATGACGTTTTAGCTCTCAATTGGATGACAGCTGATGAATTGTCATCGGCCAGGTTAAAAAAAAAAAACAAGTACAAAACTGTAATGGCAGTGCTTGGTCTCTGGATTTGCACGGGAAATGCGAACGGAATCAGGGAAAGTTGTCCGCGCTGAGAACGCCGGGCTTCCCCAGGGAGCAAGCGTTCGTTATAGAAAAGGTTTGCCGTGGAGAGTATACTCTCCATAACTAAGTCTGTATCGTCTAAATCTTCACAGTATAAAAGTAAAGAGTATTTAAGTTTCGAAGAGTTTGAATAATTTAAATTCATTCGGAAATTATATTTTATTTTCAGTTATTGAAGTTAGTAATTGAAATATCTAAGAAAATGAAATACAGCAAAGATTCATTTGAGTACCAATTAATAAGTATTTGAATGTAAATATATAAAGTACATAAAAATCTCAAGTATCCCACTACATTGACTGTTGAATTTGCAGCCGACTAGAACCCACAATGAAAACACCATATCATCGCTGCAGAACAAAAGTGACACATTTGAAACATAATTTTCTGAAAAATAATGTTTTGCTGAACGGTTTTACTTTGAGTGGCACCATTCATTTTGCTCGTAGAGATATTTTAATACCGGCTTATTTGTGAACTACTTTCATGAAATTCCCTTTCCTTCTCCATCCCACTCCACCCCACCTCACCTTACCCCAGCCCCTCTCATTTCCACAACCCCCAGCCCACTCCAACCCAACCCACCCAAGCATAGCCCAACCCCCCATCCCAACCCACGTCACTCCACCCACCCACCCAATCCCACCCCACCACACTCCACGCACCCCAGCGCACCACACCCTCCCAGGCCATCCCAGCCCACTACACCCCGTCCCATCTTACCCTACCCTTTCTCGCCCTGCCCCGTTCCATCCTTCCCCTCCCCATTCCGTCCCTTTCCTTCCCGTCTCGATCCTCACCGTCCATCCCCCCCCGTTTCCCTCCACCCCGCCCCGTCCGACCTCTCCCCACTTCTTCTCCCCCCTTCCTCCTGTCCCACCCACCCTCGCACTGTCATGTCCCGCTCCCGGCCAACCCCGCCCCGCCGGACGCCGCGTCGCGACGCGCGCGGGGGCGGCGAGGCCGCCGGGGCGCGCGCCTTTGAAGTCGCGCCGCATTGTCCGCGCGGGCGCGTCATTAGCGCACCGCCGTCTTTTGTCAGCAGCAGTCGGCAAGAGGGCGCGCGCAAGCGAGCTAGGGGCCGCGCGGCGCTGCACTACTCGGCGCCGCGTTGCATCGCGCCACCAAAGACGCACACTGGGCTGCAGTACATTGAGAAGACGCGCAAAACTAATAATAATAATAATAATAATAATAATAATAATAATAATAATAATAATAATAATAATAATAAATAGATATATGTTATACAGTAAAAGCTGTCTAAAATGGAACCTGTTCAAGCCGGAAACCTGCCTTAATCAGAAAATTTCTCCGGTTCGTGAAGTTAAATGGCAATTTATACAGCATAAACGGAACCTCTCCAACGCGGAAACGGAACGGTTTTTCATGTCGTGCAGGGGGAGGAAACTCTATAAAACGGAATTCCTGCGAATTTAATGCAATTAGCAGAGAGACCCGAGATATTCTTAATTAAATTAATGCATCTGCTAGTCTGTTTTAAGTTCTCTATCCCTGTGACCCGCGATTAAGTCGTGGCAGTCCGACATTGAAGGAGAGGGGCTTCAGCTGTGTGCATAGAATTCGACCTTGGGGTCGCTTGTCTCCGCAGGCCTTGGGGTCGCTTGTCTCCTAGGGGAATTCCCTCTTCCGACTTTCTGAGCGTGGGAATGTTTACGCGCACGGCTTCTATTCACCCGTCTCCCTGCCCCGCGTTGAAAATCATAATCCCTCGACCATATACGTTTTACTGAAATCCATGTGAATGTACCAGAAAGTCTTAGTAATAGATTGTGAAGCATTGTGCGTTGAATGTGTCACGAAGCATTTCGAATACACTCACTAGGCAGCAAGTTGTGCATTTTTCAACTCAGAAGTCAGTGAAGTGTTTCTTTTATTGGTGATTTCTTCCATAAATACGTTATATGTTTATGTATTTTGATAATTAAAATAAATTCATGTAATTTACTACTTTCAGGGCAGAGCCATTAATATTACAAGTGTCATAAAATGGACAACCTTGCATAAAACGGAAATCTCTCTTAACCGGAATTTGTTTGTGTCCCGATCGATTCCGGCTTAGACAGATTTTACTGTTATTTTAATCTATGCTGCTAATTTTGAGTAAACACATAAATAAATGGAACATCAAGCAATCTCTGTCCATCCAAGGGGTGTCGATGACTTCATAACAACCGTAGAAAGGATGTTGATGGATTATAGATGTTGAAACAAGGATGACCAATGTGGATGGATGTTGAATTTAGTGCTGAATAATATTACAAAAATGTGACGGTTCACTGTAAAAATAATAATATCTAACGTGAGATTTGAGCCTACAATCTTTCATTTCGCGGAATAGAAATAACTAACTTAATAAGTTACCAAGTAAATAAACAAGCAATTGATTCTGCTGTCTCAAATTTACGAATTAAAAAGCATTGGAATTAACGAGATAATGAATGTCTCGTGAAAAGTAAATAAATAAATGAAATTATTATCGTATAAATGTGAATTTGGTTTTTCGAAATGAGGTTATTAATCGTTGGTGAAAAAATCGTAATTTCTCTGAGTGCACATCCTTTGACTACTTAGAGTAATAGTGGACAGTATCGAATAAGTTATAAATTAATATATACGAAATTTATAAGGATACGAATCCGTATAAATGAATACTGAAACGATTTTAAAATCACGATACTTAACTTAACCAGTTGCCCGACAGAGTGCAACCCAATCTAAAATGTGTTTGCAATTTTGAACTTATAAGTGCTTTTTTATTCATAATATGCCCGACTTACACGTTCTTCTGTAATTAAATATTACTTACGTGAACCGATATTCCATTCAGTAAAGATTAGGCAATTACTGAACGTTTATTCTGTTAAGAAGAACACAAGATGGTTGAACTGCGGAGTCTATCTATTCATAAAGAACATCCTTCATTTCCAATAACCCAATTGTATCATTTATTGCTGTAATTTCATAATTATATTTACAACATTCTGCTTTATAAATTACTATCGACTTGCAAAAAATGTTATAAGAATTGTTTTATTTCTTAAAGGTCTTTTCGTTAAAAATTCTAATAATTTATTTGCAAAGAATGATTAGTCTATCTTGCGAGATGTTTTCCGTGGCGCTTGATAGTGTCAAGTTGGTGTCCTCGTTGGCCGCTTTGCCGAAGTGAAAAATCGTCCCCGAAGAATCACCAATAATCTTCTCGTCTTCTTTCTTGTCGTTGAAACTGTGCAGAAGTTAATGTCCTAAATCTACTATTAAACAGTTTAAATTATTTCCATTACAAAAAACAGTTTAAACTGTTTACATAACAAAATTACTCGCGAATGCCTCAGGTACACATCTTTGCTTAATACTGTTTCAGATTACAACAATTAAACGTACTATCTGCGTATCAACTAAAATGACCATGTCACTTACGTTTTCGTTTGTTTTCAAAATGTAATTTTGCTATTTGCTGTAACTCGCTTCCCGACAGTCACCTATCTTGTCACCACGCCTTTACTAAAATCTCTCACCATTGGTTGACCATCTTTCTTGCAATGGTCAGATGACGCTTCTAAAATAAAAAAAATTATATTCTATAAATCTCCACGTCCAAAATCAAAAAATATGTTTATTTCATCCTAGGAATATCCAATTTTCCAAATTAATTGTTTATTTCAGCCCCAAACTTTCTAAGTCTTAATATTTCCATCTCAATACTTTCATCTAATTCTTCTATGTCCAACATGGCTACCTAATATCCTCTTTGTAAAAGTAACATACTACTCCTGAATTATCATTCCCGGATACCAATATTACGAAATGGGCTATTATTTCATATTATTTTACACAATATTTTCCTTGAGATATCTGGGTACATCTCAAAACATAGTAAAAGGGAATACACCTTTTTCTAATTCCTTTAATCCCAGTCGAAAGTCACTATTTCTAAATAGATATTTAAAGGATATTTCCTTCAAAAAAATAGTTATAAACTAGGCATCAATTATATTTACGTACACTTCTAACACGTCCTCTTGGTGTTCAATTAGCTGAAATGTTGCTTCGAAAAGAGCAGTTTCAGCGCCGACTGCGCCCACTGCGCGCGGCGTCGGACGCGGTAATAACGCGCGTCGCGCCGGCGATCGGGGCGGGGGGGGGGGGGGCGGGTGGGCGGCGCCGCGTCAAAGACATCAAACCGCGCGGTGTCGCGGCGGCCGGAGGATTGCTGCGCCTAAGCGGCGCCCCGCGGGACAATCGCCGCCTCGGGCGACGCAATATTCCCTGCTCCGAGGCGCCCTGTTTGCCCAGAGGCGCTGCGAGCGCCCGAACACTTCCTGCGTTGAAGGCATTGTACGAGCGGCCGGGAACTGAGGCGGGGGAGGGGGCGGCGCGTGCGTATTCCTACTGCGAATCCTACAGCAGTGGACTGAGGAGTACATACAATGGAGGCGTAAAATTTCATACTTTCGCGTTCTCGCTTACTACTTACCCATTATAGAGAAAGTATTGTAATGATACGTGTTGTAATGAATATTTGATCGAAAACTTGTCGGATGAACGTGTTTCAATGTATAGTAAATGACTTCTTCTAGGACGTTTTGTAGTGAGAATTCACGTTTCATAGGTCCTTGATACCGAAGAATTGACGGTAAAATGTATGTTCACCTGTCTGTCCGTCTGTTTGTAAACAACCCTAGCGGTTAAACCGTAAGCAAAATTTTCTCCGAAATTGATATATCCCGATCGCTCTGACTGTTGTTGCGGTCCCTTGAATTTGAAAAGGATATCTTGAGTTTGGTGGTACTTTACAGGAAGCCTCAATCAAATTTTCAAGATTTTCGCAAAAATTGCTCCAAATATTATTTATATATTTATTTTGCTCTCAGAGTAAAAGACATAGAATTTTCGTTGCACTCTGTGAATTTTTTATAATTGCAGAAGTACATTTCGGTGTCTTCCTACAACTACAACAACAAAGATAGAATTTCTTTGCTTAATAATATCTGTTCATCCAAAAAAGATGGTCAAGTAATGACAGGCCCAATTAGTAATTTTGCGTAATTTTGAGCAAAACGAATGCAATTTAAAAATTTTAAACAACTAATTTCTCAAAAACGGTTCCAATTTTTCTTTTGCATTCTTTCCTCGTACGTAGCAAAGAATGGTTAAGAGAGAGATCACAATTGCGGCACTCTTTTTTTTCGAAAATGGCAAAAGAATTAGAATTTCCTCGCGTTTCGTTTGTCGGTTGTCAATTTGCAAATGGTAACATGGCAATATGGCGCTTTGATATTCTTAGAATTCTTCACATTGTTGTTGGTCGACATGAATGGAATGCCAAGGAGGCTTTATTTATCTAACTGTAATGTTACAAAGTCTCTACGAAAGGAAATAGTTTTAAAACAGGTTATAGATTAATTTAGAATTAACAAATTCACTTCTTTTAATTTAAAATGGTTTGTTTGCTGGTTGTGGGATTCAAAAATTGGAAGCTCAGACTATGTAATCAAGGCATGCTTGTGTGAAATTATTCTTGCTTTTCTGTATAATGTTCTGCAGGTATAGTAACGGTTAAATTTATTCATATATGTAGGAGTAAGAAATGAGTACTGTTCCTGACTATCGAAATAAATGCAGATGAGCACCATAAGCGCCTCGTTTGAATTGTTTTGGATTTTTAAAGTCATAACTGAAGTGTTAATAGGACACCGTGGCAATATTAAAATATTACGTTACCGTTTCCAATAATGCGAGAAAGTGTGCACTATTGTAGCACCTCTAGTCTCTCTATGCTGGGAGACGGGAAGGAATATCGTCTCTGCAAGAAGAGAGTCGCATCTCAAAAATGTCTTTTTGCAGGAGAACAGTTTGAATCTGAGCCGCACTGCCTCACTTCGATCAGCTCAGAACAAGAACCGTTTTCTAAACATACAGTAACTCACAAAACTATTCGGACACGGGAAATTTAGCAGAATAATCATGGATTAAGAATATTAAAAGATGAAAATATATGATATAAATATATGATATGATTACTTTCATAAGCAGTTATAATGTTTTTACGAAAATTCCTTTCAAATCACAATAATCAACTGATCTTTTCAAATTTAAATTTTTTATGCTGATAAGTTAACTCACAAAACTATTCTGACACTTGAATGTAAATATAAACAAATATGCATAGTAAATAGTGTTCAAAAGAAAAACACGTAAAACAATAACACAGTATACGAGTTCAAAATCTTGTAGCTGTTCCCTTGCGCTGCAAATTTAATATAATAATAATAATAATAATAATAATAATAATAATAATAATAATAATAATAATAAGTGATTTGGAATATAAAATAGATCACAATTTTTTATTGGCCTGACTAATTTAATATGAATTTATTAGGCATTCCGTTTAAAGTTCGTGTCCTTCCTCTCATTCTTATTTCGTGAATTTCATTCGAAGTTCTACCAGATAACCGCCTGTGATTATAGTATGAAATTCGACGCGTGAAGAGTGTGCATGTGGGTGGAAAGTCGATGTGCGCTTGTCGTAAGGCAATTGGTTTCGGCGTTTTACCAGCTTGCGGCTCGGCCTCAGTGACTCACCAAAGGATTAGCACCCCGAACGCCGCCGCCTTTCATTCTGACCCAATGTTGTACTTGCGGATAGAGAATTCGGCCACGTGTCTCACGCGGTAAAATACGAAGAGGGTTGACAGCCCGCTAGGGGGAGGGAGGTCTGAATTTACTATTACAATACTTTTCTTCTTTGCTTTTCTTACATTCCATTTTTTCATTTCTTTCTTTTTTATTTGCGTTCTTTTCTTCTTATTACGTTTTTTTTTCAATTTCGTCTATCCTACATTATTTTTGTTACGTAATATCAAATAAAACTGTATTTGGTTAATTAAAAAGAACTCTCAAACATTTATTATGTGTTATTTTCAGAAAGTGACGGAGGTTGTAGAAAAACAATTGTGCAAATTATTTCTTGGATTGTGTAAACAACGGTAGGCACAAATCTTCCTAAATAACGGAATACTAAAAAATAATTAACTAGTGGATAAATCATACCACACCTAGAGTTCGAAATACAAACAAAAATTTTGTATAAAATACCTAGTGTGTGTGATTGATCATTAAATTATGGGATCATGAATGTTCCCGAATCCCAAACCTGTAGGCTACTCGTCGTCAATATCAGCTATTTATTTCGTAAAATCGTAGCAGCGGGGGATTTGCGGTGAACACGAAGCAATCACTCAAGTAGCCACCGAATACTCATCTGGTACGATTTTTTGTTATTTAAGGCCGCATCAACATCAAGGTCATTAGCGACCATTATTGGAGTTAACGTTATGGTTACTGTGAAGATGAAGCGATATAGTGATGATAAGGGGTAAAAGGACGAACACAAACACAACCATGCCCGAGGCGGGACTCGAACTCGTGACCATTCGGCCCGAGATCGCTCCATCACTACTGTCTTAGCTATCTCGGCCACCGGATCTGTATTTACGTTAGTCTGCATCAATTCCAGCAGAAAACGAAAAACGGCACATGAATATTTCACAGCTTCAGCTAATTGGATTTCATTCGACTATTTCGTTTTCGGGCGCGACAACAAAATTACTGAATTGCAGCATTAATGTATAAATATTAAATAAATTACAGCAATAAAAAATATCAACATAAAAATTGGTGATTTTTGATGAAATGAATTTCGCTTTTACTAAGAAAAAGGAATTTTTTTTCTTACTCATAGAATAAAGAGGATATCCCATGCGTCAGTCCGAGTTCCGAGAACAATGAGGAAGCTTTCAAAATTCAAATATTTCTTGAAGAACGTTAGCGTGAAAGGTTGCTTTCAAATTGGTGTATTTGACCTTGCTCCTAAAAGCAAGGTAAAGAGTATCAGCAATTGAATATTCATTTCAAGGTGTTCCAACGAATGAGAAACGAGCTTCTAGGTTGTTACCAAGATGTTCCTAATCCGTTTCCTTGTACATAACAGTGTCTCTCGGTGAGGCGTATATTCATACGCAAATTGTCACTCGTTTATAACGTTTATAATAAATTATACTATTCCACTCGTGGAATTAAAACCAGTAGTGTTATGTATATATAATGCCACAATCAGGGCTGTGTATCTCCAAAAATTTATCGCTTTTTCTATCCGATTTTTGTTACCACTTGCCCTGCTTGCCACTATTAGTCGTAAGCTACGGCTCATCTCTCTTAGGAGGCGATATATATTCATCACTGGGTTGACGTGCAATAAGATGCGCCTAAAATCTTTGATTTTAAGTTTTAGCAATTTTCAATATTTGGCGCATTTTGGAACTCCGTTGGACGCAATTTCATACGTGGTATACACCTATTAAATACCACTCGTGCTTTGGAAATTCTCAGATAAATCCACTACACGCTTCGCGAGTCGGGGATTTATCGGCAATTTCCAAAGAATTCGTGGTATTAACTATGCTAAATTGCAAATGATCGTACCTTGCAAGACTTTGCTACCACAAATCGCCATTTCTTCCTTCATCAAAATTTACATTTTTCGTTTTTGCTTAGCTTAAGGTGTACTCCATATTGTTCGAAACTAGTTTATTCCCACCATATTATTGGTATATATGGCAAGAGCCTATCCCGTTCATATCCGAATGCGTGTGAACGCGAGAAGTAATTTGAGGCTCAAAGTTTGGAGTTTACCAATTGTGAAAATAATAAAATGCGAATAAGGTCCCCGCTTCCATTGTACAAAATCATCGCGGGAGTGCCAGATGTTTGTAAGATGTAAGAGATGAGGCAGGGCATGTGAGAACGATGGGAAGGAGAAAAGTGGGTTTGGGCAGTAGGGCGCAGGGCAGGTGAGGCCAGGCCATGGTGTCATACAATATTGATGTAATTCATTCCTTTCCCCGCCTAATAGATGATTGTGAAAATTAAATATCCGGGGCACACGAGGTACAGTTTCTGAATATATTGTTCAACAGTCACTAAATGTGTTTGTTTCGACAATAACGACTTTAATTGTTTTATTGGTGAGACGAAAGTATCAAACTTTGTAAAGGTGTTCAGAGCTAAATATTATAATTACTGTTTGCAATTATGTTTAAACATTCTCTTTATTTTCTATTTTATTTTTGGCTAAAAAAGTGTTGTTTTGGATAAATGCGAGAACGCGTTTCATTATTATGCTCTTAATAATTCCCGAATAGGTGTGATGTTCCGATATTAGCGCACCGTCATAAATACATTAATCCGGCTCTTTATACATTTCATTTCAAAACGAGACAGCTCTGATATGATGGTAGTATAAACATTTCATTTGATCACGTAGGATCTCTACATTTATCAAACCAATATTAGCTCTGGACAGTGTTTAGATGTAAATTACGAGAATACAGTGAAATCACATCTCGGTTAATTTTACGAGGCGGCCGGGGGCGCGTTGCGGGCAGCTGCGTCTTTCGGAGTTTGACATTCCACTCCCCTTCACGTTGCTTGGTCGGAATTTTGAATTAGTAGCAGATGCTGCACGGAAACCTTATCGCCAGCTGTGACGTTGTGCAGGCGCACTCTGTTCATGAAATCCACTGAACATGCAGACTCACCCATGAAATATCGCAACGAGCTTGCATCTACTTCCTTATCGATGTAACTCCCGTCTATTCCAGACTATGTTGTCCACTTCAAGAAATTAGTTATCTTATTAATAACATTTACTGCATGCTCTAGTTTATATAAGACATTAGTTATCCATTTTGAGAAATATGTTTTGCTGTACGAGTTGTGTGACAAAGTTGTACCTGAATATACGTTTGAAAGCAAAATAGTTGTTAATATTGTCATGTTTCAAAATAACTTGTACTATTTGCGTTTTCTTCGAAAACCATGATTGGATTGTTCTTTTTTGTACAGTAATAAATTTTGTCAGTAGTTTGTTAGTAGGTTTTGAGCGAAGCACGTAGTTAACTTTAAAAATAGTGCCTAGAAACATTATGTTTCTCAAATGAATTTCTTAACGCAAGTGATTCATGAGAGTAGTTTTCCCTTCATTTCACATCTCCATTTTTTGGGGGACATACCGTACTATTACACTGGTAATCGACTTACTGTAAATTAACATTGAAAAAAATAAAATCGTGTCATTACATTTATGATACTACTGCTAAAATATAAACTGCAAACCGGATTATAAGAAAATGGTAGCATCCTTAGGTTCAATGTAATTTTGTCACAATTTGAATTAATGTCCGCATGTACCTTCTTCCTCGAAAAGAGAAATATTTTGTTCACATGATTAACGCGGACACGGAAATAATCCACACTATCTTATAACATTCTCTTATCATTTTTATAACCGTAAGCTCCTGCTGTTTAACCTTATCTCGGCATTTCTCACTCCACCGCTGCCCTCGCCTATGTTTTTTTCACTCCCATCCCCTCAGCTTACGTTCTCTCCAAAGCGTACACACACGCGCGCGCTGGCACACATGTTCTTGAAAACTTACAGGATCTCCCCTGTCACTTGTGTGTCCTGCGTCAAAACGCCACTTAAAGTCGACCAGACCCCGGCGGGCGGCCCCAACGCCAACGGGGGCGGTAGTGCCAGATAAACGTGACGAGCGCTGGGGGCGTGGCGGTGGGGGCGGGGATCCAAGACGAGGTGGAGGGCGGACCAGAAGGGCGAGGAGAATACGAGCTGTGTGTGTGTGGAGAGGGACGGCGACTGGGCGACAGGGTAAGGGACGCCTAGGGGAGAGAGGGAGGTTGGGCGTCCCGGTGTGGCGCGAGTTAGTGTGGAGCGAGGCGGGGCGGGCTAGAGATGGGAAAAGGTCGTGTGGGGAGGAGTGAGGCGGTGTGAAGTGAGGCTGGGAGGGATGGAGGTGGAAAAAGGCCAAGTGGGGCGGAGAGAGGCTAGGCAGGGCGGAACTGGGGAAAAGCCAAAGGAGCGAGGCGGTGTGTAGTGAGACAGGATCGCGCTGGGGCGCGGATCCAAAGCGGAGAGGGAAGTGAGAAGGGACGGAAAGGAAGGAGGGAGTGGAGAGATAAGGGGGAGGGATCAGAGGGTGCGGTGTGCGAATAGGCGTGGGCGGGGCAAGGCGAGATGCAGGTAGGCGTGACCGCGAATGAAGTGTGAAATGGGGCGGGGACGGAGCCGCGGGCGTGGTAGGAGCGGGATAAGGAGGGAAGGGCATGAAGCGGTGGCGGGGCTGGGAGGAGCGGAGCGAAGTGGTGTGGAGCGGAGCGCAGCGAGCCGGGTCAGCAGAGGGATGCTGGCGGTTGAAAAATGTGGAGGGGTTGAGAGAAGTGTGGAGGCTTGGATGCGGTGCGCGCCAAGCAGAGCGGGGCAGAAGCGGAGCGAGACGTGAGAATAGAGGTTACAGCGCAGCGGGGAAAGAGGCTGGGGCGGAAAGTGGATTGGGAGACCAAAAACTCAGCACGGGCTAGCCAGTGGCACCTCAGCCGCGTACCTGCTGCGTCTTCTGCTTGATGTTGGACAGACTCTTTGCACGAATGGACGAAGTAACGAAGAATGGTTTTTGTACTATTGAGTGACAATAAACTTTGCTGTCCGTTGCGGGTAACCGAGGTCGCTACGGTGAGTGCGCCCTAACTTTGTCATACGATAGAGTTCTACATTTCCCATAGGTGTTGTATGCTTATCATTTCGTCTCGGAACTATCCCCATTTCATATATCATAATTCACATCTACATCATTGTCAGAATTGCATTCATAAAATGTGGCTGTAGAAGCAATTTTATTTCTCTGAAAAATGAAGAATATATCTTATGAATGTGGTGAAATCGAAAACTATGTACTATTTCTCCATTATTTCAGGCTTAAGAAATATGATGAGATCAGCTAACCCCTTAAAGATTTTTGTTTACTTTTCACTCGTTTGTCTCGAATCAGTAAAGGTTAATATTATGGGACTGTTAAGCAGGTTGCTACTTCATGGATATCAACATATCTTATCCTTGATTATTGAATTAGACAAGGAATTTTAATCTAATTTATATCTACCGAACTGAGCATCTAGATGTAATATGCATTTAATGAAAATTTCCTACTAGTCTTTCTTACTATAGTAAATATAGTAAAGGCAAGAGAAAAGGAGAAAAATAGATAAAAACAATTAATGGGGGATGTGGAAAACCAAAAAGGTGAAAAATCTTAAATGCAGTAATCAGTGTAAAGGAAAATAGAGAAGTGTGGTAGTGAGAAGCGAGAGCAGACTTGGAAGTTGGGTAATCTCCACTGGCAGCTGCTTGTCGCGCGTCTGCAAAGCTTCCACACCAGAGCGCAGCGATAGAGCACGGGGCGACAAGTGTCCGCTTTTGGGTGGCTGCAGTCGCGCCTCGGTGTACAAGGATGAACAGATAAGGCCCAACGCCTCTCCTGTCACTGCCTCTCCTGCCACCAACCTCGAACCTATTACCGTCGACCTGAGTACCTCAATTTCTCCAACATCGTACCATTTTATCAATGCCTACCCAGAAACCACTTCCACAACAGTCTTCTCCTCCACTTCAACGTCCTCAGAATGTGTTGCCATCACGACCGCCTGTACCACCGGCTCTACCATCGTCTTCAGCATCAACCCGAACTCTACATACACGAACGTCACCACAACCAACTATGCTGGCACCACACTTCTACGTTCCCATCATCGTAACCATTAATATGAACATATCATCCTACACTTCTTCGTCCAGATGTAACTTACATAAACTTTAACAACCATTTCAACATTTACCAGGACCTTCAATTAGATTTATTACTAATTCTGCAAATACGTTTGAAAACTTGGTGGCAGAATACACTAACTAAACATTACTGAACTTAACAACTAGACAAAATTTTACAAAATTTACAAACATTACAAATTAAAATGATCATTTCACTTGCACTCCACCTCAAATTGCAAACTTTCATGGCACTCCACCTCAACACACTTCACTTCACTTCGCTTCACTTCACTTTGCTGCTGATTTCTGAGTTTTAATGTGTTTCTTACACACTTGTTTCCCTCAACTTCACAACACTGCGTTACACGCCACTGCACATTATTATTATTATTATTATTATTATTATTATTATTATTATTATTATTATTATTAGTGATAATACAACATACTTTACATAGGAGACTAGTTATTTAATAATATTAAAGATTAATACACATATCAAAATCTAGGAATCTAATTTATTTTTAAATTTGCTCAGACTTTGAGGAAAGGGATCAAGGATTATCAAAGGCATACCGTGACAAGGCAAACCGCGCAAGTACTACCAGCGTCACTACGATCATTACCACCATCACCTCACCGCCGTCGCGCCAGCGTAGATGACTGGGGCTAAGTTGATGACATTGCAGTGCGTCTGGCCGGAAGGACTGAGGGAATCTTTCCTTCCTCTTCGTTGTCCTACCCTCACCTCTCACTTACAATTACACTTGCCATCTGTACCCTCGCCCCCAAACAACCGCTACCCCCACCGACACCTCCACCACCCCCACCTCCACCTCCACCTCCACCTCCACCTCCACCTCCACCACCGCCACCGTCACCATCACCACCGTCACCACCCACTCACATCCACCACCCACCACCCACCACCCACCACCACCACCGCCCTGCAGCCGTCGCAATTCTAGCCACTTCCATCCCACTTTGTGCTGCTCCATCGGAGACGCGTTCGAACGCGTTGCGGCGCACAGCGGTCGCTCTAATTCAATCATCGCATGCTGTCTGCGGCGACCGTCCGTGCCACCAACGCTATCTCCAAGGCGCGCGCGGCCCACACCACGGTCAGGGCCGGCGCTGCCGGGTTGCGGCGCAATTAGTGTCAAGATAACTCCCATGTATACATTACACGGAGCGCCTCCTTGCTAGGCACGTTTTTAATGCCCGCGAGTGCTTTTAAATTTATGATTTTCCACATCTGAGGTGGTATGGGTTCGCTCTGTTCGTCCGAAAGCAACCGCACACGAGGGAACGTGATGAATAAGAAATCTCGTGCATCGACACTGAACAGCGGCAAACTTAACAATACGAAATTTCGATTAATGGTTTAAAATTGCTGTCAAAACACGAATCACAAATGAAACATTCATCTTTGAGGTGGAGTAAATTTCGGAATGAATCTCAGGTATTGAGAATAATGATCGAGCGGATGCCGGAATAAGGGAGAAGGCAAAATATTAGGCCAGCCACGAACATGCTTTTTTTCATCGCCAATTCCATATTCATTGTTCGGAATAAGCCCCGGGGATGTAAACGAGAATGCTGACCACTACACTACGATTCACGCCTTAAGAGTTTTTCTTGAATGATTTCGCTCCCATATTTTCAGTCAACTCGTATTTGTTTCTGCAATTTATCGATTTTTTTCAGTTTCGGTGTTTAATTACTTTCAAGCCTCCAACCGGCTTACGTGGCCCAGGGCGATGTCAATGTCGTGTTTCTGACCGCGAAGTTCTAGAGCCCAACGGTGACAGGATTTTCGTCACTAGCTAGATAGATCGAATTCAGCCGCTGTCTGGAGGAGAATTCTATCGGCCGGTTGCTCTGATAGGTAGTTTATTCGTGGTCTCTCAACAACAACAGGGGTCAACAACAGGGGAATGCAATACCCTAACAAAACAGGCCAGGAACCGCGCGCGATCTTTCCTTCCTTTTCCTTGTCCTATCCTCATCCCTTACTTACACGCACTTATACTCACATATACTAAAAGCCACCCACACCGGGAGACCAGTCGAGAGTTTGTCCCGATAGAGGCGGTGCCTCCCTGATGGGAGATACCTGATAGGAAAAAAACTCGCAACTCAGGAAGGTCAGCACCGGATTTCTCCACCAAGCGGGGAAGGTCACCGCCACCTCCGCAATAATAAAAATACGCCACACTTACGGAATTAATGATCTTAGCAGGTTTTTTTCAATTAAACGTTTATTTACAATCTGTTCGTACATCAGAACAATAAGTACATTTTTGACAGGTAATTAACAATGATTGAAGAAGATACTCAGTAGAGTCTCTTCATTAATATAGTTCATTATTCATAGTAAATCTATACCTGAAAACCTGTGAGGTAAATCTAAAGGTTTGAATTTCTTAAAACGCCTCATTTCCAAACTGTTATCTAATAAATTTATCGCTAAAGTATTTGTATGACATTCTAATTTTTTAATATATTTACAACTATATTTTTTCTTCGTTAACTGTTTGCATTTTAAAATAGGAGTAAATTACATCATTTCGAACATACCAGGGGGCATTGGCAATGTTTTTTAATACTTTGGATTGAAATTGTAATATTTTATTTATTTATTTATTTATTTATTTATTTTACGTCCAAAAACAGTTAAAACTGTGTATGACGTGCTATGGGGAGGAGTGAATTCTGTGCACGTTTTCAAAATTCTGTGATCCCTACATTAAGTCATATACTACTTGAATTTTGAATTTAAAAAAAAGGAGTTTGGACTATTCTTCGGAATACTAATGGTTTCTTAATACTTTGGACTTGGTACTGGTGTCCCAGAGCTGTATGTAATAAGTCGAAACAGGCTTTAAGAATCTTAGCAGTTGACACACCCAGAATCACCAATCATTCAATGGAATTTTTCTTATTTTTCTGTACCCAATTACTTGCAACCTTGCACCCTCATCCGAGCAGAAATTTTCCGAGGTCGGCGCGGCGGCGTGGCATGTGCGCGTCTTATCGCTTCGCTTTGATTCCCGCCCGCGGCGGCGGCGGCCGCTGGGCGCGTGCGCGGGACATGGGGGGGGGGGGGGGGGGGGGCTAGCAGCTGGCTGCCAGCCGCTATCGCCCCGCGGGGCCAGCGACCCGAGCCGAGGCCTCGCGCGCCGCTCATCGCGCCCATCTCCGCCGCGCGGGGAAACACCTTGTTTGGCGCCGCGCGGGAGGGAAGGGCGCTCGGCATGCACCGCACGTTTCATGTGCGGTGTGGGAGGAGTAGACATAGAAAATTTAGGCAAATGCCCATTTTATTGTTTTGACGTAGATGCTCGAAATTAAGAATAAACATATTTTATGACGTGAGGAGCTACATTTATTACACCTAAAAATGCTTATTTCAACACTAGTCTCAAAATGCTTATTCGTTAATAATCTTATTTTCGGATTTTTATTTATGTATGTATTTATTTATTATTTACATGTTATTTTGTGGTCAAATCATCGTAAAGATAGGCTACTCTATTCTATTTTGTATGAGCTCAAAACATAATTGCAAACAATTTAAGCACTTCTATTGACTTTCAATTGACTCTCAAATAAATCTGCTTAATTTCTTTTGCAGAAATACTAAGTTGGGCATTTATATTAATCTCCATAACCACCATTGTGGATTATATCTCCATTGTAAGATTTATAGTGATATATTTATCTAATTGTTCGTTGTATTTATATCTGCAATTATCAATTTTTTAAATTTGCATTATAAATTTGTTTCTAATATTACAAACTAATGTATTTGTAATAAAACAATACAAAGAAAAAATATTCTAAAACGTAATTTTTAAAACAGTGATTACTAACTAGTTAAGCAATTTTATTATATATTTCGGGGTTTTAATATCCTATTTTAAGAGCATCAAGTATAAATTCCGATGACTAGTGAGTGATGAGTGCCTTACCCATTTATGAGTGGAGCCGGGGGAGGATGTTTATCCTTCTCTCCTTTTCTAGAAAGGTGATCAATGTCGTAATTTGCTTTTGCCTTCCACTTGTTAGGGTGATAATAATGATGAATGATAATAATAAATGAATGATAATGGACAGGATGATGGTTCAGGTAGAATAAATGAGTAGTATGAGTCATTACTTCTTGTCAATTAACCCCGCCGTGATCACTTGATGAAAACATGCCTCACACGAGACATACAGTCTGCAAAATGGATTTTGGATTCGTGTGCGCTGTGAGGCACCTGCATAGCTGAGGCAGCGCATGTTTTACATACACCACAGCCATCCTCATTGACAACCTCGTTGACAACCTCATTGGCAATGCGTTGGCGTAATACGCGACTATGTTTTTATTTCTTTAATTGTCTTTTACGTTCGTGTATTTGTATAGTTTGCTACGACGGTAAAGCCGTTAAAAGCCTTCTATTAGTAATAAATTAACGTTGACAAAAAGCACTTATTTCACCTGTAAATTGTATCAACAATGCTACATCAATATTTCCATAAATTCCTCCGCGTTTTAGAGTAATAAATTATTGGATAACCATGATGTGGAGTGTTAGTTAGATGGCCGTCGCTCGCAAGATGAATACATTCACGTGCTGTCCAGGTATCTCTTGTTCTGTGTAGTGAACCAGTCGCCACAGGCGACGTCATTTGCATTGCCTTCCTCCTTTCAGATATCGCTAATTTGAAGCATAACCGAGGACTCAAAGGGCTCTGACTACAATCACAATCGCAGTGGATGCATCAAAGCCCCGCCAGTAAGTAGCGAACCTCTCACGTGAATTTAATTTAGAGTGCCTACACGAAAAGCAAATCATGACTCTGGTATCGGTCATGCGCTGGAAAGTAGGTTATCTTCCTGCGCCGATGCGCTCCAAGTCAACACGACGGCCTCATGTGCAGTCGACGGGGAGAGGGAGGGGCGGTGTTTGCGCAGGGCAATCGAATGAGTCGAAACGCCGCGAGACACTGCCCGCCCGCCCGTGCGCGCGTGCATGCGTTCGCCTGAAAGCCAATTGGCGCCCGTGTAACGCGACGCCGCCGGCTGAGAGAGGTGTCCCACCCATCGGGAGGCCCGGCATGTTGACGCTGTCTTCGTGACAGGGAGGTGTGTGTGTGAGAGAGAGAGAGAGAGAGAGAGAGAGGAAAAGAGAAAGAGAGAAAGAGAAAGGCAGGGAGTGAGAAAGAGAGGAGAGAGAGAGAAAGAAAGAAAGAGAGAAAGAAAGAAAGAGAGAAAGAAAGAAAGAGAGAAAGAAAGAAAGAGAGAAAGAAAGAAAGAGAGAAAGAAAGAAAGAAAGAGAGAAAGAAAGAAAGAGAGAAAAAGACAGATAAAGGAAAAGTGAAAGAGGGAGAGAGAGAAAGAGAAAAGCAGGGAGTGAGAAAGAGAGGGAGAGAGAGGAGAGAAAGAGGGAGACAGGAAAGAATGAGGGAGGGAGAGAGGAGAGAATGAGAGAGAGAGGGGGATAGAATGAGAGGGAGGGAGAGGAGGAGAGAGAGAAGGGGAGAGAGCAAGGATGAGAAGCAGATTTCGATAATAGCATCGACGCAACGCGTCTATTCGCCCCTTGTCGAGCGTTGAGCGTGGAGTAATCCTCCATTAACGTAGCGTATTTTACGTATGTCTGGTCTCGTCTGTCGGTTGTCAAGAGGACCACCAGGTAGAATCTCCGCGTACGAATCTCCTACTACGCGCTCCTGCGTCTCTACCCAGCGGCCAGAAATGGGAAGGAATTAGGAAAGGGGTAGGGTTTAGGACTCTCCACAGGGGTTGGACTAGCCCTTGAGAAGCAGCCAAACTCGTTTTATTAGAACAAATTTCACATGAGATGGGATTTCACGACGGGAATCGATGAGAATCGAGCCCGGACCTCAGTGGTGAAAGGCTAGCAACTTCGCTATGAGCCACAAGCGAGCCTGTTTTATCGCATCTTTGTCTTCAGCCCTGGGACTAGCCCTGTGCCTAGATTTAAGTGGCAATTTTATTGAAAGAAGGAAGTTTCCACCTGAAAGCGATCATCGTTGAAACGAGTAGTCATGAAATATAATATTTGAGGGAATTAATGAGGGAAAAATAATTAATTAGGGAAGCCAAATAAATTAAATTTTTTGCCCCCGTTTCCCGCGTCCGCTCCAAATTATGATGATTGCCTATAAACTATTAAGAGATGAGAGATGCATAATATAAAGATTTATGTATAGATTTATTTCTAGCTAAATTAATGCAAAGGTTATCGTCATATATATAATTTTTCAAATTAGTTATTTGTCAAGAGTTCTTATGTCTATTCAGTAGTTCTGATACAAACGCTTAACGCATTAATTAGGCTCGATGACAATTGAATGCTCACCAAACAGGAGATTTTTTAAACTCACATGTGAATGACTTAAACACAAGCCTACTAATGCCAATGGGACGTGAGAGATCCACCTAGTTGATACAAAGTATATGAACTACTTTTAGGAAAAAATCCAACAACCCACCCATTAATTCAACCCTTGCACCCACACATCCATCCACCCACCCACTCGGCCACCAACACGTCCATCCACCCGCCCGGTCACCCGCACATCACCTACCACCCTAAAACCAACATAATCCATCCGTCCACCCGCTTACCCACACGACCCGCCCAACCGCCATCCAGCGTAGACCCCGATTGCATTGGAGGCGGGCCGGGCTTCCCGTCACACGGCTCTCGTGTTGTTTTAATCGATTTCCGAGCGGCGGCGCCACGGTCGCCGGGCGCCGGCGGCGGCGGCGGCCGCAGGAGCAGCGTCTCCGGCCGAACAAAGGCGTGGGAAGCGAGTAAGAACGTAATTTTACGCAACCGCACGGCGAGGGTTGACGAGGGGTGATCCGACCGCCGGCTGGTGACGTTGACGCGAAAATCACGGGTATGAAAACAGCCTCCGTGGGCTGCGGTCGCGTGGGGTGGGACGGCTGAAGGGTGACACGCGCGCGAGCAACGGAAGGGATGGGTTCGAAGGGTCCGGAGGCAGGCGGGAAAAATGAGGCTCGGATTGACACGAAACGATAAAGATCTTTGGGCGTGTTGTGACCTTAAGGCTTTAATTCAAAGTTAAATCTTATATGAATTCTTTCTTTTTCGGGGGGGGGGAGGTATTAATATTCAGAAACATTTCTCTTTACCTTTCGGAATCCCAAAACAGAAAGACACTGGTTATAAATAAGTCTGAATTCACTCATGTTCAAAGCACCACCTCCAATCTGGTAAGTCTTCTCCTCAAAATCTACTCTCTTTGCTTTTTCGCAATTTCCTTCGCGAAAAGTTCATGGATTAATTCTATCATTCATATTTCAGAAAGAGCAGCATAGAGAATCTCTAGTATGTACTACGAAAGAGTTATCTACTTCTGGATATCATATCCTTGGAAAAATTTTCTACAACCATGAGCTTTCGCCAAATGGGCTCCGCTAACAATTTAGGCTGCAGAGGCTTGACGAGACTCCTCCGAGACGAAACTGCAACGGGCGGACGGGCAGGCGGACGGGCAGGCGGACGGGCAGGCGGACGGGCAGGCGGACGGGCAGGCGGACGGGCAGGCGGACGGACGGGCCGGCGGACGGACGGGCCGGCGGACGGACGGGCCGGCGGACGGACGGGCCGGCGGACGGACGGGCCGGCGGACGGACGGGCAGGTGGACGGACGGGCAGGCGGACGGACGGGCAGGCGGACGGACGGGCAGGCGGACGGGCGGACGGGCGGACGGGCCGACGGTCGGGCCAATGGACGGACGGACGGACGGACGGACGGACGGGCGGACGGAAGGGCGGACGGGCGGGCGGGTGAGTCGGCCGGCGGCGCGTGTGCGGCGAGCGGGCGCCCGCGGGCGTGAGGGCGCACTGCAAGTCGTCCCGGCCGGCTCGCATGACACATCAGCATGACAATGGGCGCAGCGGCTGTGGCCGCGTCCCGCTCGCAGGGCGTGAAATTGCTGATAATTAGACACCCGCGCCTCAAAGCGCCGCGAGCCACGCGCGCCCGCCCCGCCCCGCCCCGCCCCACCCCGCCGCTGCTCCGCCGCCCCCGCGCGCTGTCGCCGACAGGCCTGCCCCCGGGCGAGCGGGCGGGCGTGTGTCGATTGTTTCACTCTGCGTTGCGGCTGGGTCGAGGGATCGGAGGTGAGGGAGTTTGAGTGCCGAGAAGCAGGAGGAAGAGGAGGGCAAGGCAGGGGCTGTGATGCCGAGTGGTAGTGAGGATGATAGTAAGTTGGGAGGGTTGTAGGAGGCGCGAAGCGAAAGTGTGCAGCGTGAAGGAGCAATGCTCTTCGTCGTTGGATGGTTTGGTTTTGGTTTTTTCGTGTTTCCGGGCGCGTCAACTGCTTCGGTCATTAGTCCCCTGAGTGTAGTGCATGTTTTTTTCTCGGGAGATGGCGGTGATCTTCCCCGCAGGATGGCGAGATCCGGCGCCGACCTACCGTCGGCTAGTGGGGTTTCCCCCTAACCAGGACTCTCCCACCAACGGGGCACCGCCCCAGCCGAGACAAGCTCTAAGCTCCCGACCGGTCTCCCGGAATATGTGTTAGTGTAGTGCATGTTAGTGTAAGTGTATGTGTGTAAGGGGAGAGGATAGGACAAGGAAGAGGAAGGACAGATCGCGCGCAGTCTGTGGCCCGTTTGGTAGGGTACTGCTCCGGCATTCGCCTGGTGTTGATCGGGCAAACCACGGATAACTACCGATCAGAGCAGTCGGCCGCTAGAATTCTCCTCCAGACAGCAGCTGAATTCGATCTAGCTGAAAAGCTAGTGTCGAAAATCCTGCCGCCGTCAGGACTCGAACCTAGGACCTCCCGGTTAGAGGCGCTGCAGTGACATCAGTTGATGCACTGAGCTACCGCTACCGGTTTCGTCGTTGGAAACAGATATTGTTTTTGTACAGAGCGGTTCCGAGGGGAGGGTCCCAGACACACCATTCGCCCTAGGACCTGGAAATGTTTTAATATGAATCACGAGACTTATTACTTGAAATACAGATTTTATAAACTTATGCTCTAACATTCTGCTATTAAATATTTGGATGTTGTAAGGATATAATTTATAACATATTCCAAAACAGTTTCTGGATTTGCCCCTTTTTCTTAAATGGAACGTTACCGTGAAAAATGCTACGAAACTTTCAAGATTTAATTATTACTAAAAACGTTGCTCGGAACGGTCCATCGGAAATCTTTTTTATTTCTAATTTTAGAAAATGTTTTCCTTTCAAATTGTGAGCAAGAATAAAAATTTAAAAATGAAGTTTCTTTTATGTGATGTTCTTCAAACTATGAGGGTTGTCTATAGCTTAATCAGTGTAAGTTTCCTCGCATCCACACAAAACCTAATGACGTTGTTCTTTGTGAATACGACGATCGCGTTTATATATGGAGTCATGGATTTCTTAATAAATCCGTCATCGAGCATCGTATTTATTTGTTTTCTAACTTCTGCTTTAAATACTTGGGGAATTGGGTATTGCTTAGAATTAAAAGGCTCGTCATAGGTCTATTGTATCTGAAACTGGTACCCTTTTACTGGATTTTTCGAACTTCCAAATACTTCTCGATATTCGGAAATTAATTCTTCCATTGCACGGTTGCCGTCTACTCCGTTCTTATCAACCGCACCCTCTGCTGCTTCGTGAAATTGGTTCTTAGTTTCTTCGACCTGTTCCGCAATGTCACAAATACAAATGATTTCATCCTCCTGTTCTCTGATCCCTAAAAGATGATGTTGCTCTTTGTCTCCTCGTAACAATATTCTCCTGTTACTTACATCGACTTTGACGTCACACATCTTTAGGCCATCAATGCCCACAATGATTGGACGAATCATACCTTTCACAACTATTGCCGGAAACTGTGAAAGGTATCGTCACCTCTTGAACCTCTAATTACACCGAAATTTGCCGACTTCTCGTTTCGATACGGGTATCATTAGCTACACAAATATCCAGCTTTCTGCTTTCCTCAATTTCATCCCCGTTTTTCTTTACTCGGTCACATAATTCTTGCGATACTGCAGAGATGTTCGCCTCTGTATCAATTAATACATCTATTGCTATATTTTTATAAATACCCTTTAAAATTAAACACGTGCTTTGATCCGCATGTTTATTCTCGTCTTCCCTTAATAAATCTTCCTCCGACACTTCGATTCTTTCCAAAGCGGTAATTTCCATTACTTCGCCTACATCTTCGTTCGAAATATCCCGCCTATTTATTCCGAACTTCCTCAGTTTTCCTGTTCTATTACATTAATTTCAACATGATCATGTCTTTTATCTTCTTTAAATTTCTTTGGAAAATTACCTTCTATTTTCTTATTTTCCGGTTTCATATTATTCCTTTCATCTTTCCCTTCGAGCAATAATTCCTCTGATTTCCATTATTGTCTGTACTTTTTCCCACTCCGTTTGTGTTGACTTTCACGTTGTTAAATCCATTGTTGTCTAATTTAGTATTCTCCTCGCCTAATGTTTGGTCAAATTGACTCAATCTTTCGATCAAATCTTCAGAATTTTCTGGCATCGAATTCCATAGAATATTTTGGATATTTGTAGGTAATTGACGAATTATTATTCTCATAATTTCGTCCATATCCGCCCCCTCTTCACATACTTTAAATGCCGCGACTTTCCGCGTCGCAAAATCACACATGGATTCCGTGCCGCCTCTCCTAAATCTTTCGCTCATTAATTAGTATTTTAATTCAAATTTATGATTTTCATTCCAGTATCTTTGTAAATATTTTCCTTCCATTTCTTATAATTTATTGGTTCCAATGACGCTAACCAGTGATGAGCCTTCGCAGACATCGCATGCTCAACAATATGTAATTTTAATCTTTCCGGAATATTATTTATTACAAAATAACTTCCTAATTTGCCATAAAAGACCACGGTTGCTCCTTATTTTCCCCATAAAACCTATTATGAGTGGGTAGAACTAAAGATGCTGCCGATGTTACCAGGTTTCCATTATTACGTAATAACATAATTTCATTTTCCAATTTCATTAATTTTGCTTCTTAATTCTACCGTTTCCATCCCAGTACTATATTACTCTAATTCTTTAATTGCTTTTAGTCCTTGAATTTTCTGCTCTTTTCGAACATCGGTATCTTCAATTTCCGTATTCTAATATTATGTTGTTGCGACATATTTGTTAAATGGTCTATACGTGGTTCAGCGTTTGTCATCTTTTCGCATTGTTGGTTCCCGACGCTTTTAAGTTCGGCGACATAACCTTTCAAAATTGTAAATTCCGAATGAATTTTATTTAAAGAATCCTGTTGTTCTCGCTGCACTTGACCCGTTTGGTTATTATATGATTCCATTTTTAAATAAACATTATTGATTTCGACAGACGTGTATGCCCGTAATTGAGCTATTTCTTCCCTAATTTCGCCTTTCATAGTTTGGAATTCCCGTGATAATTTCTCGTGATTTTCATTCCTTTTTGCATTCAACATCTCTAATTTAGCATTATTGCTAAATTCATTTCTGCTAAAATTTTCAAAATTAAACTATTAGAGTCCACGTTGACTGATAGTAATTCTATCAATTATTTTTCCCGTAGAACTGTTCTATCTATTTCTTGGGTTCTCCTTCAGGGTTAATATTCGCTTCTGCTTCCTTATTATCCTCCCCAGTAATATAGTTTCGTATTCCCTCCTCATACAATTCGGTGCCATTGCCCAGTTCTTCTACATTCTCAGACCGTGCTTTCCTCCGCCTAGTCTCCATGATGTATAATTATTTCTAACTTAATTTTAATAATACCAAATTCAACTTATATTGTACCAAAATACTAACTTGACCAAAATTAAATGGTTTGGCAATACTTTTCTTAGTTTTTTTTCTAAGCTGATTATCGTGTCAATCCTCGAATTTCATATTTCTTATGATTGATTTGTCCCAGCTTGGCGCGCCATTTTGAAACATGTCCGACGTTGACTTGTGCCAATTTAAAACAATTTGCCCCGTCTTTCTATTTAAAAACAAGCCTCACTTGGAACAACATTTTGAAACATAATTATTACTGATAAATGTGATTTGGGCGCCAGGAAAAAGGTTGCACTTAAAACCTAATGATTCCTAAGTAATTTAAATATCTCTCATTCCAAAATTATGATATGCTAGATCAGTTAATTGGGGTTAAAATATCATAATTGTTACTACTTACTCTGCAACCAATTATTCAATCTGCTATCCATACAGAGTGGCGAGAAATCTGAAAATCTTATTAAAATGCTGGATTGCACGTTACGAACAATGATAATCAGCTTCCTTTCAACTTAACAAATTAGAATTTATTATAATGATAATCAAAAATGGATCAATCTTTGGTCATGACCAGTTTTCTCTATATTACAATAGTTATAAAACCTTGTTATTCATTCGTGGGTCTTCGCGCGCTCTTCCCTTCTTCGTTCGATGGCGCCCCGTAGAAATTTCTCCGTCGACGCAGCAGAATCTTGCTTCTGGATAAAGTTCTCGCCTAATGTCAGTGATCTGGTTCCAAATTCTCCCTGTGATACTATTATAATCCGTGACTTCCCTCACTTGCGTCTCGGATGGACGCCTAGACACGTATTTACTTTCTACAAGAACGCTCTATCCTAATATAAGAAACGATAGTTAATTTTATACAACTGTCAATTACAGCCTTTCCTCGACCTGGTAAAATATATCAGGAGCCGACCCGCTCATCACTGCGTTGCTCAAGTGAATGAATATTCTTCTAAAAATTCGGAAGCATCCGAATGTTGTCTTTTTCTTTTGTCTCTCAAAACAATGCTTATTCCGCCTCTGCTCTGTCATTTCAACCTAGCGAAAATGATCCTTAATGTCGGTTGTTTATTTGTCATATAGCGACCCCCTCGTGATCGTCTATTGACATCCCTATATTCTATGTCATATAAAATGACATATCCATAATAAAAATGGTTCATTTTGGTATATCACACAATACACAACACAACAAAAGTAGAATGAATAAGACGTATGATAATGAATATTGTTCTCCTTTAATGTTATTTCTTTAATCTATCCACTAGATATTTCTGTTATCATCACCAAAACAATATCAAATCTCAGCATGGCAATCTTAACAATGACTCGTATAAAAAATAAACACCTCGGAACCAATAAATGAGTCAACTTTAATCGTAACAGTAGCAAGGGAGGGAAACAGCCAACCTCGGAGGGATGGATGGCAACGGCGGAAGCGGAGGCATCGCTGGCGGCGACTGCATCCAGGAGGCGGGGGCCATGCGTCGGCTCTGCAGCGAGCGGCGGGGCGGCCCGGGAGAGGGGAGGGGAGGGGAGGGCGTGATTGGGAGCGATCCCGGCGGGGCGTGAAGAATCCGCTTGTCACATGTAGCAGGGCGCCGCCCCCCTCCCTTCGCCACACGCCATGCGCCGACCCTGCACCCCTGGCTGCCTGCATCTTGCGCCTCGGGCGCGAGTGCAGCTGACAAGCGACGAACGCGCTTCGGGGATTCCCCTAATGCGCTAAGGTACTCTTTCTCTGCATTGCCTTGCACATTGTCGATATTTTTTACGTTTGTTTCCCCTGAAAAGAACTGTTGATGCGTTAAACTTGTAAACCACGACTGCATGGAATTTGCTTGTGCGTGAAGTTTATGAACTAATTTTTTTGTCAGCTTATTTCATGACGGATATGTTTTTTTTAATACGAGTTTAATTATTTATGTCAATATATATATATATATATATATATATATATATATATATATATATATATATATATATATATAAAGTTTAATCTCTTCCAAAATATAGAAAAGTTCATTTTACTAAAATGTAAATTGTAATAAAATAGTAAATACAGTGCTATCAGTACACATTTTATACATCGCATGTGATAACTCACAGTTCATTATGAACATTAGGATGTCCATTGCGTCATTATTTCACCTAAGGAAAGATGAGACAAATATATTTAATGGATATGTAGTATTAATATTACAATCAAGAAAATTTATTTAATCATCCTTCATTCTAGCTCTTCCACAGCTCATATTCTATTCTTTTAGATACTTCTCCACAAATTAAACAGTTATTAGTTGCAGAAATCTCCAACTAGTAACTTACTGAAAAACAAAATAAAGTTAAGTATTATTGTGAAGTTCGTAAATGCAACTCGTAGCACAACAGTGCAGTGCAGAGCATGCAGTTAATGCATATTTACGTCCATCAATAGAACGTTTTCAGAGCTAATGCCCTTAATTGCAGCATTGCAGTGTGTTATTTAAAGGAAGCTGCCGAAGGGAGTGCGAGAGTAGCTGTGTCCCTGAGCGCGGTCATTCAGCCCCAGCTGCCCCTGCGAGAGAGATAATTCTCATGACACACGTGTGCCGCACGTTGCGGCAGCACGATTGGAAGGCGCAGTATCCTTCTCATCTTTGAAACTGTAGTTCCGCGTTTTTCCCATGCACGTATCTGAAGTTTTAAAAAATATTTATCTTTGTAAGTAATGTGTTTCACTGCTCTCTATTGGTGTCCAATCATTAATTTATCATACAATCAAAGGAAACATCTCATTTACTCATAATGACCATAGAACATTTTCATACAACCTCAAGAGGTTGTATTCACCTCTGTTCTCCAAATTCAACAGCTACTCGCATCTTCTTTTCCTGGTAACCTATTTTACATGACTAGCTCTATATAATAAATTTATTCCATACTTATCTCAAAATTTGTTTTCAAACTCATGTGTACTGCACTGAATGAATGTACGCTTGCGCAACATATTGAAAACGACTCACACGAGAATGAGCATTAAGACATTAGATTGAATGGATGTCAAAGATTAAATCAAATTGATGGGTTTCTGTATGTAGGCACAAAAAAATGGTTTGGTAAATTTTTATGTCGACACTTATTGTTTAATTACACTATCACAATAGCTTTTTTTATAGCACCAGCCATTGTTTTGTTTGAAGCAAAATTCATTTCGATGAATCTCCATTTTATATGGTATAATTAAAAGAAACACTACCTATTGATCCTGATTCCTTCCGAATTAATGTGAATAAATTTGTTAATGTAATTCTTATGATTTTATTCAGGTTACCTTGATATCTTCTTACCTTATGACCCAGATTATTGTTATAATACCACCGTCACCTATACTTCTAACGACAAATTTTCTTAGGATTAAGCCGTATCTCACGCTATTTGCGACTATCTCGGTTCCTTTGTTACGTGTTCTGCAGTCATCAGAAAGCAGTTGCCTCTACTTCAACGGTATCAGATTCACTTTTCATTCCAAGTAGTATTCCCACTCTATTTCTCTGGAGACTTCGTACATCTCTGGCCCGTCGTCATCGTCACTGTTATCATTGTATTTGCTTTCGCCATTGCTATCACTCGCACTGTCGCCCTCGCCGTCAACCTCACTGTCGTTATCACCGTCGCCACCACCATTACCCTCAACGCCACCATAAATGACACCCTAACTGTCGTTCGCATCACCACGCTCACTGTCACCCTCGCCGTCGTCCTCACCGTCTCCCTTTCCTTCACCTTGCCCGTTGTTGGCACCGCCGTCGCCATCTCGCCCTCGCCCTCGCCCTCGCCCTCGCCCTCGCCCTCGCCCTCGCCCTCGCCCTCGCCCTCGCCCTCGTCCTCGCCCTCGCCCTCGCCCTCGCCCTCGCCCTCGCCCTCGCCCTCGCCCTCGCCCTCGCCATCGCCATCGCCATCGTCGTCACCCTCACCCCCTTTGTCGCCCTCGCCCTCGCCCACGCCGCCGTCGCCCTCGCCCTAACCGCGCCTTCACTTTCCCCGCTGTTGGCACCGTCCCCGTCCCCGTGGCCGTCGCCGTTGCCCCTCCTTGCCCCGCGCACTCGACGCTTCGTCGGCAGTCGCTGTCGCGCGCAGACGCCCTCGAGAGGCTGCCATGGAAAAGGCGAGCGCGACACCAGGGGGCGGTATTTAAAAAGAGCGCGCTCGTTAGTTCTGGATTACCAACACCAGTGTGTCGTAGTAACCACATGGGGCCGGAAAATCTCTAGATTCGGGATGTATCGTTCCCCATTTTGCTATACTATATCTAGTTGACGGGAATGTTCGATCTGTGGATGTTGGGAAGCAACTCTCTACTCAAAACCTATTTTTAAGAATTCGAAACGCTCTGTAATGCTGTTAATTGCTATCGTTTCTCCTCATTTCCTGAATGCTGCTTGACGTGGCAGTCCAGTGACAGGAAATATAGCGCTCATCGTTCAGGTTGCACTTCTTTCTTAGTATCCAGGGATCTTCCGCATATAAAAATTTTTTCACTACGACAAATAAAGCACACAACTAAAAATAAATAATATTCCTATCAAGTGGGTGGATAATTCTCAACCTATTAAATATCTAGGTGTTCTTCTTGATACCAAACTCAAATGGAATAAACATTTGCAATCTACAATCAACAAAACTAAAGCAAAAATGGTACAACTCTATCCAATAATCAATAAAAAATCTAATCTGCATTTAAATACTGGAAAATTAATTTATACATCGATTATACGACCAACGCTTACTTATGCTTGTCCAATTTGGAGAAATACCGTCAAAACTAACCTGAATAACTTACAAATTACACAAAACAAAATCTTACGAAAAATAGTAAAAGCACCATGGTTCATTTCAAACACGCAAATACATGACGAATTGCAAATCCCGAACATAACAGACTTCATAACAAATCAAGCCCAAAAATTTTTCGATCTACTTCCAACTGCAATAAGTGCCAAAGATTTCAATCTAGGTCAAACGGGGGAGCTAGCTCTTCGAATAAAATCAAAATTTCCAAGAGACTGGTTTCGTCCCCCATAAATGAATATTGTGTGAATAGATCAAAATTATAATTACATATTTCAAGAACCCCAAATATAATTTTCTATTATCTGTCCTAAAAATGTCTATTAAAACTGAATTTCTTAGTTATCCGACGGGAACCCGCAGTTAGGTTATAACCAAATGTTAAGGATCTGGTAAAAATTAACTCCTCTGAAAAACATGTATTGTTGAACAGATAGAAATAAACTAAAAAAGGGATTCTACAAGTGACTAGACTTTCAATCGCATCATATTGTCGCCTGAGCTGAAACTTTCACACATTCGGGATTTTCTTTATTAAATATCGTAGAACTAGAACATTCACTAAATACTAATTAAATCTTATTACAAAATATTTACCTTCACTCAAATTATGAATTATGATCTTCGACGAAAATTCGTCTAAATAAGGGATAAGGGTCTTTCTCATTCAGACACGTCATGTTCACACACATACTAAACGCCTTCAATTGTAATTAAGGCGACTCGGTTATCGCTTTCATAGGAATAAATATACATAAAACACCAATATTGAATGCAGTATTTAAAAATATCCGTCTACCGTTCAATATACCTGAAGTGATTTTGTCTTGTCTTAAATTAAACAAAAGTGAAGAATTTCTATGATAAATTACTTCTTTTAATCATTTAACAATATTATAACAGAACTATAAATATACAATAACTTCGCTGTTACAAACTTATGAAGTTTCTCTTTCTCAGATCAGGAGAGTACATCCTTCATGAGGTCTGACGCATCCGTTACTAATAAACATTTTATTCGTTTACATGGCAATACATATTAATTATTTTTCGAGGGTAAATATTGATTCGTAAAGCTTCATTGTCCTGAAACATCAATACAATACATTCACCCACTGAGGGAGTATCTTCGAAATATTTGTTGGGTGATTCTGTGGGGATGATAAAGGAGAGTGACGGGTTTGGGTGGCGGATCCAAAGGGTTGCGAGAGCCCTTGAGGGCCGCCGCATTTGTCTGCTTCATCTGCCAGAGGGACGGAAGAGGCGGCGCTCGTTTGTACAGCTCATTTCCACTCTTGCTTTTCGGCGCTGATGTTCTCGGCGGTGTAGAACTGGGCAGGCAGCCCTTCACAATGTGTTGGATTCAGGCACGGGGCGCCGTGGCTTGGAAAATACCAGGGCCATCTCCAACGCCGCTTGCACATCCACCATCCTCTTCCCCTCGATAGGCGCGATCGCCTGCCACGCCACGCAGAAATCGCTTTGATTGATGTTTACGGGAGTATCAGCTGCTACGGTTATTAGTTCCGTACACGTAGTGGATGTTTTTTGTAGCGGGAAGTGGCGGTGAGCTCATCACGCTGAATGGCGAGAACCGGCGCCAACCTACACGTCGACTTGCGAGGTTTCCGAGTGGTCTCCCGATATCTGGTGATGTGGTACATATAAGTGTAAGTGTGTGTAAGGTTTGGGTATTAGTCCGGCAGTAGCCTAGTATTGATTGAAGAAACCATAGAAAACTGCCGATCAGAGTAGCCGCTCTCTAGAATTCTCCTTCTGACTGCGGCTGAATTCGATCTAACTATCTAGCTTGTGATGAAAATCTTGCCACCGTCGAGACTCGAACCCTACGACCTCACGGTCAGTGGCACTGCAGTGATGTCAATTGATGCCCTGAACCACTTAGCCGGTTGCGAATCACTATTTCTATTGCGATTCAAGGGAGTGTTCGGATTCTATTCTCTAGAACAAAGCGAAATTTTATTTAAAATACTGCAAACGAAACCAGAGGTAAAAAGAGAGTCTTGATTGACTAGAAACATGCGTCTCTTCGCTTTCATTATTTCGTATTTAGTAACAATAAAACAAGCCAGGTTTAGTATACTTCACCAGGGCGGTTGAACGTTGGACAGACGGCAGCGGCTCTACGTGCCTTGTCTTCCGACCATTAGCATTGAATTTATTGCTGAAGTATTGCGTGTGACTCCAATAGAAACCTATGTGCTAGTTGCTGCTGAACGGTGACCCTTTGGGTACTGTTTTGGTCCAGCGAGAGTGATATGTCCTCATCGAATTAAATACATTAATCCCACACAATAAACAGCGTATACCTGCGCTTCCAGTGGTTAACGTAATGTAATCATTCCTCACAAAATGCACGCATGGAGGAGTATAATGCGTATTAATTAAAAATTCCAAGCAATTGCTCTTTAACTGTTCATGTGTACTCAGTCTGTCAGGCTAGCTGTTCTGTCTTTTGTCCGTCTTTCTGATCTTCTGTCAGTCTGTCTGTCCGTAATGCTGGAATGTAAACCGTTCAGATAATTTTCTGCAAAAATATATTTTCTTCCATCACCTGGTTGAACTTGATGCCCTGGACATTTAGAACGAAATTTGAATTTTTGGGGCCACTGTACACGAAGCCTTAACTATTTTCAATTTTTTTTCAAAAATTTCTTCAATTTTTTAAATTAAATTTGTATTTCAGGTAGAGGAAAAGACGCTTCAAAATGTTGCAGGTGGTATTTTTGTTGGACTCACATAATTTTTAAAAACTGCAAAATTTTGATTCTTTTTTGTCATCTCTTCCTACAACACTGATTTTTTACTTTAATAAAATAAATACTCTTCAAAGACAGCTATTTAAATAAGGTCATGTACATTTTTTCGTAAATACTGGTAGTGTTTGTGTAATTTTGCGTGAAATTGGAGGATTTCCTTTTAAATTACTTTCTCAAAATTGCTCTAAATTGTTTTTATATCTTTCTCAATAGATCAAAATACGTTTATAAAAATGGTACAGTTTCCATTGTCGGTAAACACTCTGTAATTTCGAAAAATGCAAAAACATTGTATTACAAAACTACGATACTAATAATAAAAATTCTTTGCCTAATGAAATCTGTTCTTCAAAATTAGATTGTTAAATTAATGTCAACCTCCTATAAAATTTTTAATATCGTCCCAAAAATTATGAATAAAAAATAAAATGGCAACGTTACACGACAGTTTGAAATTCTCAGAAGTCCTCATTGTTGGGCGATATTTCTGGCGATTTTGTATTGTCGAATTTGTATTAATTTATTAGTTTTGAAAGAATTAGTTTTTGCATTTAATACGCTATGATTAGTATTGACTTACCAAGTGATGACAGATAAAAATTCCGGTTTTATAATATTACGTAACCGTTACCAATGCGAGAAAGAACATGCTGTTTAGCTTTTCTAGATTTGATATATCTCCCACATCACATTATGGGATTTTTATAAATATTATTTCTATTGTGAGTACTAGTGCTTGAAATGATTTCTTATGAAGTTTCTAGAAAATTCAAAAGTTTGGAAAATGAGGGCATTGAGGTTCGAAAAATTGAAAAGTATGTGAAAAAATGCCTTTTAGGCGCCATTGTAAGGCAGCTGGGAAGAGGTTAGTGTTTTTTATTTTCAAAAACGTGTTTGGTAATGCTTTCGTAGTAAAGATACTAATATAAGTTTACGCTCCTCAGATTGCGCTTTGAATTCTCTCGATACAGTTGGCACATGTTCGAGAAATGAAATCTGAAATTACTGACAAAGTTATTTCAAACATGTGTAAATATCCTTATTTGTGTAACATTTAATAATTATTATAAATGTTATTCAGGCTATAAGTTAGTTAATTCATTAAATTGACTTTTCAAAAGACTTAAGTGTTCAATTAATTTGAAACCAGCGTTTAGTTATTATGATTAAATTATTTATTGTGATTAATTTATTTTTTATGAATTTGGAGCATCTAGAATTATTTTTACTAGGTGGAATATTTCAAAACAGTGAATAATTATAATTACAGGTTCATAATTTATCCATACATTATTCTGTTCCAAGTTTTTTATATAAAGTTGCTATTATCGAACAATTTAAACTTCACGTTTAGTTTTCTTCTCCCCTAGCACCTTTCCATTTATCATTGTGTATATCCTACCAAAAATTACGTTTCAATAATAATAATAAAATAGCACAAATTATATTATCAGCTATTATGTTCATTCGTTAAGAAACGTGGAACCATGTTTAATTTTTGAAGAATCACGCATAGAATAATTATAATTCAGGAAAGAAGTGATATGTGATTCACATGGATCGTATACATAAATGTTTGCAATGAACGCGTTGTTGTTCATTTCCTTATCTACCAAGCGTGTTCGTCTCGCTTACTTTCGTGTCACGAAACGCAATAGAAAGGGCAGTTTCCTTTCGTGCACGTGCGTTAAAAGAACTCGCTGCGCACTGTGTGCAGTAATCCTAACCGATCGCCCTTAATAGAAACCGATTGTCTGCGACGAGTTGTTATTCAAATCAAATGAGTTCACGCATAAAGAGATCTCAGAACCGTATGCAGACGAGGTCGTCACGCCGTCCCACCTCACGAGTCGCAGTCATCCCTGATAAAATAAAAGTAAATGAAGCGTATTAAATCTGTCAGTACGTCGATTTTTAACGGGAGTTGAATTAGCAATTCATATGTGGTTGAATAGTATCATAAAAAGTCGCTGGGGTTCAAAATTGACAGCCCTGAACAGTGGTGCGACCAAGTGGTGGCAAGAGTAACTAAGCATGAAAAGTGTCTTTGATATTCCACTTATTATACAATTTATCAACATCATCAACTGTGTCAATGAGGAAGTCGATACTGTAAAATCAATGTCTAAAATCCAAAAATAACGAAAGCGAATTAAAACAATGCAAATCCATTTTTTGCTCAAAGAGTACCAATAAAGACGTAGAATATTCCAAACGGGTTAGAAATGAAGCTTGGTTTTTGTAATATTTTTAAACTGTCAGAAACTTTAGTCAAACTCTTTGTGAAGGGGTCGTTCACGGATGTTCCAGACATTACATACGTTGTGTAATCAGGACAATTGAAAAGGTTAATCAAGAAAACGATTGCCAATCTGAAGTTAGTGATAGAATATACACATGCACATATTCCCGTACGTACACACACACACACACACACACACACACACACACACACAGAAATAACGTATTCACGTACATGCAATTATCTCCAAACAAGTAGTTCTTATACCTACGGGATCGCATTCACACATAAGAACACATGCTCACACACACACACACACACACACACACACACACACACATACCCAACCGAAAAGTCTGATGCAGAGCTGCTTCCCTGCACGAGTATGCTGCGGCATCGTCGTATTCTTACGTAACGAATCTGTGCACTCGCGGACAGGTGTCTTGCCGCCACGTGGCTGTGGTGGGGGCGGCGGGGGCAGCATGGGCGGGGGCGGCTAGTTACTGCTCCACGCGGCCAGGTGTCACGAAGAGTTCGGCCTCGTTCTGGGAAGAGGGAGGGCTGAGTGGGGAGAGGGGAGGGGTGGGAAGGCGCAGCCCATCTGGCGCTTCGCGTCCGACCCCCTGCCACCGCCTCCGCCCGCGACCGCCCCCCCCCTCCTTCCGCACCTACCGCCCGCCATCGCCATCGCCAATGCCACATGCCCCGATTCCTCACGACCTCCCACTCACGTCATCGCCAACGCTCCTTCCCTCTTGCTTGCAACCCGACTCTGACCCCCTCGTCCAAAATGCCTCAACGCCCTCATCAGTGCCCCTCCCCATGATTTACCCTCCCGGTCTCTGCTCCTCCCGTCTCTGTCCGTCCCCGTCACTGCCTCGCGGCTTCACTGCCCCTGCCTATCACTATCACTATCACTATCCTTGCTCCGCTCCCACCCTGCATCAACTCCAACTACTGCCTCACCATTCGTTCCTTGTTCAGCATTAGCCTTTGCCCCCGTCATTGACCTATCCGAGCTAGCAACTCCCAACTGCGTAACAAACTGGAAGCCATTAGAAGCACATTATGTGTTTATGCGTTTTTTATTTTTGCATACCTGCATTTCTGCGCCAATTGCCACCGGCCATCAATAAGTTGTTAAGTAGCTTAGAGTCGCGCCTCTGGTGCGTATTTTCATGTTAAAAAGGTATTTTTGCATTGCAAGTTCATAATAAATATAATTGTAAACATATTACAGTTGCCTGGCTCGTCATTTTGAGGCATAAGTAGTTACATGTGAAAGAGTCGATTAAATATTGGTTTAGTGTTTTGTTTCATTACAAAATATGTTTTAATTATAATTAATAGAAAGAATTAAGTCATATTGTTCATGTAACTGCCAAAAACAGTTTAGTAGTTCACACCTCATTACAAATGTACTCGTAGTTGCATTGAAAACTGTTTTATCACTAACCACTCTTTAAATCGATCAGGCTGACAATTATATATGCTCACAATCGTATAACTTATATTTTGAAATCAAATCCAGTATGTTGTGTTGTGGTATCTCAGCGGCGAGTGCATGAACCAACAAACCATTTCCAAGAGATGAGTAACAATAGAAATAACAAAGCCTTTTTGTTTTTTACTTCCTTAGACCCGCACTTGCGTTCTCCTCCATAAAACACGTCCAGTTCGCGCTGGAGAGTTTAGCCGTCGTGTGCAACATGAGGCGGGGAGCAAAGTGTAAGCTGAAAGTCTGTCCGCGTCCGCGCGGAAGGGCGAAAGAGCGAAAGAGCGCGACTTAGGCGCCGCGGGCCGTCGCTCGTTGGAGATGTTTTATCTCCCGGTCGTAGCTCTCCGCGTTACAGCGCTTTGCTAGAGCGCGGGCGCAGACGTCTCGGAGCCGCCGACTTCCGACGCTCTCCGCTCGCAGCGCTGCTACGCCGAGCGCACTTAGGCCCTCTCGCGATCGTAATTACCTTCTCCGACTCCCCTTCCCTCCCCCCGCCCGCCCCCTCCCCCGCACGTAAGACCCAACCCCGCCCCCGTCCGAACTGCGTCCCGCTCGCCCGCCAGCCCGAAAAAAACGAGAGCAGTTGAGCAGTTCTCCTGACGCGGAACATTTCCCAGAAGCCCTCGCAGCGCGCTCTCCGGTCGGCGCTACTGTATCATTTCACGCCCCCTCTCCCCCTCGACCCCCTCCCTCCCCCCTGCCTGCACCGCTCGGGAAGTAAACAGCGGCAACACGCGAAGAGGCCGCAGGCGGCGGTGGTGACGGTGGCGGCGGCGGCAGCAGCAGCAGCAGCAACAGCGGCGGCAGTGAGATGATCCGCGGAGAGCGATTATTCGATCTGTAAATGAAATTTTGGAGTAAGCATTCTGGTGGATAAATAATAAAGAAAATTATTTACGTGTATTCTAAATAATTAAAAATAAAACGACAATAATACGAAGGATCTCGTTTTCATGGACATTTACTTTTAATGTGAATTTTCAGTTCGAATGAGTCATGCAGGAATATTTTTAATTTTACAGACAATGTATACTAGAATTTACTTTGCATCATCTTTTTTTTATTTAGTTTTCCTCCCTTTGAATTAATTTTTCAAAAAAAAACTCAATTTTCCTTCCCAAGATTTGTCGTTGTTCCCGAATACCGAACATAGTATGGACTCAGGTGAAAATGAAGCTCTTTTATCACCCACAAAAACGGTTAAGTTCCCAGAAATCTCCAGCGCTACTTCCTGGAAAGTTCCACGTTTTGACAACGCTCGTATTGCCCGCGTGTTGTCCGCTTTCGTTTTATTGCCTTGCCACGCGCGCTTTTGGTGCCATTTGGACCCAGTGTGGAGCGGCGGCGGCGGCTGCGGTCCATCAGGGAGATGTGGCAACGCGGGGCGGGGGCCAGCGGCCAAGGCCGGGCGCAGGCGGCGCCGAGCAGTCTGCGGCCCCCCGTCTGCCGCCGGGCCCCCTCTCCGCCCCCCGGCGCCGCAACGCCACCCGCCCGTGGACCGCTGGCAGGGCGCGCTGGTCCGCGACGGCCGCGGCGCCCCCGTCCCTCCCCCGCCCCCGCCCATGCTCCCGCCGTCCTCGCCCCCTCCGCCGTCCCCGCGCCCGCCGCCGCCGCCGCCGCCGCCGCCGCCGCCGCCATGGCCCGGCCCGACCCAACGCGCCGCACCCGCGGTTGCTGCCGCCGACGCCTACCTGTTCAGCAGGCCCTTCGGCCGGCCGGGCAGATGGGCGACCCCGGACGGCTAGGGATTTCAAAACTTGTTTCAAAATCCATTTATGGATGTACGGAATGGCCTGGTATCTAGATGTGCGAAGACCAGAGAACAGTGGTGAGATAAAGAAAGAAAAAAAACAACGGATTAAAATAAACTACAAATGGAGCGACCTGTGCAGATATTTATTAATGAACATCTTGTGATTTTCTCAAGGGACAAATAACATTATCATTTATATAAATTTGTATATTTTTAAATGTTTGTTTCGTGTGGAAAGTTTTTGTGCACCTAATTAGTATGTTTCTGAAATATTAAAATTAAACTTTAGTGTAAATGGAATATTTGTTTCTTTCCTCCTACGAAAAATGCTGAATTATTTCGAATACGTCTCGTCAGCTTTGTCTAGTAGGTAGTGTGGATCTTGCCAGGAAATCTGAGCACTGGCATTTCACGCCCCTTGATCATCTGAACAATATTTGCATGTGCAGCCTGAGCGAGAGTGGAAGCCCAGAAAACTTATTTAGTCCGACATACAATCGCTTCGCATCTTCCATTTTTCATAATTTCAATGAGGCGTGTTAATAGATTCCGGAAGTTTTGTAAAATGCCTTATTGTTATTGTAACTACTTTAAGATTTTTCCTTTCTCGCTACAGAGTAAAGACTCTCCGAGCGCATAAAAAGGGAAAACTCTTTTTATAGGTCCTAGTAACAAAAAAGTGGATATATCCAGTTGTTAAATTAAGAAAAAATACTCTCCAACGTGTGGTGTAGACAGAATCCTTCTTTTGTTGGTCCTTGATAGCGAAAAATCGAATGACGGCAAAACGTCTCTGTTCGCCCGTCTGTAAGCAACGCGAGCGGTTAAACCGTTCAGCCTATTTTCTCTAAATTTGATATTTCCCAATCGATCTAGCTGATGTTGCGGCCCCTTGAATTTGGAACCGATATTTTATTTTGGGGGTTCTGTACATGAAGTCCATGGGACATTTTCAAAAGAAAAAAAATAGCTCCAACGTTTTTTATTACATTTTTTGTTGGATAGTGTGAAAGAGTTTTAAGAGAATGGTACAGGTTTCGTTAAAAACCCTGATTTTTCGAAAAATGCAAAAGTTCAAATTTTTTTCGGTGTCTTCCTACAACTAAAATATTAGAGATAGAGATTTTTTCTCTTAATGAAATCTGTTCCGTAGAGACAGATTTTGAAATAAAGTCAAGGACAATTTTTCGAAAATTTAGATACTTTTCGCGTAATTTTGCGTGAAAATACGGGCGAGAAAGTACGTGCTGTTTTAGGTCCACTAATTAATAATAGGAATCGCTTAATTACACTTCTGGAGTTGTTGTAGTAGATGTTTACCTTTTTGCGTATTTTAGCTTCTGATGCCTATTTTTGCCACGGAGCCTTATATTTGCCTTTTCCCTCATTATTTTGTTGTTGTTTTTTCTCCTGGCATCAATCCTGGTCAAGTTGGATACATACCCGCAAGCCTGGACAATACGGAAGAAACGATCGTGTTTTGTCTTTCTGAGGAAGCAGAAGCTGTATTAAAAATCTAAATGAAAAAGGAACATGATACCAGTTAAGAATGGTTTTCATTTTTTGCCAACGAGAAATCCCATTCTTCTTTTGAGTACGGCCTCCGATCCCTTTTGAGGACACTCTCTGTAGGCGATGTACCATCCTCAGTGCTGGTAAATGCATAAGTGCGATGAACGGAAAATATAATTTCGTATTTATTGATGTCCTTTCAAGATTCAAAAGGGTCCACAATAGCACTTCGAAGAGACTGCGTCGAGAGTGAAAAAAATCGTAATCATCATACAGGATGGTCATGTGAACTAAGATTACAAAGAAAAGGTCGTTTCCTTACACATTAAGTACTAATAAAATTTTTGAGTGAGAAGAAAAATGTGAATGATTTTAATTGTTAATGTTTTACCCCGATTCCTTTTAAATGTGTTATTTCATTGTTTACATGCCTTTTTTCACCCCTACTGTAGCCACAATAGATGTCTTTTTGCATGCTAATTTTAGTAAAAATAAATACCTTTTTGCCTGCCTATTTTAGGTAAAATAAATGCCTCAACTTTCCGGCACTACTCAGGTATAAAACATTCATTATTCTACTGTGATGAAGAAATTGTAATAATTAGGAGTATAATATTCCATAACTGTTTGTCAAATGGAAACAAAATGTGAAGTAAATCTTGCAAAGATGTAAACTGTCCTAGATTAGTTTAAGAAATATGAAAAAACTTCATTACAATGTTTGTATGTGTGTATTGCTAACAACGAATAGCAAACTCTCTCTCTGTGGAATGATGTTAAACTGAAATATCTGATTGAAATGAAATACTTTTAATTGAATGGGTAATTGTGCGATACGTTGTCTAGATATTAATTTGCGTGACAATCTTCTAGGCAGACTGACTTTCGCAAATTGACGGCATCCCAGTGAACAAAAATAATTTACCAAGTACGGAATGTTTGCTGGAGTTCAGCGAGTGGCTATTATTTCGTAATTTAAGTGCAAGAGTTTTATTGTAGAATGACGAAGATATTATTAACGCAGTACATCGAACTAATAGAGAACCTCAATCCATTTCGAATGTATTTATAAACATATGAACGATAAGAAAAATATCCGTAATTATGCTATAATCTAAATGGGTCAAGAGGTCTTTGATGAAGAATGGTATCAGGAAACATTCGATAACTTTTTGTGAAGCTCCCGGGATTTATTTCTAGCGAATAATGATGTCACCGCTTTCCTTCTTGTCCGTGACGATGATGAGTCATGTATCAGGAGATTAAATCAAAATATCTATATTGTTAATTTTCAATGCGCGATTCAGAAATGGAAAGAGAACTACGCCTCCTCCGGGCATGTGGGAAGTTTTTTGAGACATCCAGGAACTCAGGAAAAATACAAAAACGATGGGTTTCGATTTTCCTACAGAACTACAAATATTTGTTTGTATTATTCCTTCTATTGTTATATTGCGCGTACTGACCTACTTCTCATAATCAGTGCGTCGCTGCTTACGACACGACATAGGTCATTTCATGCGACAGGAGGGCTTGAAGGAAGAGGCCACCCGTCATTCAACATTTGCTATTCACGTGTTCGGTTAGGGGACAACATTTTTTTAAATATTCTTGATATGTAATGGACTGTTGTTTTATGTATATTACAGTAAAGTTATTGTCATGTTCGTGAAATATATTTTTTGTTAAAATATTGAATTTATTGGAGAATTATACGAGTGTTTTTTTGTTGTTGTTCTTATGCAGTGTGCGTGTTACGTTTTAAAGAAACCTCTTGGTGTGTTGTTCAGCGCCATTTTCGCTGTGGAAGGTCAGTTGATAATTTTGCATTTGTGTTTTCGAAATAGAAAACTTCATTCTTTCGACAATTGTCATTCTATAACCAACGACAAATACTGTGCAAAATATTGCTATCACAACATCCAAATGTAAATTTCCACATGCAAACTCGCTGCTCCGCCAGCATTATCGGGGGATATTGAAGGGAGACGCGTGGCGTAGTTCTGCGGTTGCTCACCCCCCAAGCGCCACCTGTCCTCGTCAGCTCCCGCACCCATCCCCTTACAAGCACGCCTCATCTCTTTCCGAGCGTTGCAGAGTGTAAAACGCAATCTCTCGACATAAATTGGATTTGTTTGCTCTCTGGCGAGAGGATTTGCCTTGTAAATCGTGTCCTTGGATGGCACCAAAGAAGGGCGTCGTAAAGAACTTAGAAAGGGAATTTTCAGTCAGCGGAATTGAAGAAGCAAGAAGCGCCCTTATTGAAAAGACTCTAGGTTTTAAATTGAACATTTCATATTTGATTCTACCTCTGATTGATGGAAGAATATTTGTGGATATCTTTCTGCGTTTTAACGTTACGCAAAGCTCAATTTCCGCTTTGAAAAAGAATATTTGGACATCTTCACACGCACTATTATTATTATTATTATTATTATTATTATTATTATTATTATTATTATTATTATTATTATTATTATTATTATTATTATTATTATTTATTCACAACAAATCGTATTTTATACATACTTACGACCGTTCACTTAGATTATAAGAATATTGGATTAATGTTATTTGCTTTCTTTATTTCTATGTAGCTGAATCTATATGAATATTTTTTAAATAACTTTAATCTCTCCATCCGTGTCACTTACCTTTGCTCTCATCTTCCTACCTCTCTCACTCACTATCGCACTTCCACTCTCACTCCTAACCTCATCCTTTCACTCCCACCTTAATCTCCTCTCTCTATCTCTCTCCCTTTCTCACTCTCAGTCTCCTCGCTCTTACGTCTGTGATTTCGGTGTAGCATTTCCGTATCCGATCAATAGGATGAATTAGGTATTATTTTATCTTGGTTTGTGTTCACATAATAAAAAATAATGCAATATTTTATCACGAATGACCTACTTAGCGAAAGGATGCAAACCAGGAAAATAACACCAGGAAACGTTCCCGCCGTACCCTTGAATATCTAGTGACTGAAACGGATAGAGGAGGGCTCTCGCGTCCGCAGAATGAGCTCAGAGCAGGCAGACAGGCTGGCAGGCAGCCGGGCGGCGGCGTAAGCGGGAGGGCGGGGGGGGGGGCTGTGGCGGGGGCGGGCAGTGGCGCGGTGAAGTGGCGGGGTCAGGGGGGCAGTGCCGGTGGGCAGTGGCACGGGCGGGAGAGGGGGGCCGGCAGCGGGGGCAGGCGGACGGGTGCCGTTGGGCGAGCGGGGGTGGAGACGGCGGTGCCTGTGGGTGGGGGGCGGCGTCGATGGGCAGCGTGGTGGCGGGAGAGCGGGTGGGGACAGACGCGTGGACGGACAGTGGCGGGGGCGGGGGCGGGGGCGGGGGCGAGCGGCGGTAATCGGCAATGACGAGGGGGCGGGCGAGGGCGGGCGGGGCGGGCTGGAAGAGGCGGGCAGGGCCAGGCGGCGGGGTAGGCGGGCGACGCCGATGGGCAGCGACGGAGGCGGGTGAGCGGGCGGGGGCAGACGCGTGGACAGACAGTGGCGTGGGTGGGGGCGGGGGCGGGGGCGGGCGGCGGCGATGGGCAACGGCGAGGGGGTGGGCGGGAGCGGGCGGGGCTGGGCGGGGGCGGTCTGGAACAGGCGAGCAGGGCCAGGCGGGCGGGGTAGGCGGGCGACGCCGATGGGCAGCGACGGAGGCGGGTGAGCGGGTGCCGCCGGTGGGGTCCGCGGAGGCGATGAGTCATCGCGGGTCGGCGCTCGGTGCCCGCGCGGCTCCTTGCACCTGACGGCGCTGGGCGGCAGCGGAGCACGCCTCGTTGCCGCCTCGCCTCGCCTCGCCTCTCCGCCGCTCCCACTCCGTGCATCCTCTTCCTCCTCGGCTCTTTTTCAACTTGAATCTTTGGTGAATAGTTGCCTTACCTGTTGTGTTAAATTCTTCAAGATTGCATACCTAACATTTTAAAATATTCCGCACATACATGTTCGTAAATAACGCGAAGGAGCATGGATTTCCTTTAAAATTCCACTCAACCAGTTTATAATTTTTTTAAGCTTTTAAAATGTATTTAACTGATCGATTGTTGGAGAGTGGCTATAGTGGAACATAAATGTATTACCATCACCACCCCCCTGACCACCAACCGGCATCATCACATCCTTCTCCTCCACCACCAACGCGACATTCATTTGGATGTTGGTCCTAAGCGATTAATTCATTTCATTTCATAGAGCCAGGCATGTCACATGGGAGCAGTTCTGTCACCCCAGTACTCTCTCTGTAAGGTATTACATTGTCTAAATCGTTTACCGGGAGCTTTAGCTCAGTGCATCAACTGATGTCACTGCAGCGCCTCTGACAGGGAGGTCCTAGGTTCGAGTCCTGACGGCGGCAGGATTTTCGACATTAGCTTTTCAGCTGGGTCAAATTCAGTCGCTGTCTGGAGGAGAATTCTAGCGGCCGGCTGCTCTGATCGGTATTTTTCCGTGGTTTCTCCGATCAACACGAGGCGAATGCCGGAGCAGTACCCTAACAAACGGGCCACGGACCGCGTGCGATCTGTCCTTCCTCTTCCTTATCCTATCCTCTCCCCTTACACACACACTTACACTAACATGCAGTACACCACCAGATATTCCGGGAGACCGGTCGGGAGCTTAGAGCTTGTCCCGGCTGGGGCGGTGACCCGCTGGTGGGAGAGTCCTGGTTAGGGGGAAACCCCACTAGCCGACGGTAGGTCGGCGCCGGATCTCGCCATCCAGCGGGGGAGATCACCGCCATCTCCCGAGAAAAAAACATGCACTACACTAACGGGACTAATGACCAGAGCAGTTGACGCGCCCGGAAACACGAAAAAAATCAATCAATCTAAATCCTTTGCAAATGTTTCTCTGAAGCACGTTTTGTGGTTTGTTTACATTCCCCGAAAAAATCTCTGAGAAAAATATTTGTTTGCATCCAACACATTCCTATACTCTGAGTAGAAGTAGTTCCTGAAGTCTGTTGTAGCATTGTGGACGTTTATTGCATGGCTGCATGTTTATTGCATGAATCACAGGATCAAGAATCAGTTCAATTTAATATTTCCATGATAACTTCAAACACATTCATTCCCACTATGCTAACATTGTTGGTAGTTTTAGATACTTTTTCCTCAGAGTACATCATATTCCGCCCTCAAAAATCCAAATATCGTACTCTGAGTTTGAACGCGCGAGTGCGTTTGTTCCAGCTCATGTAGAAAATTCTCATTTCTTGGCTGAGTATACTTGTGGAATATTACACAGTTCATTATATATACATATATTTCGATTTTTAATTCTCAATGACAATTTCTTTATACATTTCATAAAATAGGGATTCAATTAGAATTGTTCCATTGGAAAAACTTTCGACTTAACTCACTATTGTATCTTTGTAACATTTAACTTCTGTCCAGTAATGCACCAGTAATGTTGAGATCATTGGAAACTTAAGATCATTTTTCAGCACTAATAATAATATCTCCAGATTGCCCGGATCCAGTGTATTGAAATTATAACAAGGGTAAATCGTCACTGCTGCTCGAATTTCCTTGTTTTTCCTTGTTCCGAAGTTGTTTTTTTTCTTCAATTGTTGAGTCATCTGTCCGTGTAGTGCCTAAAGAATATGAAAAAAGAATCGAAAATTAATTGAAGTATTTCTGAGCATATTTCTCATTCCATTTTCAGTTTGCTTCCGTCATCATTTTCCCCTGCGTTTCAGTTGAATAGCAATCACATGTTTCATGATGTTCAAAGTCGTTCTTTTTCTGGTCTATAGAAAAATGTCCTCATTCAATTCCAACAAGGCAAACACGTTCGTGTTCTTGTATGTTCATTAGAATTTTTTCCTGCGTTAATTTTTTCCTCGTCACCGCTGACGTAGTGACAATGTCAGGGGCTCGTAGTTACATTCGTAATGATGGTCACTGTTATCTACCGCATTTTTTCGGACCGTCCCCAACATAGTTAAATTAAACGTAGTTAGAGAGCCTAGTACAGCCCGGGTGAGCGACAAGCCCCAACGTCCGTTAGCGCCCCACGCCAAGCTCCACCGCAGGCACCCATCATCCAGGGAATCGAGTGCACGAGTACCTACCACTACCGCTTCCATCTCGCAGCCGGCCATTCACCTCCTCCCTCGAGCCGCTTGTTTGTCGCGAATTATTGGCGCGAACCGGCGCGATGAATTTCATCGAGGCGCCGCCACACAGGAGAAAAAAATTGCCCTCTTGTCCGCGTTTTGTGTAACGACGCAGTAGTTGCATTGTTCGCCGCCAGAACGCGCTCTTTCCGCGGCCGCCCTCGCCCCCGCATATTTGTGGCCGCGTGCCGCGCGCGCGCGAATTTCCCGGGACAAAAAAGGCGCGCACCGCGCGATGCGGCGGTGGCGTGGGCGGGGGCGAATTGAAGGGGGAAAGCAGGAATGGAACTCAACGATCGCACTTCCGCCCCCCTTCCCCGTCCCCCCGCGTGCCCGCCCCGCACTTCCCTCGCGCCCTGACACAATGAGGCGCCAACGGCCGCCTCCACCCTCTTTCGCGCCCGATAACGTCTCCAGTTACGGGCGCCATTGTTGCATGCGGCAATCGCGCGCTCGCCGCGCGCCTGGCGGCCACCTCGTGCGGCTGCGGCAGGGCGCGGCATGGCGTCGAGCGGCTAATCGCCTTTTTGGCCAGGGGGTTGGGGAGGAGGGTTGTTGTGACCGGGGGGATGGGGTGAGTGGAGCACATGAAAGGGTGTGAACCCGTGGCCCGTGCGTTCGCAACCCGTCAGGAAATTGAATGTGGATATTGGTGCAAGTGAACGGTCGAAAAATCAAAGCGGTGCGAATTTGAAAAAAAATGCTGTTTTGCTGCGCGGTTGCGTTAGAACTTAAACGTACACCCTGCCAGATAATTATCAGCACCCCTCTGATGTTAAGCATGGAACAGTGTGTGGAAGAGCAAACAGAAATAAGTCGGTGCCGGTCGGCAAAATTGATCCATCAAACAAAATGTATTTCGCTGATGCACAGGTCTTGTGGATTATCTGTATTCTGTGCCATGTATCAAAGGACTAAAATTTTTATGGTCTCTGAAGTTCATAGTCCCAGCTAGTCGTTTATGGAATCTACACATTTTTAATTACGATTTATACATTTTTAGCCGACTATTATGATGCTAAAGCTTTTTAGCTAAGGCCAGGTGACAGCACCAGACCCCCGAAACGTTATTCAGAAAAATTGAATGCACACTATATTGTATTTGACAATGTTTATTTATCTGTGTATTCTCGTGTATGCAAGTTTCTAATTGTTTACATAAAAAATCATGGAATCATATTGAAATAATTTTACTAAAATTATTTAATTCAGATTATTTACTTTCAAAGAATGATATGTAACTATTTTATTGTCATGTGCAGTATTTCTGAAACTCTCTCCTCTTCTTTGGCAAAAAGTATCTCAGAATAATGACAGAGAAGAGTACCCTTATACTTATCGGCCATGTTCCTAATATTGTCTTTCGAAGTGTGATGGTCCCTAAGTTTAACGTTAGTAGTTTGAAAAGTAATTGATCTCTTGACATGAAATTTGTAGAGTTCGTGCTGCCGGTTCCATTCGTAGCACAAGCCATTACGTAGGTTACGAGGTTCTGAATCAAAGAAGTTCTTAATACGAAATATTGTTTTGATATGGGTCTTGGTATTCACAAATACCACTCAAGGTGTCGTGTATGATGATCAAATGGTGTAATGTCGGAAATCAGTGATGAACATTAAATACTTTTGTTTCAAACTCTCCTTAAATAGGCTATCTTTAGGGCCGCCAACTTGTATTTTTGAAATAGAAAAAATAGTTAAAAGATTAGGTACAATACTAGTGGTTATACTTGGAAACTGATCTTCAGTATTTTTCTATTTTAAAACTTGAAACTCAAAGAGCAACATATTTAACTAATAATGCAATGCATCAAGAGTTTCTGTTTTTTAATTTTTTTTAAAGTTTCCCCTTCATCCACTTTCTTTTCCGTTAATTCCTTTTATACCCCATTTACAAAACACAAATATTTTTTTTTATTAAACCATTATTCTCTATTATGTATTCTTATAATTTCTCAAATCCTATAGGACATGTGCACCGGAGGTTTCATAAATAATTCTTTTGTGAATATGAGAAATTAAGGAAGAAACTAGTTCGGATGGATTTGCAGGTGATACGTTGAGATGACTTCGAATGTTTGACGTCTTGTTTCCCCTTCACCTGTTTCCGGACGTTAATTTAGCATAACGTGTGAAAGTGATGCCCAATGTAGAATTACATTTATCAATCGGTCGATGGTGTATGAGCCGTTTAATTCAGGAACTGAAATACCTTGTACATGTCTCACCTAAATTGATTGTGCTAAAAAATGTGTTGATCTCATTGTACGTAAGGCGGCAATGTTATGCAAGATATCTCAAGTGGTGTTATCACTAGCACATCTGATATCACATATCAATCGCATACATTTCTGATTCACATTGCATTGACTACCATAAATCTGCAGCTCACAGGTACATTATCCGGACATATTTTCAATCTGACTCATCAACCACGTTTTGTATTTTGGAACTTACAAGAAGTAAAACGAAACGATGAATTCCATAAAACGGTAGTAAAATTAAAGACCCCAAAATATTGCGACAGTCAGAGTATTAGTAAATTCATAGGAAAACTAGTAGTAACTGATCTGTTGTAAAATGCAACTAAAATTTTAGTTAATTTGTACACTGTTATGGAGAAAATGTCTTCGAAATTATTACAGTTCCGAGCAATAATGAACTCTGAACTTTTCGACGTACGTGCACACCGGCTTAGAATCAGATGGAAGTTAGAAATTCATCTGTTTGCCTTATTCTGAATTTTGGACCCACTTCCAGAGTGAAGTCTCTAATAAAACGGGTCTGTTCTCAAAACGCACGGAAATCATCTTCGATTTTTAAAAGTAAATTATGATAAAATAATAAAATTCACGTTCATTGTATTTAGCTGGAGTAATGACAGACACTTGATTTTTCAATCGTACGTATTGAATTTTAATTTATATTTTTACTTTGTTTCTTATCATTTTGTTCGTATATTTACAGACAGTATGAATGGTTTGAGAGGGGGTTTAATTTCTTAGTTGTTCTGTAAACCTCACTGGAATCTGCTTGATTTTTGATGTACGGTCAGGTACGTGAAAATTTATTTAGAATTCACTCAGTACTAAAACACATTCTTACGGGGAACAAATTATTCTGCCCAATGGTTCTTCTACGAAACGTTTCTGAACAATGGGCTGGTGGGAGAAGCGGAAAACATGAAAGTGCTTGGTTTACTTCAGAAAACCTTATTTCGCCGAATAATGTACTGCAAAATAGAATAAGCTCACACAATACTGTGGTCATGTGCGCTCCTGTATGGTAGTGAACTCGTGGGAAGGAAAAATAGCTGCGAAGTTTTTAATGAAAATATTTTGTGTGATTTTGAAGTACACGCGGCGAGTCAAGTACACTTAACAAATTTGATGCACTAGTATTAGGTGTATAATGTTGCGCACTCTTTATCATTGTTTAGGTAAATATTGTTTTTCAATGTTTGTTTTAATTTTTAGCCCAACTCTTGATATTATATTTAAGTCAATAACGATAATGTTCATTAATTAAAGAAATATTAATTGATTATTTGCTAGAAGGTATTGTGGATCACCTTCATATTTTTGTTGTTAGATATACCTTCTATTACAAGTACTTTCTGAGTATTCAAATGACTCATATTTCAATAAACATTGAGAGGAAGAAAATTGCACGTGGTGATCTATCTGAATGCAAAATAATAAATACACAATTATTAATGGATTTGTAAAGCTTTTTATAAATGAATGATAAACAAATAGTTAACAGTACTTGAATCAACAGTAAATACACTTTTATTTGTTATTTATTGCAGTTACAACTTTGTGAGATGAGAAAAATAAAATCACAGAACAACGAGAAGAATATTTCGTTTAAATTCGAAAGAGTCGGTGTATTAGTAATGAATATATTATTGTTGACATTTTGCAACTAGATGCGTTGCACAGCAACTGTTATAAAAATTGTATGTCACTGGAAATAATGTGGTTCTAATTTTACAAACACTGCGTGAATCGTAGATGGGGATGCCAGGGATACCAGAAATGTGAAAGACCTGGAAAACCTAGAAGCTTATCGTAAAACGGAATAATTAGATTCGTTTCCCAGAAGCATACGTATGGGAGTCAGCATAAACGTTCAAGCGACTGCAGTTGTTCTGCTGAGAGATTCAATCTATGGTGGTGATTCGCACACAGATGAAATCATAATCAGTTCTAAAATGCATGTGAAAATGCTTATTTTAAGTCTTGATTAGAAACTTGATATGCAATCCTCTTGAAGTCAAAAATTCCACATAGTTACTTTCTTTTGCATTCTGTTCCTAGATAAACTCGAACCGCGTTGGTTGGTTCTGATATTGGCTCTTTGCTTCCTCGCCTTTCTTCGCAAGGAGTATTGTAATCGTGCACCGGGCAACCGCGATTTTCGAAAGAAAAAGCTCTTTATTGTCGGGCCGTGGTAATGAAAAAGTTGATAAATCGTGTTTCTTTATGTAGTAAATTTCATCCTCTAACACGAAGTATAATCAGAATCCATGTTTTGTGGGTTCTTGATATTGAAAAATCCACTGAACGCGTAGGCGTATATTAATCAACATTGATTAATATTTAGCGAAATGAATTTCACTCTTCGAATTTCTTCTCGTTGTCACTCCTGTTGCAAAACCATGCGGCATGTTTTATCATCGGGAACTTGCAGCATTCCGCAAGATCCCAATGATATCCCATTCAGTCATATCATTGGGATCTTACAGCCGATAATTTCTTCTGAGAAGAGAGAAGGAAATAGCTAATGGAATGGGATTTTCCAGATCTACGCAGTTTGAGCTACTCTTTCATTATTTTAAAATGTAATCGTATGAAAACTAATAAAGATGGTATTAACAGAAAACGGAAAATTGGAAATTTTATCGGGTATACTAATAATCTGCCCACATACCGTGTGCGATGCTTCTTTCCTTTCACTTCTCTATCCTTACTCCTTACGTACACCCACTTATACTGCGTTATGTATGTTATGCGTATGTGCGTTACAGTACCATACATGTCGGGAGACCAGTCGGGATCTTAGAGCTTGTCTCAGGTGGGGTGGTGCCACGCTGGTGGGATACCTGGTTGGGGATAACCTCGCTTGCCGACGTTTAGGTTAGCGCCAGATCTTGCCTTCCAGAGGGGAAAATCGCTGCCAACTACCGCGATAAAAACAAGCACACCTACGGGACTAATGACCTTAGCAGTTGACGCTCCCGGAAATGCTAATCAATCAATTGAAAGTTAAATTATATTTTGTTATGGGTAGGTACATTTATGGGCGTTTAGAAGTCAGCCTCGCCACAACCTCAGAATGAAAACATCCATGCGTTGGGCGTTACACGGGGCTCGAACCCGCAGCACTCGGCTCAATACTCCATGCCCGTGCGCCGCCGAGTCGGCTTTATTTCTTTTACCCTTCGCAATGGCTTCTCTGAATTATAAACTTTTCAACTGAACTGAACCTCTGAGGTAGAAAACATCCCTTTCCGCTTTACAAATGTAATACCTTAGAATACGTAATTGCATTGCGGGGAATTCCAAATTGGCAGGATTGGTTACCCACTGAACTTCACTAACCGTGTCGGCAACGCTTTGCTGTTCCTTCCTTCCCGAGGGTACGAACGCTGTCGTGTACGGGCGTTGCTGCCGACGATGTAGTGTATGAGCGCCAGTTACCCGTATTTTGTTATACTCGAGTTCCATTGATACATGAGTCTTTTCTTGGTTTATTTTATTATTAAACTAGCTGACCCGGCGAACTCTGTTCCGCCTTAACAGCCAGTCCCATCTTTTTCTCGCGTCGCACTCACTGTGAGAAACTGTACTATCCTTGTTGCACTCGTGATAATAAAGCAATTGCAGATTTGTGTTTTTCTCTCAAACAAAGAAGAATTTTAAAAAACGCTCTGATATTAAATAGATAATTAAAAAATCTATTACGTAGCAGAGCGTTTTTTTAATTGATTTTTGTTTAAGAGAGAAATACAAAGCTGTAATCATAGGGACCGGCTGTTAAAGGCAATAAATAAGCAGATTTTGGAATTTATTAAATTAAATTGTTTATTAGAAAATACAAATAAAAAAATTAAGTAGATTAATCATTCATTATTGTTCCTGTATTTTGGTGCATAGGTTGCACTCTTCAGTTAAGTACCTTGTGATACACGACATTTTTTGTTTTATTATCAGGCGCAAAAACAAACAACGCAGATGATCTTCCGACCCGTGAACATGCCACATATAATTGACCATGGGAAAAACATGGATATTCTAGATTCAAACCACAAACTTTCAAGGATTGGCCTTGTGATTTGTTGATGGTTTTGTGATTTGTGATTTGTCATGGCGAATGCAAGACGGATCGGAAATTGAAGTCTTTTAAATTGAAATATATATATATATATATATATATATATATATATATATATATATATATATATATATAACAATATTTTTATCTTACTTACCATAGGTCAGCCTGCAACGCCCCTTTCCAGAAAGAGGCACAAGTAGCATTCGCCCAGACATCTCGTAATCCGAATCAAAGTTAATAAGGTCATCCGTCCCGGAGAAAAGAATTGACATATTTGTTTTGTCGTCGAAGTTAAACCTGTAAAAGATATGTGGTTTTTCCTTGAGTCCATAAATCATATCGCTTATACGAGGTAGGGTCAAAAAGTTCCCGGAATGGTCGCTTACAGTCAAGTATTTGTTAGCTGAAAGGGAAATTTTTGTTTGTGAGGTTGGCATAACTGGTAGTGAATGTGCTTTTGAGGTTAGCAGGCAGATGTAGTTGGTTCCGTGCGTTCGGTGTTTAATATTGTAGATCGTAGTTTCTTTCTTTCGTCGGATTGTGCAATGTCGTCATTAGAGCAGCGTGGCAATATTAAATTCTGTGTGTTGCTGGAGAAATCACCCTCGGAGACTCTTGAGATGCTAAAAAAAGCATACGGAAATTCTGCGATGAAGAAAACAGCAGTTTATGAGTGGCATAAGCGTTTTCGCGACGGTCGCACAACAATTGAAGATGACGTTCGGACTGGGCGGCCTTCCACTTCCACTACAGACGACAATGTTGAGCGCGTTCGACAAATTGTGCGTGCGGACAGGCAAACAACCATCAATACTATTGCCTCTGAAGTTGGTATTTCACATGGGAGTGTTCACAGCATTCTTCATAATGACTTGAACATGCATCGTGTTTGCTTGCACATTGTTCCAAAAATGTTATCCCCTGAGCACAAGGAAATGAGAGTGACCATGTCCAGGGACTTGATTGAAATGGCTGATGCAGATGACAGCTTCCTGCGCAAAATTGTTACAGGTGATGAGACATGGTGCTTTCTTTACGACCCTCAGACAAAACGTCAGTCCGCTGAATGGAAGTCAAAAACTTCACCAAGAAAACAAAAATTTCGCTTGGACAGAAGCCGGGGTAAGGTGATGTTGGAGGTGTTTTTTGATTACCGTGGAGTGATTCATTATGAATTTATTCCTGAAGGGAGAACAGTAAATAAAGAATTGTACACAGAGATCTTAAAACAGCTACGAGATGCAATTCGACGAAAACGACCTGAAAAATGGGCAGAGAATGACTGGTGTTTGTTGCACGACAATGCCCCAACACATCGATCCCTAATGGTGAAACAATACCTTGCCAAGAATAATGTTACCACTCTGGAACATCCTCCATATTCTCCCGATCTCGCACCACCAGATTTCTACCTGTTTCCAAGGTTAAAAATGGCATTGAAGGGACATCGTTTTGCTGATTCGTCAGAGGTGATTGAAAATGCGACGGAACGGCTGAAGGAACTTTCAAAAAACGGCTTTCAAGAGTGTTTCCAACAATTATATGAACGGTGGAATAAATGTGTAGATGCAGGAGGAGAGTATTTTGAAGGGAAATAATGTAAGAATATTATAAATATTTTTAATAAATTTTTAATAACCAATTCCGGGTACTTTTTGACCCTACTTCGTATATATGATACGGAAAACCGAAAACCTCAAAAATATTATTCATGATATTTAGAATAAATATATATAATTAATTAGATAGATACAATAGATTAAATATATATAATTAATTAGATAGATATAATAGATTAAATAGATATAATCATTACCCAATAAGAACACAATATTTACATAAACACGTTTATGAAAATGTAATTGAAGGGTTTTACATTCATGACTATCTGTACACCAGCATGTGCCAGACTATAGACGAAAATCCTGCCAAAATACTATCTACTGTAAATTAAAAAAGTAATGCATCACATGCAATTGTACTAATGGAACATTTTTTGTCAAGATATCAAACTATTGCCGGACATTGTGCATGAATACATTTACAAGCTTAACATTTGAAAGTGCTCCTTAATTAAACTTAAAAAAACATCTTCGACACATTGCCATCTTTCGAAATAGCTATTGCAACTCTCAAAACAAAATGACCATATAATAAATAATATGGAATATAGTAGGTTTTGAAAATGACGTAATGAACAAATGATGGCAGGTAAGCGTTCACTCTATTAATTTTACCTTTTTTAACAAAATGTAATGTTTATATTATGAATCCTGCTAATAATGGCTAGCGATAACACATCTGGGTCTCACTATCTTTATCGAAAATCACAAAATTTGGTTGAGTTCAAACTCTGAATTCCTTTCTAAACGAAAGCCCATAGTGTTTAAATAAATAGATTTCAGCGAAAATATGTGGGTTCTGAATATTCTTCGTAATTGTATTTTCACGAGGAAGTTCACGAGGAATGTGACTAATTAATACCTGTATTCTCTATATTTTTCACTTGGCGAGATATTTGAGACAACTTTGTTTTCAAAACGAACAATACATATTTTTAGTCTATCATGGACGAAACGTAAAGAGATTCGAAGTCAATCATATATATTGTCATATGCTAGATAAGAATTTTGGTAATTTTGAGTTTTTTTGCGACTCGTGTTTTAATGGATATTTTTAATGTAACAAGTCCGCCTGAGTCACTCAGCGCGCTCTACCAGCAAACGCATTGGAAAGGTGCTTCTTTGGTTTAGTTTTTTTTTTTAATTTATTTATTGTTTAGTTGAAATTACAATGTTCAGTTTACAAGTGAAACTTTGCAATTGTATGGTGACTTAATCTAAACAACTTAATCTAATCAACTTAATCTAGACAACTTAATCTAATCAACTAATCTAGTTTAAAATTGTACATAACAAACTTTAATTGGGAGAGGAAACAAACAGCACCTCAGCAGAATTAATCAATATTTGAAAATATCTGGAGGAAAGAATGGAGCGGGAATCTGTTCTTTATTCTGGTTTTGTATCTGGGATCTTTTCCGAGTCTGTAGTGAGTTGATGCCTTTATGAAGGGTAAATTAGTGTAAAAGTTGTTTGATAGGTATGCTATTTGGTGAGCTATTTCATTTATGTTTAGATCATGATGTAGTTGTTTATTGCTAATAAACCATGGAGCTCTTGTTATTAATCTTAAATATTTGTTTTGAAATATTTGCATTTTGTTGAGATTGGTTTTGGCGACATTGGTCCAGATCGGACATGCGTATAGTAATGTTGGGCGAATGAATGATTTGTATAGTGTTAGTGCATTTGACAGTGAGAGATGGTTGTATGAGTTTAGTAAAGGTCTTAATTGGATTAATTTGGTTTTTGCCTGTTGTGCTTTTATTTCAACGTGTTGTTTCCAATTGAGTTTAGTGTCTAAATTTAATCCAAGATATTTTATTGTTTTCGTGATTGGGGTCCAATTTATAGCGTTATTATTTATGAGTAGTGGGGATGGATGTGCAAAGGTTTTCAATGAGAAGATTTTTGCTGCTGATTTTGAGGGATTTAATTTGATTTTCCAGTTATTTGCCCAATTTGTTATTAGATTTAGATGCTGTTGGAGCTGGAATTGATGAGTTTGTAGTGAAGTGCCGGAGATGTATAAGGCAGTGTCATCGGCGAATTGGGCGGTGTTTATTTGATGGGAAGTAGGAATGTCTGCAGTATAGAGATTAAACAAGGTTGGGGATAGCGGCGAACCTTGGGGGACCCCAGCGGCAATTTGTCTGGGGTTAGAATGGTCGCGTTTAGTATTCGATGATACGAAGCATATTACAAATATTTACAAAACCGTTGCAATTTTTTCCTGAACTCCGCTTTCTATCCCTCCGCATTTTCAGATATTTTGTCTTTCTTTCATTAAAAGATTGAAAATGAAGATTTGCTATAAGTATGTATTATAATAAAATTTGTTATTACTTCAACTCCATTTAATGGGATTTTTTATCACAGGATATTAATGGGATCTTGAAACAAAACAAATAAGAATAAATAATTAAGACTCTACAAAGAATATTACACATTTTGAGCAAATAATTTTAATGTTAATAAGCATATAATAACAACTTAGTGATAGAAACATAGGGATAGGGATATTGTTATTATCTTCCTGCATTTTTTCTTAACATAAAGTACTATTATATTCTCATAAACAATAAAATTATTTGCTGAAAATATGCAATTTTCTTTGCACAATCTTAATAATTTTTCTTACAGTGTTTAGATTCCAAGATCACAATAATATCCTTTGGTATGTCACCCCCTTTAAATGTAGTTGAAATAACAAACAATCTTATTTCAATACATACTACTTATGACAAATCCGTATTTCCAATTCTTAAGTAATACAAAAAATCTGAAAATGCGGAAGGATGGGAAGCAGAGTTCAGGGGGGAAAAACTGCAAATGTTTTGTGAATATTTGGAATATGTTTCGTATCTTCAAGTACTAAGATCCCTTCCCTTCCCCGAGCACGTGCTGGTGGAGCGCTGCGTGACCTTCTATGGCGGACATTCAAAATATCAATTAAACACGAGACGCAAAAATTTGCTTATCTAATATATGTGTATCACTGAATTCTCCTTTTACGCTCGTCATGATAGATTGAAAAAAATATGTGTAATTCCATCTGAAAAAAAAAACAAACACAAGTCATCTCCAATATCTCCTAAAATACAAGTGATCAAATATAAACCAATACACATCTCAATTAGCCCCATTTGCTCATGCACTTTCGTGAAAACTGAATTGCTTTCACGAAAGTGAAACTGAAAGTGAAACGGTTTGAACTTCAACCGTTCAAAAGTTACAGAGGTGCTAAGGTTACGTGACTCACCCTGAATATAAGAGCGGTTAACTCCGACACCGTGTGACTGATCTCCATGAAAGTTGGCATATCAAGGACTTTTTTCACCCAGAAGATTTATTTGCTATTAATTTTGTACAGTACTGGAAACATAAATTGATCGCGGCCGTCTGCGGCTAAGTTCAGCTTTTGCACGGCTTGGACAGCCCTTGTCATGACGAAACGTCGCAGGCGGAGCCTTACAAACCATCGTAGCCAATCTCAACGCAGGGGGGAGTGCCCTAACAAAATTACGTCGTGCAAAATGGCGGGCGCCGCCAGTTCAGATGTGGAAGTATTTTCAAATTAAAAATACATGAAAGAAACACTTCAATGAACATGAAAGTAAATTCATTGAAATATATATGAACTCATAGCACTTAACCACTGTTAACACAATACTTTTTGAAGAAATTACATTGATATCAGATAAAATAACACTAATTTTAGAACAATTACGTTCTTATAGATATTTAAATTCTAATATTCTTGTCCAAACGCAAATTATGAACTTTATCAAATGACCAGTTTACTACAGAATTTTGCGATAAGAAAAACGATTATAATTGCATATTTTCAATTGTTCATATGTATATTACATTTGCAAAAATGCAAAATACTGTCTTTCTCGAATCGTTAGGACTTCTAGGGAACCATTTCAATAAAAGAAAGTAAAATTCAAAGACCAGCTGTATATTTATCATTAAAGTAACAATTAAACTAGATATTAAGCAATTAATTTGCATCTCATGTCAAAATTGTTATTTTGCTATCACCAAATCAGGGACAATTTGGGGACACTCCCCGGCAGGAATAGCGCATATCTCGGAATTATTTATAAAATTGTTAATTGTTGCAAAATTGTTAATTCGCAGTTTTTTGGTTCTGGGACATCAGAAAACCCTTCCCACTTTAGAATTGCAAAAATTGGAAATTGTTTATAGTTTTACAAATTTTGCAATTCTGTTTTATTCTCTCATCTCATTTCCCTTTACACAAGATGCAAAATTCCGCAATCCAACCGAAGCTATCGCCTTTCGTTTTCAAGATATGCAATTGTTTATAGGGTCATAGCGTCTGATGACAACCCTCACTTGTTTCCAACCCCCAATTCATTCGATCTTGGCTGTCAAGTATAAAATTCAAATAGTTTTGCAGTGTCTTGCTTTCTGCTGATTAAATTGTATTAACGATTTGTGACTTACGACAAATCGGTGGAAATTGTTGCTCATAAGCTGTTTTTTAACTTTCGATTCTTCATGTATCGTTGACACACGTTTTATTATAAATAAATTCTCTGACAAATTTCAAAATGCTGAGACTGTTATCCTGCAAACTTGAAGATTTCTTTGTGGTTGAATGCATTCTATTCAGTGGTGCAAAGTGTATGTCAATATGTTTAACGTCTAGCGAGGAAATTCATTATCAACAAATTATTTTGCAAAATGCTTTTGGACAGAGCGGTGGCATGAGAGATCATTTTCGTATTTATTCCACGAGGCAAGTTTTAGGCAGCAGATACATTCTGTGTATTAATTTTAATTTTGGTGAAATTGAATCACATGTGAATTTTCAAATACAACCATACATTTTTTACCTGTAATGAATATATCAATAGAGAAATTCAATGATGTCTCATTTGTTAATAATTTAAAGAGTAATAATGTGGATTTGACACCGGGCTTGAGCAATCCTTAACTCTAAGGCAAGCAACGCTTATCATTGCCTCTTCTAGTAATTCAAGTGGCCTAGCCTCGGAAGATTTCCCCGTTATCCTCGCCTTAAAAGGCATAAGAGGCGGAGTCTCTAGAAAGTGGCACCAATCCAATAACACTTCCCTCCCCTGGAGAATGCTTCGTTACTCCCTTTTGTAGGAACACGTTCTTGTCGTGTATTAAATTGTGAAAAATAATTTAAATTCAATAGAATAAACGAATAAGAGTTTTGTTTGCATTGTAATGCTACACACATTTAAATACAGAAATCAAACATGCAACTAAACAGTATACACATGTTTTAGGAAGACGAAAATTCTTTCTTATTATAACACTCATTTGTATACTTTTCACAGACAATATTGAGAAGTACACCATCAATCTGATGATTTGTTCTGTAATAATCGATCTTATACCTAATTGACATGTAATGAATGAAATTTCTAATGTCTGGTATGGGAAATTAAGCATGAGCTCAGTTAATTTTAATGAGAGAGCAATTTTGTGATGAAAATATTTTTTTTAATGCATATATTCCAAATCCATATACTTCCTTACATTAATTAACGTTGTTTCCATTTCCATTGAAGGCAAGGACATAACATCCCTCACGCGCCTATGTTTTGAAATGACTCTCAGAGAGGTCACTTGCTCTAGTCGCCATGTTATTGAATTGAACTCTTGAAATGTTCTGTTCATACAGTAGTTCCCGAAACACGTAAATTCCAACAGGTGATCTCAAACTTATAGTAGTCGCACCCTACTTTCAAACATTAGTAGATACCGCGGACTGTGAGACCCCACGTCAAGTTCGAAACATACTTCATTCTCGTTCATGAGCATGTGTTAATCTGTCCACCTTTTTTTGTCTCGGAGGGGCTGTGATTCTTGGAGAGATAATAGTGTAGTGGACATGGAAACCACTCTCTGCACCTAAGCGAGTTCGTTTCCTAGTGTGGACAAAACTTTTGGGGATTGGAAACCTTTCTGCGGACTTCATGAATTATTATAATACTGTGATACCAAATAGTGCGTCCTATTATCATTATAGTTTTAATTCAATTTTTTGATTTTGTTTGCATTTTAATCAGTTTTCTGTTTCTTATATAATTATGTTAATGTATTTTAGAAATGGGGTATAACTGATGCCAATGTTATTCTTGATTTAAGCTAGATTGCTGTTTCCAAGTACTCGCGGTTCAAGTCACGTCTTATTGCGATCGGTGAGCTGAAGAATACCAGCATTAAGAGTGGACTGACAATATGCCAAGCTTCAGAAAAAAATTTTCAGAATCTCGAAGGGAATATTGATGACTAAAATAAAAGATTGTAAAATGTCGCGATCGTAATAGTTGTGACTGTCAATCAAGTAATATCCTAGCAGAATCTATAGCAAGGGCGGTCAGTTTTGCCCGCATGGGCATTCGTGTTCCTATTTATGCCTCGCGGGTGTTGCCACTCAAAATCGTCGCTGCAGCGGGCAACGAAAGAAATTTGAGCGAGGAAACATTCCTGGGAGGTGGGTAACTTAATTACAAAAGAGAACAATGTTTTCATGAGGTTTTTATTAAATAAAACATAATAACTGTTGTAAAAAGCGCTTATTTATTGCAAAACAGAAAAATTCGCAATGAAAATTTTCTGAGAAATAGAATTTTACAGAGTCCCACCAACTATGGGCCACCTCATAACTTCTAAACGGTTCCCGATATCGAAATGCAGTTTTGGCTTAACAAAATTAATACGAGATTTCCTGTTAGCAACCGTTGCCATTGTCGCATTAGGGGAAGATTGCCTTCGCGGCGCCGGCACTTTTGCGAGAACAGGGGAAAGGTCGCGAAGGCCATTTTCCCCAAAAGCGACAGTGTCGACGGCTGTAAGAAGAAAAATTGCACATATAATTTCAAATCTCAAGTCCCATAATATAAATATATAAAATCGGGTTTATAAGTTTATATTATTATTGGTTTTTTACATCACTACCAATGCGTGAACTATTTTTTTTTATTTCATCGCAAAATATCAAAAAATACTAATACGGCCTTACCAATCCGTTTGAATTCATGTAATTCTGCAATTACAAAGTTAATTGTGAATGAATTTAAATTAATTAAGTAATTTAAATTCATTAAATTAAGTTTAAAAAATTAAAGACTATTGAAATATTTTATTGAAGTTTCTCAAGAAAATGTTTCAGTCTATCAGAACGGAGATGGGGAGGTACGCTTTCTCTAGTTGTAAATTGGGAGTCAGAAAATTAACGGACGCAGAATATTGCCTGGGAAGTAGGAAAATGAATATTACGCAACACTGTCGCTTAATGTCATCATTTGACGACTTTCCTGCTATCGAAACATCAAAATATTTTAGAAGATAACATTATTATTCAGCTTCATTTGTTAGCATGAACTACTCGATAAATGGATTAAGATGTACTTTTTTCGTTGGGACTCATCAGGGCTCTAACTTATCGCACGGTAAATAAGCTATTTCGCTCAATGAAAGTAAGTTAAAATTAATAGTTTTTTTACGAACGTTATTCTGGTGTTTCCATCACCAAACAATTGTAATATCAAAAAACTAGACTATTACCATGCATGCCGCCATTAGTTTTTATTAATCAAAATTTCGAAAAAACGTACTGCTAGCACTTCGGTTAGAACATTATAATATGTAATTTCAGTTCATTGTCCATAATCGTTACACTACGCAAAATTGTGTGGAGTGGATAGTTAACGTCAGAAAATAACTCCAGTTACTTGTATTGATATACAGGACTGTTTGGTTAACTGGGCTAGATATACTTTTTATTTATTTTTTTTTGCATTTGTTCATCTCAAGTTAGCCAAACTTATTATATAATAATATGAAGTTAATATAAGAAACAGTAATACAAATTATTAATTTTCAAGTTTTAGCAAATTTCGTGGGATGCAGAAACGTAGACGAAAAAATGATTCACTTAACTGCAGTATGGGATTAACTGATGCTCTTATTGTGGTGAAGTGAATTATTAAGAGCATGCTGAACACAGTTATACGAGTATATTATAAATAGGAGAAAGATTTTAATGAAATATCATTTTTACTTTCTTGCATACCTACGTATATACGGGGTAATATACGTAATGTAGAGAAAGTTATGTAATGTTGCGCGAAAAAACGGTGGATTTTCGGCAGAAAAAATTCATTGCCGGATCCTGATAAGGAAAAAGTGGATAAATGCAGCTGCTTAATTAAGAGAAAAAAGTCCTCTAATATGTGATGTAGCCAGAATTCCTATTCTGTTGGTCCTTGATACCGAAAACTCAATTGCAAGCGAAACGCCCGCCGTCTGTCCGTCTGTGAACACTACTAGCGCTTAAACCATGCGTAGGATTTTTTTCAAATTGAAGAAACATCTACTTATCTGTAGTTGAAGCTTTGAAATTTTGAAAAGCATTCTTTAAAACTTGGGGGTTTTTAGATCAAGCCCCACGGACATTCTCGAAATTTTCTCAAAAGTTTTGTTCAAAATTGTTTCTTTAAATTTATTGTAATAACAGAGCAAAATACACTTATGAAAGTGGCATAGGTTCTATTTTCACGGTTAACAGGATTTTCAAAAATTGCAAAAGTTTGAATTTTTCTAGCGTCTTCTCACAACTGAAAAAATTGCAAATTTTTTTGCGAAAATTGGCCAAAAATAACAAAAAATTAAACTAATGTTAAAACGATAATAATATAGAAGATGTAGCATTACAATAAATACTATGAAAATCGAAAACAGTACACTGATTTTTGGAAGGTTTAGATACCTGTAAATGCCTTTTATCCAAAACCACAAATTTTTGGAATTGATCACTATTATCAATAATCCTGCGATATTTAAGAAGCTATTTAAACAGTAAAAATAAAAAAAATGCCTTACATATTTATGGGCTTTAAGAGTGTAATATAAATTTATTGGGGATCCTATTGTATTTTATTTCAATTATCTATGTCCCCGTCTGAAGTTGGGACTCATGGCAGTTGCTTAGGCCAAAGGACGGCCTTGCGAACAACTAGAAAACTCTAGCAGAAACTTCTACGAATCTAATACGAACGATATGTTAGAAAGAATAAAGATATCAAGTTTAGAAATTAAGAATACTCTTCTTATTCCCTTATATTACAAAAGTTCAAAATGTTAGCAACTCTCTGATATTTGGAAACAAAATAAAATGGCCGTTTTTGTAAGCTTAAAAAGTCTTCGTACATATCGTCGTTTTGAACAAAACATATTACGTTATTTAATACTGGGTATGAATTCCATTTGCTTTGATTATTGTCTCTAGTCTTTGCAACATAGATTTCAGCAACGTTGCCGTAGTCGCAGGGTCAATTAAACTTCGGTCTCTCAGACCTCTCATATTAAATTTTTTTTTATTAGACAAACTGTATTTTCTATTTTCAATCCCATAACTGACCACATATGACCTACAGGGTCATATGTGATCAGTGAATGTTAGGAAATTTAAGACGTGAATGAATTTGCTTTCTTAGTGTTTTAAGGTAGCTATGATGTAGTGGCGCCTCTAGGGTGACCAGATTAGTAACCAGAAAGGGCACCAAATATAAGAATATTTACCGCTTAAATGTCCGACCTATTTTTATTACTGGACATTTGATTGATGCACAAGTCTGGTCTAAGGGATCCCAATTCTTTTGTTAATATTCTGTCTTCATAATTCAAGTTTCTGTTGGGTAAATATATTACTTTATTCATGTTAAAAATGGATGACGATATTCATATTGTTTTGTGAAATTTTTAATTTAAAACACGTTTACGAATTCTCGTACAGATCAAAATACAACCAATTTCGCACAGAAGCATTGAGGAACAATTTTTTTAAACACCGTGCTAACATACGTTCCTAACGTGTTTGCAAATGTCAAAATTCAGGCAGACACATGGCGCGGTCGCACATGATTTGTGACCGACGAGTGCAATAAGCTCACATAATTCCCTCTCACTTTCTTCCCTACAATGAAGAAACCATCCTTGTGTTAAAGGGCCAAGCGGCGGCCACAGGCCTCCTGTGTCCAATGCCCTGTTGCCAAATCCTGAGCTGTTGCCACTTGCTCGGTTATCGCTTCCCAGCTAGGATAACAAAAATTACACTGCTGGCTTGAATAGCCGTTACAGCTTTCTTTCGGAAAATAAGGGTTTCAGTGCAGCTGGTAATTAGTCGATTCTCAAAAATATTTAATTGAAAAAAGCACCTACCATTGACGCAGTTATTCACTTTCTATTCATCTGACTACCAATACAAACAATAAAAAACCGGTCTTATTTTCTTGTTTTATTGGTAACGGTTACGTAATATATTACAACTTTTATACTACTAACACTTCATTCTTCTAATAAACCTTAAGGAAACGACAGAGACACGGCTGAGAGACAAAAAAATATATAATTATTGAAAAGCAAAACGATATATAAAATTCCACGTCTACAACTGATTTCAAAGTCATTTGTCAGATACATACTCTAATGTACAGAATAAAAAATGAGTAGTGCAGGCTAAGATTTGAACCCGAGATCTTTAGCACAAGAAGAAGCCACCCAGCCAAATACGCTACGATATTGTCCTTGGGCAGGTCACTTATGTAGTGTTTTGAATATTACAATGTTCTTGATGCCAGAAAATTCTTTCGAAAAATCGCAAAAGCTACTGTTTATTTCAGACAAAATTCTAAATAAAACGTATTTTAAAATTTAGTATTTAAAACGATTGCACTTGGAAATAAATCTCCAGCATGTGTATTGGTGGTGTTCGAAAACATATATATTGTCACTATATAACTCAAACTTTTGCGAAAAACACTCATATTTTAAGAAACGTGCACATGAGATGATTTGAAAGACTAATAATGAAGAGCAGATTACATTAAGAAAGAAATATGTATAATTATCTTTCGTCTAACGCAGTGTATTCTTCAGACAACGTTCACAGAAATAACGAATAGTACACAGAAAACTGCCAGAATAGCAAACATTCGTTTCGGTACATTTTTCAGTTTTAGAGGAATATCATTTTATCACTCAATAGATCTTCATTGTATTAATTGTAATAATTAATTAATTGTATTGTAATAATTTTTTCAAATATACAATTTGTCCGATTTGTTACACACGATTCAAGCAGGAAGCTTTAAGTTAAATTTACTATGCGCACGAATAATATGAAACAATTGAATATTTGTAATATTGAAAAATTAAAACTTTGTATGGAAAAAGACTTACAATGTTTTTAAGTACACGTTGCAAAGGTTGCGATAGCTCAGTGGCATCGTTACAGTTTTCCCTGTAACGTTACTGACCGCGAGGCCTTAGAGTTTGAGTTCCGACGTTGGCGGATGTTCGACTGTGGTTACATATGTAGGGCGAAAAACTTTGGAGCCGTTTTTAAGAAAAGTTTGAAAATGCTTCCCAGGGGCTTCAACTAAATTACCCCAAAATTTAAAGAATTATTTTCAAAATCTCAGTGCCTCGATTCGGGCCAGATCGATAATGGAAAATTAGTTTTGACAAAAATTCTACGAATAGTTTACACTCTAGTGTTCACAGAGAAACAGACAGACAGACCAGCGGACACATGGACGGAGAGACGGACGTTTTGATATAATAACAACACTCTCTTGGTAACTTAAGTCCCCAAAACGTGTAATTCCATTAAATTCTCGACATCGATTTACTGCAACATTACATACATACCTCTCTAAATATTACTTTTGTTACTCCGAATGTTTACGAGGAAGTAAAAACAAATATATAAATAAATACACTTTCACACACCACAGAGTAGGTTACCCGCAAAAAAGAATAATTACAGAGCCCGAATTCCTGCCCGTGAGAATGCAGTTCTAATGTTATTACATAAACAGGGGGTCCCACCAACTATGGACCACCCCCACAACTTCTAAACGGTTCAGGATATCGAAATGAAGTGTTTGCTGAATAATGCGGAATCATGGGGCAAGTAACGAGCCGTAGAGAAATTATCTATAATATTTTTAATTTTCGAGAAATATAATCATCTTCGATTTTTTAAATGGAACTATATATTTTTATCACCAGCAATGGATAGACCATGAAAAGAGGATTAAAATGATGTATCATTTGCTAATATTTTGATAGTAACTTGAGTATAAAATTAGGCTTTCTGACAAGTGATTTTGAATTAAACGGGTAATCGTTGCAACTCTCGCTTTTGGGGAAGGTGGCCATCACGACGTCTAGACTGTTGCGTCTTGACTGAGAGGGGTGGCAGTGGGGGATAAGAGGCATAACTACAGTAATTCTTAGTGATGGCACAGACATCACACTAAGAAATACCAATTTTGACAATCAGAATGGGAGATTTGTTCCATTTATTTATTTGGATTTAACTTGCCTTCTACTAAAATTTCAAAACATTGATCGTTCCAAAGAACGATATAAAAAGTTGGTAGCGTAAAGAAGATGTTAATAATAATAAATATCATTTTCAAACTGAACAAGAAGCCAACCACCGTCTCTTCGTTGGTAAATGTCATTTTTAATTAAAATGATCACTCGTCCACTTTGCAACCATACGACTGCTGTTCTTGAATGGAAAAGAAAACTGTACACTTCCGTCTTCTGCATTTTCAAGTTTGAGGCAGCACTTGGCGCTATGAAATGAGAAACTCTCTAATCAGAATGAACAGTAGCGAATGCAGATATGCATTTTTGTTAAAGTTTGGTAGTTACACTGATAGAACTGTCAAGAGTATTTCAAGTTTTTTATTACTTTGTTCTTCTGGTAGTACGTGTTTAAATAGGAAGTTAAGTTACTGTGAATAATAAGAGAAAATGTCTACCTATCTATTATTTGATGAATTAATCAAGATATTACAATGAAAATCTTTAAGAATTCATTCGCTTCCCATATATTAAAGTGATAGCTTGTTTCTGCACTGAGTTCGAGTTTTGTAAATTTAGAAATGACCTTTATAATAATAATAATAATAATAATAATAATTATTATTATTATTATTATTATTATTATTAATTTTATTATTATTATCGTTTTCGCTACAATATTTTTATTTCGTTCTTTTCGATTATCGTTGATTTGGAATTTCAGAAGAAGAAAAGTTCAACTCAGATGAACAACTGGGAAAAAATTCTCATTCAGATCGTTAAAATTGATGTTTGTTCATATGTTTTCATGTCAAGATCATGAATTGCTGCAATTACACCTTCATCCTACACGGCCATCTCTCTCACACTCCTCTCTTCACAAAACAGTATCAACGTCGCGAAGGCCACCTTCCCAAAACGGCGACTGTTGCAAAGGCTACCCGTTTACTTGAAACTCTGATGCCAAAAAATCTAATTTTATACTCAAATTACTCTTAAAATACTAACATATGATAAATCATTTTATTCCAATATTCATGATGATAACATTGCTGATGAAAAAAATATATAGTTCAATTTAAAAAATCAGAGATGATTAAATTTCTCGAAAACTAAAACTATTATAGAGAATTCCTCTACCAGCATGTTACCTGCCCCAAGATTTTGCATTGTTCAGCGAAAACTGCAACTCGATACCCTGAACCGTTTAGAAGTTATGGGGGTGGTCCATATTTGGTGGGACACCCGGTATCATATAAACATTAGAAACCCTATGTAACTTGATCGATGATAAATGAAAGCGATTGCTGTATACTAAGCGAATGAATAGGGATGACTAAATACGTCTCGTAGTGGAAACCTTGAAATGTTTACTTTTCATAGCGTCAACTTCGGGTAGCTATATTTTCTTAATTAAACCCCAAAATATCCAAGCAATTATTTCAAATTAAATAAAACTACAATTTTATTGACAATAATACTAACCTGATATGACTTTCTACAAACAATTATAAGGAGATGTGAACTTCTTCATCCTAAATTTTCATCCTAAATCGTTACTTTTAATTTTAACGATTATGTTAATGTTTGCTACTCAGAGACACGGAGCACGCTCGAAAGAACACAATAAGTAAACGAAATTGAGGATATTATGATTATTATGTCATAGTAGCTTCATTGTTGAAATGACGACTGATTCTTTCATATGAGATTTTCTGTGTTTCATGAAGATTACCTTGGCGTATTCGTATTTCGAAGACGTGTAAACTTCCACGATTTTGACGCGATAAGCGATGACCTCAAATAATCCACTTCGATTCAGAGGGTAGTGTCAAAAATCATTGGCGTGTTAGAGTCGAATGGAAAAGAATGCGTCTAGGAATTGTTTTGAACTTGGAATAATTGAATTTTAAAAACATGTTTATTTGCAAACTTTGCACCCTCATTGAAATTTACTTAACTGCATACGTAAGTTCACATTCCTTCAATTGCAAATGTCCATAAATAAACATATGTCAATACAATATTATAATAGTATTATTACTTTTTCGCATATTCCATGCTGATGCTATATGCTTCTAAAGGCAGCAGACTTACTGGTTAGAATGAAATTGTGAATGTTATAACAATGTATTTCGTATTTGGAACGTGTGAATACTGAAGAGCCGGAAGCTTTAATGTCTATATTTATACGTCAAGACAATTAATGCAAAATTATTGTTTTCTTGTATATTTAATTTGAAAAATTTTCCACAATTTTATATGTAAAGAATTGGCTTCCTAAGAAGGTGGATAAAGGCTATCTCGAGGGAAAGCGAGTGTTACGATTTACGCTAACAAGCTCAGCCTATTTCACCTTGAAACGTGTGGAGGAAGGACGCAATTTTCACCGGGAGGTATTTCTGGAAGCCAATTGATGACTCTTTCTTGCTCCCAAGTTGAAGATTGTTCGGTAGCCGACTCGAGTAGTATTTTAAAATTTATGCTGTAATTGTTAAACAAATGGAACTTAAAGTATTTAGAATAAAATGAAAAATTAAGGAGCTGAAAACCAGGAATATCTAACCAGCGACAATTTTCGTGTCAATTAATGTGGCCGCTTGTCCTCTCCACCCCGTTAGGAACTTCAAATGTATTTGCCGGAGAAACTAAGCGAGCCGTTGCAAAACGGCTTGTAGAAAAGCTTAACGTGGGAACTGCCAAAAAAATAGTTGTCATGACATGCTAATTTCTTATAAACAATTACGTATCTCGAAAACGAAAGGAAGCGCTAATCGGATTGCGGAATTTTACATCTCGTTTAAAGGCAATTTTAAAAAAGCAATACTTTTTTGTAAAATTTAAAAATTTATAAACAATTTCCAAATTTTGCAATTCTAAAGTGAGAAGGGTTTTCTGATGTCCCAGAACCAAAAACTGCGAATTAACAATTTTGCAACAATTAACAATTTTATAAACAATTACGAAATGTGCGCTATTCCTGCCGGGGAGTGTCCCCAAATTGTCCCTGATTTGATGATAGCAAAATAACAATTTTGACATGAGATGCAAATTAATTGCTTAATATCTAGTTTAATTGTTACTTTAATGATAAATATACAGCTGGTCTTTGAATTTTACTTTCTTTTATTGAAATGGTTCCTTAGAAGTCCTAACGATTCGAGAAAGACAGTATTTTGCATTTTTGCAAATGTAATATACATATGAACAATTGAAAATATGCAATTATAATCGTTTTTCTTATCGCAAAATTCTGTAGTAAACTGGTCATTTGATAAAGTTCATAAATTGCGTTTGGACAAGAATATTGGAATTTAAATAACTATAAGAACGTAATTGTTCTAAAATTAGTGTTATTTTATCTGATATCAATGTAATTTCTTCAAAAAGAATTGTGTTAACAATGGTTAAGTGCTATGAGTTCATATATATTTCAATGAATTTATTTTCATGTTCATTGAAGTGTTTCTTTCATGTATTTTTCATTTGAAAATACTTCCACATCTGAACTGGCGGCGCCCGCCATTTTGTACGACGTAATTTTGTTAGGCACTCCCCCCTGCGTTGAGATTGGCTACGATGGTTTGTGAGGCTCCGCCTGCGACGTTTCGTCATGACAAGGGCTGTCCAAGCCGTGCAAAAGCTGAACTTAGCCGCAGACGGCCGCGATCAATTTATGTTTCCAGTACTGTACGTTAAACCTATTGACATACACAACTCCTGCCATTTATAATGAACCTGTAACACTATCAAGACATGTGCCTGGACCTTGGTTCTTATTTATGTTATAGGGTTTGATTCATTCATCATTGTTCTGGTAAAAACGTAAATTTAACAGAAATGGCACTTACATCCTTTTTTATTTCAAGTCTTCAATTTACGAGAAGCATGATTGATTAGAGAGTTTTTTTTTACTTTCTAAATGTGTTTCTTTAGTTTATATTAAAAGTTTAATAATTCTTGATATTAGCCGACCTACGAATTGTCATACACATAGTGAAGATGGTGCCCGAGAAAGTTCGCTGTTTGTAATTGGCATAATTACACACGTCGCTCCCTCAATCATAACTTTCGAGAATTAGTAAGTTTGTATCTTTTTTAAATGTGTATATTTAGTTTAAATTCACAGTTTAATTACAATTGCTAGTTTTGAAATTACAAGATCAAATTTTCCTCCTCACAAGAAAACATTCGTTCCCGACTGATTTTATTTTTTTCAAATTTACGCACAAAAGATATTTATCCGTTGATGTGTAGTTAGGAATTCTGAAGATGGAATATTCCGTAATTTTAATCGTTTGCTTGTATTTTGTGTTCGATGTGCAGTGCTTATGCTAAAGGTTTCATTCATAATGCCCCCCTCAATTTATGACAGTAGTGCTTGCAGACAGTACTTCTAAAGAATTGCGTTGGTTAAATATTCAGCATGGCGCTTCGGCATAACAAGTTAAGATTTGAGAAATAAACAAAGTTCAATACGCGTGCTCAATTAGTTTTGAAAACTAGAGAAGAGTAAAAATTATTTGCCTAGGAGCTGAGAAACATTTATTGAAGAGTAAATAGAAGGCCATGTTCGTGTTGCTCAAACATATTGTAGGTAAATGTCTGCAAGATTAGAATGGTATTTTTTAATTACCACTTGGTTTGAATGATAGTAAATTATAACTTTTGGTTACATATTACCTTTACATGCATATGGGAGATAACTATGGAGATCTGCTCCCTTCTTCCCAGTCAAATACTTATCGAAGAGTTCAGAATTTTCATGGTCTTTCTGTGTTTGATGCAATGGCGTGCAATGGACTCTCATTCGCCCAGCGAATCGCTGACTCACTCCCGTGCTGACACACGGAAACTATTGCTGCGCATATCTTACCTTAAAGAAGATGTTGAAAGCGGTGTTTTTAGGCTCTAGTGCATATTTGACACCTCCAGAACATATTCTGATTTACCCTTTGAAGTAAGTCCTCGTGGCACGAACGTAAGCCGCGCTCGTGGCACATAGCGAAGTCGCTAGCCTTTCACCACTGATGTCCGGGTTCGATTCCCGTCGAATCTCATGTGAAATTTGTTCCAACAAAACGAGATTGGCTGCTTCACAAGGGCTAGTCCAACCCCTGTGAAGTGTCCTAAATCCAACCCCTCTCCTTATTCCTTCCCAATTCTGGCCGCTGGGTAGTGACGCAGGAGGCGCGTACGCGGAGATGCTACCTGGCGGTCCTCTTGACAACTGACTGCGACGTGATGTGACATGACTTAAAGCTAATGGAGGATTACTCCCCAGCGCTCAACGCCCCTTAAGGGGCTTGGAGATGCGTTGCGTAAATATGTAGACGCAACAAATTAAAAAAAAAGTCTGGAGGAATTGCTGCGATTTTCTCTTCAAATGAGCGCCGGAGCTCTTCCTCCCAATGTGGGTTTTCTGCATACACCTGATCTTTCAAGTACCCCCAATGGAAAAAATCACAAAGTGCCAGATCAGGTGATCTAGGAGCCCATAACCCATGATCGTCACTATAAACAGTTTTTAAAAGGTTCATGGATCGAACAACAGTGTGAGCAGTTGCGGAATCCTGTTGAAAGTAACCATAGACGCCTCGAAGATTTTCTTGGAGATCGTCGTAACCTGGCGGAGATTTCGTTCACCTCCTCTTCTGCCAGGAAATGGCGCTTTCGACACTTTTGATTGTCAATTAAAATTCCATGGGTGCGAAGTTTCTTTACAGGCTTCAGAATTGCCGACAGATGTGGAATATTCACGTCGGAAAATTTGTTACTAAACCACTTGGGGCACTTGCTGGCAGACTTAAGTCGAACTAAAGGGTCGTAAAGAAATATTCTCTGCTTCAAAGAAAATTTCATGATGCATACATACATACATACATTTATTTGAACTGCAATTGGGTATGACCCGGTGACAGTTAAATAACAATAATTACAGTAATAATAATAACAATAACAAACACAATAATAATAATAATAATAATAATAATAATAATAATAATAATAATAATAAAGGAGTACAGTACAAGACGAGGATGCCATAATCATACTATCACTAATATTAAGTATTATAACAATCATTTCAACTCAACTCTGTCATGATATCCAATAATTATGGTGATACTAAACTTTAATACAAACTACATAAATATTGGCTAAATTAAAATTTTTTTAATTAATTGATGCGTTCACTACACTTCACTGCACTGCACTACACTACACTGTTTTGCTTTGAATTACACTGACCAGCACTTCACGGCACTTCACAGCACTTATTTAATATCTATTACTCTCATCTTGTTCTAACTTATTTCTAAAACTTCGGACACTTAGAGGAAATGCAACGAAAGATGTGCTAATTCTTTGGCGTTCGCAGAACTTTTCTTCAGAAATAACTTTTCTTTATTATGTATCTTGCATAGTTGAACGCTCTCGGGACATTGGTGCATGGGCCGGTCGCGCTGAACGAAGAACGCGCCGGATGAACGGGACCCTAGTTGACAAATCCCCAGGGAACCGAGGACTTCATCGCTGAGGCAAGAAAGATAAATAAACACCCGGTATAAGGAAATATGATGCGATGTGCCGAGATATCTTAAGGTGTTGAGAACGGGTACTGCAGAAATAGGACAGCGAGATTTAGAGTAGTGTAATGGTTCCTGCTTTTTCCTCTCCCTTAACACGGCCCCACGCTGGAGCGCCACTGTAATGGTTATCTCTTGTATTCACGCCCACCAGTTGGGGCGCCACTGTAATGGCTTTTTGGCCTATATCCTACCTACTCTATTCGTTTACGCACCCACGTTTGTGCCACTGGAAGCAATCTCTCCCGATCCCTCCTCACTAATTTTATATCATAATCCTATACTTCATAGAATCGACTTCGTTTGGTTGAGCGCCTGGTTTCGTTGACATTCTCTGACAAAAATAATATCCTCACTCACCTGTTGTCCGTACCTCAGCTAGCATATACAAATCGAGCCTTACCTGGGCGTGACTACTGTGATCAATCCATAGGGAATTGAAACGGGGTACCTGCACGCTCGTGCCTGGGTCAGTTTCTAGCTAAATACAAAACAATACTCATAATCCAGGTATACATGAGCCGCAATGAGCGTTCATTCCTTTATTTGCTTTCCTCTCCGTTAACAAGTTGTCAAGGCAGCTATTTGACACCCCTTTTATATGACTTGCCCCTTTTAGGGCATGCAAAATTTTACACAATGACATAAATACCCTGGATTAAAAACATAAACAAATGCAAAAAAATCATTCATACTTAAAGAACATAAACAAAATAAACATTCATACCGGAATTTGCATTCTGTCGTGACTTTTATTGTTATTTTACTCTTAACTTAATTAGCATGACTTGGTCTTCGACAGAATCTTCAAAATTCCCCTCTTTACTTTTCATATATATATAATATATATATATATATATATATATATATATATATATATATATATATATATATATATATATATATATATTTGTTCATTCGACTTTCCTGGCGCTGCTAATATACGGCGACACACACTGACATCGCCCGTCGTCGATCAATGTTTTTGTACACAGCTCGTGTACCCAACTCCATGAAATCAGCCGCTACCAGTTCTTGAAGTCCACGAATCACCATCAAAGTTCCCGTTCAAAACTATTACGATAAACCTCGCACGAACTCATCAAGTTCCATAAAAATGTTCGATCGTTTTCGCGTCCTAACTTACGTGAATTACTGTTTTTGCAATTTTGTCCATCAACTGTTCGCAGATAATTTAAATTTCACTTCCATGATATTAAAATGTCTTCATCTAATTAATAGCGTTCCCGCATAAACTTTCACTAACTAATTACGCAAAAATTTCGAATTTCATCTCTCTGATACGGGTCGTGCGTACGCTGCGAGAGCTCAACTCACACTGAACTGTCCTCTATTTAGCATTGTTGGTCCAGAAGTCGGAAACTTTTTATAAAACACCTGCCCATCACTGCAAAAACATATCGTAATATGTTCATAGTTCTACGTTTTACGGGCGTCTTGCGACTCATTACTAGTTTCATAAATTGTCTAATCTTTAGTTAAGAAATGTCACATCGTTATATTTCTTCCCCTTTTTTTCCTTTCTTTAAAATAATTATATTCGTGTTATTCATCCATGATGACGTAACTCCACAACGTCAGGCGGCGCGTCGTTTGTTTTCACTAATCCCTCGCGTAATAAATCCAAATATTCAATTTATCTAAGTCCCGTGTTAATTTTTCCGTGCCGTGACTAATTTTGTCATGATCCAAATATTATACTCTACACAGACGGCAGACGGATAGACGGATGGACAAACATACGGACGGACGGACGGACGGACGGACGGACTAAGGATAAGGAAAACCACGTTTTTGGTATCAGAGGACCCCAAAACATATTTTCGTGGAAATCTCGAAATCGATTTTCCGCAGCATTTCGTAACTTTTTCTATACTAAATATATTACTCCGTATATACGTATGTACACGAGAAAGTAACTAGTGGTGCCACAGAATGGCACAGACTTTCTTGTACTAGTTAGTTTCCTAATCTGTTTTGCTTTGTTTTTTATTTTGTCCCCATATCTCCTCCCGGCTGGTTCCTATTGGCATCAAAAATAATTTGTCGCAATTTATTAATTTTTAGGTTTCATAGTTGCAGAATATAACTTGTGGTACTACAACAATATTTTTTGCGTTTAATTTATAACTCATGTAAATTTCGAAAATTAGAGGGTTCAAAAAATGGACCGTTTTTTAAGTGTTTTTTGCTCTATCCAAGGAAAAAATTAAAAGAAAATTTTGGAGCGGGTTTTGAGAACAAAAAATTCAAAGTCGCCTTTACTTCAAGTATTACTTCAAGCACTTTGAAGGGAAAGCAATACGCAATTACTATAGTCTAACTACAAACGATGCAAAAATGATGAACGCAAAATGAATGAAAGCTGTGGAATTGCAACTACCTACTTACGTGGTAGCGATTTGATATATGATACACAGGAGTAATGCTAAACTGATTCCAACAGATGTGCATGAACAAATCACTACGTAAGTAATACATTACGATGACACTTAAACCAGAACACAAATATGTATTATGACTGAGACACACACACAGTTATACGTAATATTTTTTTCAATATTCCACAGATAATAGCTCTTGTGTTTAGAATGTATCAACACATTGTTTAATAACAACGTTCTTGTCATGGTAACCGTTCTATCCCTAAATCACTGGCAAAATCTCTAGGCGAGCGAATGCAGAAAAATCACATTTGTGATAATATTTACAATACGTCGAGAAAATGTTATAAAACAAAATATTTAGACATTTTTTTCAATTGACACGATGGTTTATTTTTCGTTTTCCTGCAATGTATACTTTTTATCCTATTTATGATTTAAAAACACCTAAATTTTTCAGTATTAATTTTATTTTGAGGCTACAAAGATTTTGGCCAAAATCAAGCTTTTGGAATATCGGAGATAATTAAACTCTTTTCCACTGTGAAGTATTTCGGCGAAAAATGTTCCATAGTTTTTGAGAAAATTTGGTTCAAACATTTCAGAAAATTCGTCAATTCAGTTCAAATATACTCAACGATTATGGAAAACTTAAGTTCATTTTAAAAAAACATCATTAGTGATACTTTGAAGCTCATGTGTTAAGAACCGCATGGAACAAAGAAATACATCTGTAATGTAAATTTTAACGACGGGAGAGACAAGTAAAAAAACATATTTCTATAATTTTTGAAAAACAAAAGAACAAAATATAGCGTTTATGTCAATGTATAGGGTACATTGAGCACTACATCTACCAAAATTTAAAGAAAAAAAATTGGAGCCGTTTTTGAAAAAATCTTGTTTTTGTTATTTTTTAAAGTAGGAATTATTGCGCACAATATTGCACGAAATCTACTAAACTTTTGAAAAAAATGTGCATGACCTTAATGAAAGAACTACTTATGGAAAACAAATTTCATTTGAAGGAACAATCTCTATCTTCAATTTTACAGTTGTAGGAAGACGCCGAAAATTACTCAAACTGTTGCAATTTTCGAAATTCTAAGTTAATCGGAATATCGGATCTATGCCACCTTTATAAGTGTATTTTACTCTATTATTACAAGAAATTTTTAAAAAATTGGAGTCGTTTTTGAGAAAATTTTGAAAATAATTCATGTAAAGTACCCTCAAATTTTAAAGAATGTTTTTCAAAATTTCATATCTTCAACTAGAGCCAGATCGACAAGGAATTCTTCGATTTGGATAAGATCGTACGGGTGGTTTATGCGTTATTAGTGTTCACAAACGGACGGACGGAGTCTTATTGCAATATTATGACAACATCGTTGAAAATTCTCTTCCCCAAACCCCCAGTAAGAATTCCTATGTCAACCAAAGACTCTCATTGTAACAGAACTCTCCTTCCCACTCCAGCACCTATTATAGAACCTCTATCCCCTTCACCCTCTCCCCTCCTTCCCCTCACTGCGCGTTGACACACCATTCACTTGGTGCTTAGAGGCCCGAGGAAGTACACCTCCGTGATCAATTCTCTCCAGGCTTCCCTGATGTTAAGAAATCATGCCGCTTTGGAATATAGGTTAGGCACAATATACACTCTTATATTGGTACGATCTCTTATACATTTATATTGTCGTGAACCTCGCGTAGACTCGCTATTCTCCTTTTATGTATTTACTTATTGATAAATAAAACAAGAATAATAAAAGCAGAGCACCAAGAAAATACATTTTGCATGGATGTGTAAGTTCATACATTTTGCATGGACCATACGAGAAACGTTGGTGTCGCAGGGAGAGAGGTCAAGCTCTTTAATTGCTATACTTTATATACGACAAGACTCGGAAATTAGAGAACAAATAGTGAACATTTATTTCCTTTGCTCTCATAGCATGAAATTTCAATAATGAATTTTTACAAATTTATTATACAAAGATTTGGAAGTCTTGCAATTACAAAAATGTAGGTCTTGGTTTCTTTAAGCTATACAAACTCAAAGAAATTATTTCTTGCAACTATTTAGAAAAAGAACTATATCGTGTTTCAAATCCTAATGCTCGCTATATGATACTACGTTACAATTAACTCTGTCATTTCTATGAAAAGGAATTTATAAACACAAAGCTTCCGTACACATTAGGGCGTATGTTCAATATACCAATCCAGGTTTACTGCGCAATAGTCCCTGTGGCTTATGCAGACATGCCCAACCAGGTATGTCAAGGCCGCAGGAAAGGTAAAAATCTTATTAGAGCTCGCGGGCACTGCGTCTAGAGAAATTGGCGCGAGATTTAAAGGTAAAGATTGTAACTTCTGTCTGTTAAAAGCGCTGTTCGTCCGTAAGCGAGAATTGTTAGACTTATAGAGACTTGTTAATTTATTTCACACAAAACGAAAACAAGGAAAGAACTCGCCATTCAAACATATTCCTGTCACTAGCAAAGATGTTTATATAAGGGAGAAGTTAGTAAAAAATAGACATCAAATAGTAGTAAGTAGGGGAAAATATAAACCTAATATAATTCTTGGTTATTTGATAGAAAAAAACCTGTCAAACATATTTTCGTGTGAAGCCACTATTCACCGCCTCGCGCCCCTTCAGCTTGCGAATGGGCACCCCTTTCTGGATTTAAGGGGAAATGAGTGCGGAGTGAGGGGAAGTTGCCCGTGCCCCTAGGAGCGCCGGGCTCCTCAGGCGGGCAAGTGGCTCGTGCAGGCGCGGTTTGACGTCCTCGCCCAGCGATGTCTGCTGGCCAGAGTCGACTCCGCGGAGCGCCGTTATCTTGCTTCTCATTAAAACAAATACATCTGTAAGAAAGATCTTATCTGCATTCTTCAATGCAGGTGCACGTCCAAAGGTTACTGGCCAACAAGCGAGCGGTGTTCTATGGATTTTGTAGACTAACATGATCTGCGGGGGTGACGTTTTTAGACTACTTTTGACAAAATTACCTTATTCAGCCAACATGGCTCAAAGAAAAGAAAGGAAAAGAATGGCGTTTTTTAAACTATTTCGCCGTTAACTTGGTCAGATAACAAGGCTCAAAGGAAAGAAGGTTTTTCGTCCAGTTTCCCTGATCCATTGAGCAAATGCTGAGATGGCCCCTTGTTTTGCTTCTGGACATAAATGTAACTACATTATCTGTGCACGTCTTCTAGAATTCATTGGGAAATACAGTTATTCAAATTATCGTTTCCATGTTGTTGCGGCAGGAAGTATTATTCCTTGACGAAGGACATCATGGATAAGAGCCCAAAATGTATTGCTTATTTATCCTTGAAAATAGATTTTATTACATGAGAGCTTTTTTTAATTTTCAAAATTTATGTAGTATATGACTCAGTGTAGGGATCACAGAATTTTGAAAATGTGCACAGAATTCACTTCTCCCCATAGCACGTCATACGCATTTTCAACTGTTTTTTTACGTAAAATAAATAAATAAAGAAAGAAAGAAAGGAAAAGGTTTTAAGAGAAGACAATCGGCAACCTATCCGTCTTCCGGGGCAGAGAGGATGTCGAGGGACGTGTGCCGGAGGATCTCGTCCACTTGCTACAGAAGTTTCAAACCCCCGGCTCATTCGCGCCATCGTGACGTAATTGACGTAATTCATATACTATGTTACACATCTTGCTTAATTTGAATAATTATCACATTCATTTCTTTGTAATTTAAATCACTGGGTTTTTGTTTCAGCGCTTGAGTGCTCGGAATTAAGGAATTTCTTTAATTTTTATTTTCTACTTCATGTCGTGATACTCATCCGTATTTCAATTTAATCCCCATATTCTAGTAACTCCCCAGTTGGAGGATGAAGACTATTATCTGCTCTCTTTCTATATTTAATGAGAGACTTTCGTTATTTTTGTCTATTGTCATTGATTACAAAGATCAGTAACATTTATTTTGTTATCCGCAAAATACAAATTTTGAATTTCTCTTTGGTGGTGGGAGGTTTGTGAAATGGCACATGAATTTTCCGAAGGCAAAGATTTTAAAGAAATTATCCGTTCAAAGTTTAGTTATTTTAGTAACTTTCCTTCCATTTCTGTAATAATATATCAACAAGTCCTTTAAATCCTTACTAGGGGGTAACTCATATTTTGTATTCAAACTGTTATAAAGGCATTTTTTAGTTTTGTGGCATATTTTGAACAAAATATTATAACGACATATTATGATAGTTTTCAGTAATGTATGAGATTTTCTAGCAGGTAAGAGCTATTGATTGCTGGTCGGTCAGTTCTTCAAAAAGATATTGTTTACACAAAGGTAGAACCGTTTAACAATAGTTCACGCCTTTGCGTCAGTCATTAAGTTGCTTTCAAAATGCCTAAAACGAAAGTCTCTCTTACTGAAAAGTTACGAAGTTTTGTTTGCGAGTTTGGTGAAAGCATATTCAGTAGCGATGGAGTGATATTGTTCTGTAAATTCTGTGAGGTACAATTTACTGCCAAACACTTTTTACCGTGTTTGAACACTGTAACACTGCGAAACATAAGACATTCTTCACTCGAAAATAGAAGTTTGCTAATGGAAACCATGTCATCATTTTCACAATTTTCGAAAGATCTCTGCACAATGATGGTTTCGTCTAATATTCCTTTCAAGAAACTTAACAACCGAAGTTTGAAAGTTTCTTGAAAAATATACAAAGTATCCTGTTTCCAAAGAATCTACTCTCAGGAATCTAATCCCTTGTTATGAACAGATGTTGGATAAAATACATAGAATAAAATAACGGACAGAAAGAAATGGGTGGTTGATAGCTAGCCTTTACTGACGAAGTTTGTTCTTATTGTTAATAACGAAGTTGGTGGCGTTCGATCGCCTGCATGTCGAGAATTGTTTGTAAATACTAAAATGAAGTGGATTCCTGGCTACTACGTCTCACCGATATATTCACAATCGTTTTTACTCTACATTTGATCATTGGCGTTTCCTGAAGAAAACCGCGAGTAGTTCCCTGGCGTGGTTCTAGAAACTAAACAGCCAGGTTTTTGTATTACGGATAGTTTACTTTTGGCCAAATGTCGACAGGAATAGCATGTATTAGTCATCCTCATGATTAAATGATCATCTCTGAAATCGCGTGGCATTAAAAGATAACAATACTGTTCAATAAGAAATATTAATCGCTCATATTTTTTTCTTGTCATGTGCACGTAATTGTTACCTGATATCCTTGGACTCATTTTCTCAAAGTGGTGGAATAATAATAACAAACAAAAGACAGACGTTCCGGTATTTTGATGACTCAGGTGATAGAGTCGTAAAAAACACTCGTCACTAGCTCCATCTCTTTCTCTACCTCACCCCTTTTTTGAGAACACGATCTGTAACCCAGAAGTCACATGTCTCTCTCCGTTTCGGTCTCCGGCAATCACTTGTTGAAGATCAGTTTGACATTGCGACGAACTTAATGAGCTGACCATGGTCTTCTTCATTCATTAGCGATGTGGGAATCATCTGTCGGATTAAATCGCTTCGAAGGCTCGTAGCATATTCAACGATATGGACAAGCCAAATTCTTTGACACATATTACACAAAAATTTAGTAAAACATTAGACAGTGCTTAGGCAATAAAATTAAATACAGCACACACAGTATGAAGCATAAAAATAGTAGAATCGAATACTAAGATATATTTCATTGTCCTGTCTAATATTGTATTTTAAAACATCCTACATGTACACATACTTTTGACGTGTAAGCCAGTAAAGTTTGGCCATTCAAGATAGTTGAACTGATTTACACAAAAAATGGAGGAAACCGAAAGTCGATTACTGTTTAAAAAGAGCAACATCCTGCAACATCTCTCAGTTCTTCAATGTCGTGCCAACACGTCATTATGAACTTAAAATTATTTAAAACAAATTGTAAATCATTCAAATCGTTAATTATAAATCATTCAAAAACATCACACAATTGGAAGCAAAAGAAACTGGGTACAGATTGATGAACGTATGTAGCAATGAAAATAGTCAAACGGTAATGTAAAGGAATCGCGTTTAGTAGCATAAAAATGAATTCCATATTCGTGGGTTATTTCTTTTTGTGCTGTAGTTGCTCCACGGATTTAATGATCGAGCAGTAAATATCCTTTGGCAAAAAATTAAATTTCTCTCGAATTGATATGCCATAAACGTAAACTCTGGCTAATCTATACATATTTCGAATTAGAAGATATCGATATTTAAACCAGTGCTAAAAATGTGTTTAATTATTGAAAACGGTGAACGTTGCATTTGAATAAGGGATCAAACAAGAAATACGTCGGTTCTCTGTCACAAAGTTGTATGATCAGAAGAGGAGGATGGGAATAATTGAATAGTACACTACAAAACCAACTGGCTCTTTCGTCGATATTTTGATAGAACAAAGGATCCCAAACATACTCTTTGCAGAGAAAAAACCATTATAATATATTGATTATTTTCGTTTCTTTATGCACAGTTTATTCATTATTCTACTATACTTATTATGCTAACTTGTTCTTTTATGTATAAATGCACTTTTACTTGAACGTGTAATGTACTTGTGTAATTCATACAAGAGGTGCATGTGTACGTACACCAAAAGGGTGGAAGATTTTTGGCACGAAATTGTACAGAAAGGGGAATGTTAAAAATGACGATTTTTAATAGACATTTGTTGAACGACCTGTAATTAAAGGTACGGTTTTATAATTTCAATTCTAGGAGAGATTATTACTGAAGGAATTACTTCAATAACTGAACATCTGGCGACCTCGCTTCTCTTACGCCCCAGTTCCTGCCCCCTCATCTCCCACCTCGCTGGCTCCCGCCCTGACTTCTCTTCGTTCCTCGCTCCTCCCCCTTCCTTCCTTCCCGTTCGCACACCGTCGCCGCCCCAAGCACATTGCCACTCCGCTCCATTACCTCCCTTATCGCCGTCCCTGCCCAGCTCCCGCTTCCGCTCCACCCTGATTCCTTTCCCGCCCACGCACTCGCTTCCATCCGCGCTCTCGCCCAGCCCGCATTCCGTCTCCCACTTCACATATCGCGGCCTCCTCTGCTGCTCGCCTTCGCGTCTCCCGCGGCGCCACGCGTACTCCTTATCTAAATATACTCGCACGTGGCCAACGACCTTTATCTCCGGCTGCTTGGAAGAGAAGGCGGAGGCGAGCGCAGACGTGGGCGCTGGCGCCGCCGCTGACGAGCGCGCCAGCTCCCATCGTTCGCGCCGCTTTTATCTGGCGCCCGCCCCGCCTGGCTCGTCCCGGCCCGGCCCGGCCCGCCTCCCATCGCGTTCGCCGTCTGGGAACCTCGCGCGCCGCCGGGGAAGCGCGGGTCTCGCTTGCGCATGCGCACAAGGGGTCGCTGTGGGGAGGCCGTGAGCCGTTGCCTTCCCCACCGCCGCTCGCGCGTTCGTCCGCCCTCCTCCCTCCGCCTCCATCGCCACCTCCGCCGGCGCAGCGGGGAGGGGGGACCGCCTCGCCGCTCCGCGCCGGGCACTCGCCTCGCCTCACCCACACCGCGCCGCGCCGCGCAGCCCCGCGCAGGCCGAGCGTAAACACACACACACGCGCTCAGCCAGCGAGAGAGTGCGGGATGGGAGCGACAGGTCGCGGCGGCCGACAACTGCGAAGGTAGCTAGTCGGCTCCCTTCGGCCACCTGTAGCGGAGGAGCAGCAGCCGCTGGCAGCGCGGAGCGGGCTCGGCCCGCCCGCCACCGCTCGCCCGCCATGGACTGGCACCGGAAGTGGAAAAGGTAATCGCACCGGATATTTTTCGGCAAGCCGGCGGCAGTTGTTTTAAATCACGGACGATGATTCGAATGGATGTGATGTGGACACAGCTGATATGCGTGTGTGGCGATGTTATCAAGCGATTGAATGAAGACTTTTCTTTCCATTTTGTAGTGCTTGACAGGACTGCGTTGTGTGAAATTCGCGACGTTTGTTGCAATGTTGTGTTTGAAGTAAAGTTATTACAGTGTTCACTTTTTAGTGTTCGTGATGTATTACAATGTGTCCTTCCGAATTCATTGCTTGGGACATGAATCGTTCCTTCTCACTTTGTTGCGGATAGTAATTAATTACTGTCTTGCTTTCTGAGTCTGACTTAATGCTATCTTTTTTTTTCGTCTGGAAATAATCATCCATCTCACCTGTCTTACCTCACTGACTTCATTAGCGAATTGTTCGATAACACATCATCTCTCAAAAATTGTGTGTTCATTTTTCCTATCAATGTTTCGTAATAGATAGTATCTTAACAATGTGAACAGATTACTTCCGTGACTTGCATGTGTGTGAACTGCTGTTGTGTTACCAGCGGCAGGCACCGTGTTACGTACACGCAGACAAAATTCTTTAAAAATTAAATACAACCAAATTTGTTTTCATCTGTGGTCTTGTAAAGTTAAGTGATAACCTATGCCTGGCACATTTGCTAGCTCACATTGTGAAGCAATTATAATGTTGCTCGAAAGGAATACATAGCGCAGTACATTATCTTTCCATTTTGCCGGATGAGCAGTGAAATGTTAATACAAATTGAAAGTGGTTTAATAACTTGCAATTCAGCAATTGATTGTAAGGCGACGAAACTACACGAGTGACAATGGAATATATTGAGGTTACGATTGTAACAAACAAACAAAAAATTATTGGAAATGTTTTTACGTGTTCATAATTTACCTCGACTGATTCACAATTATGTTAGCGCCCTAGTAGATTAATGACGATTGAAACACACGTATCAAATTAATTAAGTTAACCTCGTTCATCTGTCACATTAGTGCATGAGAGAAGTATGGGTTGGTGATTAGCATGTCGATAATCTGTGCTCACAGGAAATATCAAACGAGAAGAAGCATAGAAATATTAATGTAGTTTCCTAGCTGTGAGCTATGTAATGTAGCTTCCGAGCGATTTATGCATAAATGAATGAATAGAACGCTGAACGCTGAACAACAAAGGTAATTAGACTGAATTTATGTCAATGATACAAAAATATTTCAATGTTTCTGCTAAATCATTGTGAGAAAAAGTTTAACTTGCCTGATGATTCAGCCACTCGAACAAAGTGCAGACGCTTGTTTTCTTTTCATAAACTAATGCATATTAACAATTCCCTGTTCTAAGTGGACAGTTGACAGGAAAACAGTGAATGTGTGCAGAGGGGAGAGATCGACACTCGACAGCTCTGATTTTGATATTTCTGAAACCTATCCATTGAATAATGAACATGTTTGGAATCTCAATCACTGTGTAAATCAGTGTCAGATATTGTTGTTTAGTAAACAGGGTACCATGTTTTCATAAATAATTACAACGCCAACATATCGTGTGTACACAAGGAACGTGTCACATCTAAAAGATGGTCATTTTATGGGAAAACGGTTTTAACTTTAGTGGAAACCTTTCGTTTGCAGTCAAAGACAGCATTTTACACGATATTAGTGTAAGGGCTCGTGCCGGCGGACTTGTGAACTATCTTTACGGAATTTGTACTAGTAAAACTAGACTATTTTCCAAACATTTCTTAGATAAATTAAAAAATGATTGAGATTTCACTTCTTGTGCGCTGTCGATATGTTTTTACGAAATATCTGTAAATTTATTCTGCCATAGATGTTGCGCTTTAACTTGCTAATGAGGGGAAAGAAACTCTTCTACGTTTCGAACTTGATTGAAATTTGAAGCGTAAAATTCAAACAAGTAGTACTCTTTATAAACTCTCAGCGTGATTATAGGAAGCTGAATGTGAGCAGTAAACAAAATGCGAAGATGGATGTCGTTACGTTTGCCTGTTTATACATCTGTTTTCGTACATTCACCCCAAAACCATGCGTTATTTTGCGTACATGACGTAAAATGTAACTGAATGTAAGATAGGAATATAGTAACTGAAAGTAAGATGGACCTTTTGCTTGTGGATAGTGAAGCGACCCATACACGAGCGAACGTAGCGCGTGCTGCTTATCGAGTTGTAAATCTGTCGCCTCCGTTATCGGCTTCATTGTTCTCGCAATGTATCAATCACAATGTAATCACCTTAAAAGAAATATAATTTCTCCCCAAACGTCAGATACAAAGTGAATCTCCATCACCATCATATTATCACCACCGTCATTATATTTGTACTTATCTTGCGTTTGCTTACTAATCAGCCACCGAGCTAGGCTAGTTTGCGGCAAAAATATTATATATTTAATGTACGTAATATATTATGATTATAAAATAATAATAATAACAATAATAATAATAAAAATAATAATAATAATAATAATAATAATAATAATAATAATAATAATAATAATAATAATAATAATAATAATAATAATAATAATAATAATAATAATAATAATAATGTTATCATCATCAATATCATCCGCATCCAGAAGAAAACGAAATTGTACTCAGAGAGCACTCTTGAGCGTGGAGTGAAAGCACCGGCCACAGCTCTCGCACCGCTAGCCCACCGGGGCCTGCTAGGAGGGAAAGTGGTGAGCAGTGAGTGGCGGGTTCCGGACTGCGTTGGGGAGGGGGCAGAGGGGGCTGAGCCGCTGCGCTGTCCAAGGACGCCCGCAGACCTGGTGACCTTGCGCTGCGCCCGACTGCTCCCGAGCGGTGGACCCAGCCCAATCCAACCCGCCCCGCTCAGCTGAGCCGAGCCCCAGCGCCCTGCCTCCGCCCTTCCGCGTGGCGCGCCGGGTGACAGCCGGCGCAGCTGACTCAGCTCCAGATAAAAGGCGTGCGTGGCGATTCAGTGGGCTGCCTTTACAAAGGCTACTGGAAATGCGTGTGGCGTGGTGACTCAAGGAAATGATGGACTCAACACTCATCCCTCGATTCGGTTTTGTTTGGTCTTTCCTTTCATTTAGTTTTGTCATGGATTACAACGATCTGTTACATCGTCAGTAAATTTTACGGAGGCGTTTTTTGGCTGAACAGTGAATTTTAAGAAAATGTAATATAATTGAAGCAAAGAAAACTGGCGAGGAAACTGTATAGAATCTCTTAATTCTGTGTCTAGATTTACAAAATTTCTAAATTTGTAAAACTATTTGAGTTTTAAGAACGATTAGAAAGAAAGTCTGTTTTTTTATTATTGAATAGTGCGCTGTTTGCTAGTTTGTGGTGAGATGATTCTGGGATGTTTGGTAAAAGTTATAGGATATGCGAGCTATTTGGTTTACAAATGATTTAATGTTTAATTCACAATGGAGTTGATAATTGGAAATGAAACACGTAGAATTGATGATGAAGCGTTAGGAATTTATTTTTGGATAGTTTGTGGTTTATTTATATTTTTCTACTCCCATTGTATAATTCTGTCATTTGAAGGCTGCAACCCGTTGCATAATGATACTCATTACGGTACAGATTTCATTATAATACACGTTCTTGACCAATCCCAGAGAAGCCTACAAACCAAGTATTGACAATTAATCTTTGAGAATCGTTTTAGTAAGTAAAAGTTAGCGTAAGTCGTAGAAAAAGTATCATAGTTTCATAATGTACTATTGTGTTAGCCCTATTGTCCGGGTTGGGCAAGTATCGTTATAGTAATGAAATAATGATGAATTTCGATAGAATTTAATTTAGAATTTAAGTAGAGTTTTTTTGTGTTTTTTGAGAGGATGTAGTTATATAACATTTGTATGTTCTGGTTTTGATATCGTTAAGCTCTTCATTATAGTTTTATGTCCATGAGGAGGTCGAGATGAGAGAAATGGTGGAGTCAAGAAAATGTGGGAATTGTGTATAATCAATGGAAGGAATGTTGTTAACTTTTTGATGAAGTGATTTGCAATTCGTTTTTGAGAGTTTAGGAGAATTGTCTAGTGCGAAACTCGGTCTTGTTTTTCTTTGATGTGAGTTTGCATTAGTGATTGTAGGTTATTTAGGGAATAGTCCCCTCGAGCATTCATCCCTCAAACTGGAATCTGGAGAAGTTAGAACTCGACTATGCTTGAACTTCTCAAAAATCGGGGCCAGGCTACACTCTAGATAGGAGCTACCGTCTCTGAGTGTTTTCCTGGACAATTATCTTTCGGGTCGGGACGAACAGTGACGTTGCTTCCTATTATGCCACTAGGTAGAGCCTACTACCCAAACACGAAAACATAAAAATTACTTTCAATGTGTTTATTGATAATTAGCTGAAGTACTCCGCGTTTTCGAGGTATTTATCATAATTTATTAGTCAGGAAGAGGAATTCCATCTATTCCCGACCTGTAGCGGATTCTCCTATCTATTGTATTGTATCGCCCCCCACCCTACCCCGCCCCTCTCTTCCTCGCTCCCATCTGAAAATACCCGGTCTTTCGTACTAACTAAAACACTTTCTCACTAAAAAATGTTTATATTTTTTATTATTGGGGTTTCTTGTCTGAAACGTCATTCACTTTATAATTGGAAATAATAAAACAAATCTAAACTAAATAAAATAAAATACTTGTACTACTGAATATTCTTTTTGTATTTTATATGTATTATTCCAATACTTTCAATCAATTGTTACATTGTAAAACTTACGCTGTCTCATATTTTTTTTCACATGTATTATAAAGGAAAGTTTGAAATTGATCTTGCCGCGGCCATTGACGTTTCAATGTAATTAAAGTAAGTTTAATTGAATTCGAGTACGTGTTTAAGGGTCCTTGATAAATAGTGGCTGACGGAATGGAGCCAATAAACACTTAAACAACTATAATATCTCCAAAAATCGGAGATCTCAGAGGATCCCTGCTTGACAATAGTTTTTCATTTACCATTACTGTTTTACTCCAACATACTTCTTGCTGTACTTTCATCACTTTATATAATCTTTACTTCACCACCCAAAGGTAGGCATTCACTATCCATTATAATCAAACACTTACCTACAAAAAAGCATGCATCTGTCGCTGTTTCATCGTAACACGTAAATCACTCATGTTTTCGCTCGCACTATCACTCGTGTAACTCTCATATACATAATACTCATGCTTAATTTACTAAAATTAAACATGTGTGTATTCACATCTTTTTACAACAATATGAAGCACATCCATCAGAAAATGATTTCTTCTAATCATTGCATTTCTCTGATAGACTTAATACATTCACGCCCAGACTCACTTAAAATCAATAATCAAGTTACTTTTGTAATGCGGAGAAAAACTCATAATAATTTCTTATTAGACAATTGACAATGAAAATAAACAAACAGTCTCTTATACGCAATTCTGTGTATTGATGAACTCGATCGTGGATCTCAGTCGTCATCCTCTGGTGACGGCTAAACTATTGCATCGTGATCCACCCTTCAATCTGTCATGCAATGCCAGGTGAAAAAGTCCACTAAGTAAATATTTTGTAAATATATTGAGGTTTGTGTTTGTAAATCGTAGCCTATAGTACTTCTGACCTTCAAAGGAAGCCAGCATAAACGTTTCATTGATATTGGTCCAGTACATTCAGATATTACCGCTCTGTAACGCAACGCCCTTGTCTTTATATATTAATATAGATATTGACCATTGTTAATATAGATATTGAGAGAAATATATATTCTAATTCACGGTTTTCATGTACCTCATCTTCTTTCTTTCACTTCTACCTTTTACTTGCCGCTTAATTGTAATCATCTCCGAGAGTGCACAAAGGCGGAGCCTTAAAGGCTTGCCTTTACGTTTATCTGCAATACTCAGATACACAGACTACAAGCAGGCAACTTCTTCGTGATTTTAAGGCTGGCCTCGCGGGAATCGTCGAGTCCGTTCGGGCAGGCATACGCCAATAGCACACGTGCATAGCCCCACTAATTGGAATGATGAAGCTCCTGATGAAACGTAAAAGGCGAGATAAAGACTAGTCAGGAAGTGTAAGAATGTGTCGCTAACAGATGGGAATGAGAATCGCTGCCGTTTGCACGCAGTTTATTTAACTCACACTTTTGGAGAACAACGTACTGTTCAAGTAGGGAGATTAATCCTCAAAACGGTAGTGTCTAGCTAGATGGAGTATGCTACGTAGATGTAAATATGGAGTAGAATTCTAGAGGCCGGCTGCTCTAAGCGGTAGTTTTCTGTGGATTCTCTGATCAACACCAGACGAATGTCGGAACAGCACCCTAACAAACGTGCCACGGACCGCGCGCGATCTTTCCTTCCTCTTCCTTATCCTATCCTCGCTTCTTATGTGTATGCACTACATTTCCAAACATGTCAGGAGATCAGTCAGGAGCTTAACTTGTGCTGGGTGGGGCGGTGTCCCTGGTAGGAGATACCTGAATGTGAAAATCCCGCAAGCCTGAGAATCTCTTCCCGGCAGCCGGACGGGAATTTCAAATTCCATGAAGAGCTTTTATGTTTGGAACCGGAGTCCCAACACCCACCCGCGATCGGAAGGCACGTCGATCTTTTCCTCTGCTCCCCCTTGACACTAACGATGTGGGTTCTGCCCAGAAACCGTGCAGCCACGCGGGAGTTTCCAATTTTCCGACAGGACGTTCATGTTTGGGACCAAAGTCCCATTCTTGCTCGTTATTAGAGCCAATCCCTCCTCCCCACAGCTCTAACTTGAGACTAACGACGTGTTTCAACGAGAAAATTTGGAAACCGGGAGGTCGTCCTTGGCCTCTGTGGTCAGTAGCACCAGGATCCTTCGGCACACAGATTTCAGCTCTATATACAATAATTTGTTTGGTTATTCTTGCCAATATAAATGATTTTATTTCCTATTAGTAAAATAAAAGTGCGTGCTTCAATTCACTGAACTGTGAAATACTTCTCTGCTATTTCCTTTCACGTATACTTGAATATCTCATTTTGTTTATTTAATTATTTTATGCAAATCCCGCAGGATAATCCAATTACAGGACCAGTAGTGAACTAAATTTCACTACAGCATGACATGTAAATACAAAAAGACCTAATTATAGCGTGCAAATATGATAGTATTAATATTAATAGTTAACGTTGAAAAAATCTGACTCAGACTCATGATTAGCTAAAAAAAGTATTAGTTAATTTCAATTTTATATAATCTCACATTCTACAGTAATCTATTATTAGTTATTGGACTATAAAACAAGTCTGTGAGAACGATTATCAAATACAGAAATTGAGAACGCTACCTATGACAAAAATTGTGGATATTGGATAATGTCGTATCCAATTATGTAATTTTATAAGGAAAATTATTTGATTCTGAAGTATTCTACGCTCAAGATTTTGAAAGAAATCTTATAATACAGGTAATCGTTGTCAATGCCACATGGTGAATAGTTTCCAACATTCTTAAACTCGAGGTACCTTACGAATCGCCTTTGGCAATCGTTAAGATACGTAATAGGCCCTCCCGGTCTGAAGCCCATATCATAGATTCCTAATCTAGTTTATATCTAATAAAATAGAATAATGAAAAATAATTATAACTCTCGCAATGCTTTAACCATTTTAAAATTATTCCTAATTCTCATTAAATATCACTCCAATGCTCTATTTGCAGAGTTGATATTGTATGTGAGGTTTCAACGTTAGCTGACAACCAAACAAAACTCTATTTAAGACAACTTTTCAATCGTTTCATTTATTTTAAATGAAAATGGTTGTGGGTATGTGGTGCTCTAAAGAAATCATAATTTGGACCTTTTTGGATTTAATTATGGCTTATTATGGAAACATCATTGAACAAAACGATCTAAATTAGCTTGTAAGTTCTCGCAAATTTCTGTATAATTTATCGATATGAAGAGTTTAATTTCATTGGCGTAGATTAAAACAACGTATTTTATTCCGTCACAAATGTCATTCACAACTGTAGTATATAATAAAAATCAAAGATTTTACCCTTACGGAACCCCTGAAGTAGGGGTAAAGGAATAAGACCGATATCCAGCATAGTTAAAAACATTCACACGCGTAGTCTAGCATGACCTCATCGAAGTCGAATAGATGCTAGGGCAAGAGATGTAGCTTGTTCATAATGACGTGTGGTTGAGAATATCGAAAGCTACGGAAAATTCAGTATAAATCACATCAATCTGTTTTTTTCCCTCCAGATGAATGAGTCGAAATAAACTGACAAAAATAAGATTAGTAACAGTGCATCAGGTTGTAATAAATACATGTTAGTAGGCAGATACATGAGGCAAAAATAGCATATAAACATCATACATATGTTTTTCTAAGATCGTAGATAAAAATATCTTAGATCCTATAAAATATAAATTGATCTATAATTTTCTCTCTTACCTTTTTTAAATACTGGAATTAATGTATTGACGATTCCTTGACAATAATATCATTAAACAATGAAGGAAGGATCCATTTGAATATTGATCAAACAAACTATATCTAGGAGATTTCATTTAAACATTCTTGTGTTTATTTATTTATTTGTTTATGTTTGCTATGATAAAAAATATGGCACCCGGTGACACAGACTGCATTCACTCGTGAACATTATCCTTCGACTGTTATCATCGCCCTGTTTCTAAAAGTTTCACGCGTGAATGCAATTTTTTTTCTCTTATGCCATTGATAAGATCGGGAAATTATGAAGCAAGAAAGACCGGAAATTCTGCTAGTATATGATAAACTCGGAGAATTTTCAACTTTCTGATTACTTACCTACCTGCCTACTAAACAAGTATTAACTTCACGGGTTGATGTAAAGGCACAAAATCTCATGTTTTTCTCTCAAGCTAAAGCAAAGCCCTAATTCCGCTTTCTTTTCTATTTCTGAGACAAAGACACAGTGTCGTAATCCTTCATAGATAAATCCCTGCACGTACAATATTCTAAACTTCGTATACGTTGAAAGTGAATTAGAATAATTGCTTCCAGGAAACAAAATAAATGTATCATAATTGATTACAGTTTTTGGGTAATGATACTTTTTTTGAATAAGTCCTCTTGCTTATTTTAAAACTGAATTATTAATTTATTAAATTATTAAATTTACTGCCAATTTATCAAGTATGGTTTTCGACACACATCATACACTCCTTACCTGTTCCATGTGGTGTGAGGTTCTAAACGGAATCACGATTCCTGGAAGTTCTATTGATTGAAATCAATTATTAGATTGATGGCAACTACTATGAATTATCAGCCTTTTTTCAACAATAAAAATTTAACATTTATTCTTATCATCTATACATTCAGTTCTGTCAAATTTGTGTGAATTACTTTCACTTTAAACACTGAAACATACAGCTTAGTTCGTAAACGTTCGATCGCTGGCTTCTCGGCTGACTAGCAGAATATTGTCCTTGGTGTGCCAATTCTTGCGTACTTTCTAAATTAAAAAATGTTTAGAATGTCCTCAACGATTGCTATAATTGACTTAATATTCCCACAATTTAACACGCGGTCGCGACTTTCCCTATCTGTGTTTAGCGAAACACCTACTCGCGACTGACTATATTCATCTACTTATTGGAAAATTCTTCCATCTACGGAGCTACCCTAATGATATCTCCTCGAAACATGAATCATTTAATTCCAACTTCCAACCATTATATTAATAAAAATTCCAATTACAATTTAATATCACAATTTACACGAGACCAATTTCTCAAATTTCAAACTAAACAAATTCCCGGCTTACTCATCTACATAATACCCATCCTATGTTGAAAACCCGATCGCACTCACCAACCGCTTACGTGTGCTCGCTGCGAAATTTTCACTTTTCGTATACATACGTATATATTCGGAATAATATACGTAGTATAGAAACAAATATGCTGCGGAAAATCGATTACGAGATTTCAACGGAAATGCACCTTTGGATCCCCTCTGACACCAAAAATGTGTTTTTTTTTAAACGGCCGTCCGTCTCTCTTTCGTCCGTTCGTCTGTCTCTTTTTTCAATCTCTTTTCCGGTTCTCTTTTCCGTCTCTCTCTTTCCGTCTCTCTTCACCCTCTTTCCGTCTCTCTTTTCCGTCTCTCTTTCCGTCTTCTCTTTTCCGTTCTTCTGTCTCTCTTTCCGTCTCTCTCTTTTCCGTCTCTCTTTTCCGTCTCTCTTTTTCCGTCTTCTTTTCCGTCTCTCTTCCGTCTCTCTTTCCGTCTCTCTTCCGTCTCTCTTTTCCGTCTCTTTCCGCTCCTCTTGTCTCTCTTTCCGCCCTCTTCGTCTCTCTTCCGTCTCTCTCTTTCCGTCTCTCTTCCGTCTCTCTTCGTCTCTTCGCTCCCTTTCTTCGTCTTTCTTTTCCGCCCTCTCTTTCCGTCTCTCTTTCCGTCTCTCTTCCCGTCTCTCTTCGCCCTCTTTTTCCGTCTCTCTTTTTCCGCCCTCTTTCCGTCTTCCGTCTCTCTTTCCGTCTCTCTTTCCGTCTCTCTTCCGTCTCTCTTTCCGTCTCTCTTTTTCTGTCTTCTTTCCGCTCCTCTTCCCCGCCCTCTTCTTTTCCGTCTCTCTTTCCGTCTCTCTTCGCCCTCTTTCCGTCTCTCTTTCCGTCTCTCTTCCGTCTCTCTTTCCGTCTCTCTTTTCCGCCCTCTTTCCGTCTCTTCCGTCTCTCTTCCGTCTCTTCCGTGTTCCGGGCCGTGTTCCGGGCGGTGTTCCGGCGGTGTTCCGGGCGGTGTTCCGGGCGGTGTTCCGCGGTGTTCCGGCGGTGTTCCGGGCGGTGTTCCGGGCGGTGTTCCGGGCGGTGTTCCGGCGGTGTTCCGGCGGTGTTCCGGGCGGTGGTTCCGGCGGTGTTCCGGGCGGTGTTCCGGCGGTGTTCCGGGCGGTGTTCCGGGCGGTGTTCCGGGCGGTGTTCCGGGCGGTGTTCCGGGCGGTGTTCCGGGCGGTGTTCCGGGCGGTGTTCCGGGCGGTGTTCCGGGCGGTGTTCCGGGCGGTGTTCAGGACAGTGTTCCAGGGGGTGTTCCGGGCCGTGTTCCGGGCCGTGTCCATTTTCACTACGTTCTGACATAAAGCATGGAATATTAACCCTTGTTGATCCGTTGTCTTAACAACGCGTATTCTTTGACTGAAAACGATGCCATATTTCAACGCCAAATGTTGATTTTATCATTAAAAACTAATTCCAAGGTTCTTGGCTTATCACAGCACTTACAATGAAATTCTTTTGACGTGACACCTGAATTCTTATCGCATTGTTCACAGTAGAAGAATCACATTGTATACAAAGTATATTTTATCGGTGTGAACTTGTAGAGGTCAAAATGTTGATTTATCAGGACGAGTCTGTAGGGAGAGAGACACAAAGAGGCCCATCGCGATGGAGACAGAGAGAGAAAAAGAGAGGAAGAAACGTTAGTAGAAAGCGGGAAGTGTTATGAGAGTTCGCACATACGACCTCCAAAAGCACTTAACGCGTACGTACACTCACACGTTGGTGAAAAGTTTCCTTTTGATGTATGTTTGTATTCCAGTGTGATTTTGAAGGAACAGGGACATAGGCACGCTGAGGAAACTGCCGGATAGTCAACCTGATCAAGATAGCACAGAGGGGTTAATTACTCAGTGTTTATTAGAAAACTGGGTGATTTCAATTCTCAGCCGAAATGCCGATTTCGTGGCCTCTATTCAGGATTTCGCGCACAGAAATTCATCGGCTTAATGGAGAACCTGGCTTTGGATTACAGTTGCCTGAAATGGGATCTTCCCTAACGGGCACTGTCAGAGTAAAGACATTAATCAGAATATTTGCATTCTACATCAAGACATTGGACTTATTCTGGCGCCCACGGCAAGCATAGAATTTGCGCCGCATCAGGATACTTAAATTAGGGTTGTTGTTATTTGTTTTAGCGGGTGTACTCCATATAACGCCCCTTGTGAGTAGCGCCCATGATACGTGTCGTGTCTGTCATACCGTACCACAGTGTGTGATGTTCTTCTGTTGAGTCAGGTTAGAAGAGTGTCGTAAAAATAACTAAAACTATCTTAAGAGTACATATTATTCTCACATTTTTGTCGACTGTTTTGAATACGTTCCAACGTATGATCCCACTTATTAAACCGGAATTGTTTCTTCATCTATAAGACCTCCTAATTCCTTTACTTGTTTATTTGTAATAAAATTAGTTCGCGATTCACGAGAGGAAAAATACGACTGTACTTCACGAAATTTGTATTTCTAAAAAATAAGACTGGAAGAACAACGTAAACTTCAAGTGACTTAAGACCTGTCCTAATGACTATTGTGCTATATACTTTTTTATTTTTGTTAGTTCATTTAATACGTACATTAGTTATATTACTAGAATAAATGCTTAGCTCTAAGACTATCTCTGAAATGCGCAAAATCTTGTATGACCAGGAAGGCGAAAGGCTGAACTAATATCAGAAGATTTCTTCCTCGCTAGAATAATATGGGGAGGTGCGTGGTTTTTTGAGAAGTACTGCTCCGCACAGGGTGTTAACAATTGAGCACAGTTTCTGAAATATGTTGCCAATTCGAAAAAGGATGAGGGTTTCAATAAGAATTTCAAGTTGTAAATACCGGATCCTCCAAAATAGCTCAAGTTGATTCAAAATTAAAGACTAGCTTAGCCCGTGCGATTTCACTACACAAAAGAAATAAACCTAGAAAAGTTACAAAAGAAAAGTATAACATATGCACCATTTGGAAATTGAAATTCCTCAAAACTATTGTTTCATATCGTTCAGTACATATTTTCTAAGAATAATAAAATGAGGGAGTCTTACAAATTCTGTAACAATACAAACACTATTCACTATAAACACAGATTTAATCATTTTTCTTCAAATGGAATTGAAATGTTTTATATTTACCTACATCTGTCCATGCAGAGTGTAGTGAACTATAACAGGAAATCCTGCGATCCACCAAAATTTAAAAACGTAATGAATCACATTTAATTATAATAACTGAATTCTTGGATGAATTTTGAAGATGTTATTTTGGTTTGTTCATTTAATACGTACTTTCGTTATGTTGCTGGGATATATGCTTTCTAGCTCCAAGAATCTCTCTTGGTAAACGGTGTACAATTGTGTTGTATGATTCAAACTATATCTGGACTTTGCGTTATGATGTAACACATCTTTGCCGTTGAACTTTAAAAAAACTCACCATCTTCGCTTTGCTAAGATCCACATACACGCTTGATCATACTAGGCCAAGTCTTCTTGAAGATGGTCGCGACACAACACAACGTCATAATTAACGAACAAATGACAGCAGAGAGACATTCATTCTCATAATTTTTGTTTCTTAATTTAGTTTACACAACAAAACAATAAGGTTTATACCTTTGGGCTTCATTTATTTCCATTTATTAGACTGAAAATTACTTTTTTGTACGCTTAAGAATGTAAAGCATTTTTATTTATTTATATATTTATTTATTGTTTGAATTGTATTTAATTTAAAACAGTCCTTGAAAATTAAAATTGCGACCGAGCGGAAATAAATAAAAACAAAAATGCTACAAAATGGTTAATAATGTAACACATCTGCAGACCACAACATATTTAAATCAAATTTCTTTCTAAATGAAAACCGATTTTGTTTTAAATATATAGAATATATTGTTTAATTATAAAACAAATATGTGTGCTCTAAGAGATGTTTATCGACAACGGTGCGCTTAATTTGTATTCGCATTCGCGCATCTACCTTTGATTTAGGACAAGTGATTATTTATTTATTTTTTAGATTTTTAAATTTATTAATCCTTGTTCCACTTCAAGGTCTATTAGGGGTGTGACATACATACATAATTTTCCCTATACAACAGTATTACAAATAGATAATCCTTTTTCAAATATACTAAGATTTGAATATTTCTTTTACAGTAGTATTTAAGTAGTATTAACAGTATATCAGCGAGGATGTAATAAATCCTGAAATGGATACGCTGTTTTTGAGAGGGAAAATATGATCATGAATGCAGATAGGTTCTAAATATCATTATTTTCCAAAAAATAAAAGATCTGGGATGTGTTATTACAGATTTATTATGTAGACTAGATCACTTTCCGCGACATAATTTTTTTCACTTTTTTAATGTTAGTCATAAAGATTTTTTAATTCGCTTTATACAACCTCCAAGGTGAAAGTAGATCATTCGGTTTTTCGATCATCAATGTCCGGAAGCTCACTGCTTGATTAGGTTCTAAGATCATGAGGGCGGGAAAAAACCACAAAAATTACCGCGAAAAGATGTCTTCTTTGAGCAATCTGGTAAAAATAGGGTAGGAGTGGAAGTTGTAGACCCAGCTCAAGTCTCTTACCTTTCACAAAATCGTCTTCATATTTTGTACTGCCGAGTTTAACTCAAATTCCCGGTCATCTGATTTGCAGGTAAATTTATGAGGATGCATCATTAGTGTTTCACTGTAAAAGGTTAATCTGTGGACTTGATTTTATTTATTTATGTATTTATTTATTTATTTATTTATTTATTCAAAGAACAATAAAAATTATAATTGACATATGAAGGAGACGTGCCATCTGCGCACGTTTTCTTGAACTCCAGAATATCTTCCCATCATTTTAACTATAAATAGTTAGATGATGAATACATTTTTACAAAAGCAAGTTTAGCAACATTTCAAAATTAGACAATTTTGCTCACGAGTTATGGAAGCCATATTTGTATCGGTGAACCAACTGAGGTTTGATTTTTTTTATATTGTTAACAAAATAGTAACACTCCCGACTATTCTCTTACCACCATTAGCAAAAGGAGAGCTCAAATGAACGTACGCATAGTGAAGCTACATTTCTTACCAGAAGCAAAACAAGGGGCTATCAAAGCTCAATGGATTAAGGAAACTGGACAAAAACTTTATCGAGATGGGAGCAGTGACCCAGAAGCTAAAGTATGTTACTTGTTACAGGCATATTAAGTGCTTTTTTAAATTATTCAATAAAAAGTATACTAATACATTATAGATCATTGTTAAAATAAATTTTCTTTTTCATTTTGGTGGTCACTGTAGTCTAAGGTGACCAGACGTCCCGTATTAGCTGGGACAGTCCCTTTTTTCAGTCCCTGTCTCGTATTGCTTTTGAAAGGAAAACGGGAAGCCAAAATGTCAAATTGTTTTTGTGACAGTGACTAATCGGCGTAAAATGCCGTCATCAATTTTTAAATTTATCAAGATGGGTTGATCCGTTGAGTTTGCATTAGTTTATAAAAAAGTAGGCACGAGTAGATCATGCACTTGTATCACTTAACAAGTGAGTTTCACAGACTAATTAAATCAAAAGATTTAGTGGTGGTTCTAAGAAGGGAAAATGAGCTATCACATCATTTGAGCTTGAATATCTTTATCGCTGCCGATATCGTTACCGAGAAATTAAAAAATTCGAATTTCCTGCTTCCTTTTCTGTGCGACTTAGCAAACAATATTAATTAAAGTATACGGGCTAACTTTATCATGAATAAAAGTGCAAATGAAACAAAGGAGTATTTTTTTAATGTTCAATTTTAATGTTATTTTTTGACATAGTTTTTTTTCTATTTTTCTGATTCTTTTTAGACAAACATTTTCCTTGACAAATACGGAGGTGGTGAAAGCATGTGTCCCGCTTTTTAGTCAAAGAAATGTCAAAATGTCCCGTTTTTTTTTGTTTTGTTTTGTTTTTTAAGATCTGGTCGCCTTAGTATAGTCTCTAATAGTATAGAAACATTGTACAGACTTCGTAGCTAGTGTGCTCTCAATTAGATCTCGTATGCCTTATGTCATAGGATTGAAAATTATCGATCTGTTATGGAATTAGTCTGCCGCCTCACTTTGAAATGTTTCTGCCACAAACTGTATATAGAATCCTGTGTTTCCCTTCATGACTAAGAGAATTTGGGTATCGTTGTCATCTAGATGGTTGAAAGGAATCTGTCTTTAGTTTTCTACGGTATTCTCTTCGTATTAGATTTTGTTTTAGATTTTAATCATACATAAGCTAATTAAATGACAGAAGACATTTTCAAGAGTGTTAATAGTATCACTATCTTTTACTCTTGGGATTCGAAGAGGTTTTAATTTATAGTATGTTATCAAGATTCGTACAAAATAACGAAAATTTGTTGACAATGTATATGTTTTGCAGAAAAACGATTGTAAGTTTATTACCTAGAAACATTTTTATCTCGTAAAGAAATACACGACGTTGTTTGGAGAATAATCATTTTACTTTCATCATTTCAATGTATGGGGAATCTTCTGACGACCATGCGTAATCTTTGACCTTCATAAGAAGAAGCGATAGTGACACAAGAATGAGGTGACCTCGACTTAGAGCATAGTCACACCAAAAAAAGACGATAAGATAACTTTCAAATACCAAAATAATGTTGAACTCTTTCCTCGACTATAAGCAAAGTCAAATCAAACTGGCAGTTGGAAACATTTTGGTGTACAACATGACATTTCCCTGTCTTCTAAAGACAGTGATACAGATCTGAGGAAAATATGGTTAATATGATACGGAAATCAAAGGTTTATGAGCTCGCAATATATTGCTTCCAGTTCAGTGAAACATTTGAAAAATCGTGATTTACTGTTAAAACACGGCCGACTCTACCAGAGTCGACTGTGGTTAAAACTAAAAAGACACTCTGAATTGTTGAGAAACGACAAACATTAATAAAAGATAAAGATGGACTCACGATTTGTTACGGGTTCCTCTTCTTTACACAAAGAACTATCTTTTCCCTTTATCTCCTGGTATCTTGCCGGAACTTTGTATAACTAGCTCTTATACAAACATTCCGTCAGATTCTCTACCAAGGAATGTTTATTTTATAAGCATTTTTTATTTTTTTCTCGTTCGAGTTGTTAATGAAAAATCAAATTCTCTCTTTAAACATCGTTAATACTTTTCAACATTTTAGATATAAAACCGAAAAAATAATTTATTTGTATTTCCCAAAAAATGTGATTCTGCTTTTAAAAGAAGGTACACATTAGGTTTTGAAGCAGGTAAATAAAATTCTGTATATATTCCAAAATTGAAATAATGGTGCTTCAGAATAGCACAGACTTTCTCGTTGTAGTTACTTTCCTATTCTTTTGAGTCTTGGCAAGCTTTCCGGTTTAGCCCCACGCTCTTCTCAGCGGCTAACTATCGACGCCTAGAAGAGCTACCAGGGCCCTCGTGGCACCTGCCATTCCTAGGGGGTCGTTCTCAGCTGAGGGACCTTCGCGCTCTCGAATATTGCATAGGCCTTTACATTTATATATTTATCCATGGAATTCTTTGACCCCATTTCGGTGCTTGCACTTTTATTTGGGTGTAGGAATCCATTTCTTTAATTATGAAATACAAAGAATGTACATGCATCTGACATACAAATGCCTATCAATTCAATAATTTTTTTAAGGATTAGGTTTGATTGACTGTTTAGTGATTCCGGGCGCATCAACTGCTAAGGTCATTAGTCTCGTAAGTGTAGTGCCTTTTTTTCTCGGGAGGTGGCGGTGATCTTTCATCGCGGGATGGTGAGTTCCGGCGCCAACCTACCGTCGGCTAGCGATGTTTTCACAAATCAGGTACCTCCCGCCAGCGGGAAACGCCTCAAGCGGGAACAGGCTCTAAGTTCCCAACCGGTCTCTCGACATGTGTGGTAATGTAGTGCATGTGAGTGTAAGTGATGTAAGGGGTGAGGATAGTACAAGGAAGAGGAAGGAAAGATCGCGCACGGTCCGTGGCCCATATGTTAGGGTACTGCTCCGGCATTCACCTTGTGTGGATCAGAGAAACCACGGAAAACTAACGATCAGAGCAGCCGACCGCTAGTATTCTCATCCAGACAGCGGCTGTACTCGACCTAACTATCTAGCCAGTGTCGAAAATCCTGCCACCGTCGGGACTCGAACCTAGGATCTGCCGGACAGAGGCATTGCAGTGACCATCAGTTGATGCCCTGAACCATTATGGATTAGGATGCAGATGTAAGGGACACAGGGGACTCGGAATGCCATTCAAGTCACTGACACAACTTAAAACATTCATGCCTTCCGCGGTTTTCGATCAGACAGCCTTAGGGCCATATTTATAAACCTCTGTCTGGGGCCTGCCAGGCCTAGTAGGCTGCCAGTGTTCGGTTTTGCGATTTATGAACGACCCCCAGCCAATGCCAGTCGCCCCTTGTCCTCCCAGCAAGCCCCCAGATGGCAGGCCCCTAGGAGCTCTGCTAGCAGAGCTTCATAAATACGACCCTTAGCGTCCACATGCTTGTGCTCATCTTCCAGAAGCCCGTCTCAAGAAGTCGAATCACTTGACTGCACTATCCGTAAAGATGTTACGATTTTGTAACAATAATAATTTGATAGCATTTATAATATAATTGTAACTGACCTTTTATTAATACTCGGCTTCCGATTTGCTTTGTGGCATTCAATCCGGTTTCTGAAGGACGTTGAAACTATTCATTTCCGTAGCAACAATGCAAATAAAGATATTTTGACATTAAAATCTATCAACATTGCATTCAATAACAAACAATTTTCCCAAAATTATCACACTCTTCTCAAAACGTTGTAGAATATAATATTTACAGCACGTAGCAGTTAACACAATACTTTGATATACTATCGTATATTATTTATATTTAGAAAATAGCTTCATCACCAAGCAACAATATATGAAATTTGATTATATAACGTGTTAGAGGGAGTAACTTACTATTATATTAGAATAGGATTTATTAATTTTTTGTGTAACAGCCGAGTTTTTCTGTATCATACGTGTTTTTCTGTCGAAAAATCGCCGTTTTATGTCGCAGCATCACATACCTTTCTCTATATATTACTCCGTATATATATGTACGTATACGAGAACGTACGAATGCGTTAGACATTCGTATATTAGTACAAATTTGTGTCGTTACCTCCGGAACTGAAACTTTCTAGAGAAAGCATCTGTAAATATTTTTTGAAACGTATACCTTCTCCAGAATTCAGTGCAATTGCAGTGATACCCGGATCTTTTCAGATTTAAATCATGCTACTGTTTTTCTTTCTTATCATTAATTACAAATTATTCAGAATGTGTTGCAAGCATGCATTTAACCATAAAGCATTGCAAGCATTTAATGACGAATTCAGCAATCTTAATTTAATGATGTTTTTGGTCAATAAATACTTCTTTCATATTTTCATAAATATGCTGGCACCTCGAGTAATTTAATAGAAATATTGCATGTCAAGCGCGTAGGCTAGACACGCCGTAGCCCGAAAACTGCATTCTTCTGCGCAGTAAAGTGCAAGGTTTCCTTCATGACATTTTGAATTTTGCTAGAAAAACGGTTTCCTACAATTTCCTACTGTCCTACAATACACGGTTTCGTCATCAGTCAACAATCATTTATTAGGAAAACCAAGTTGACACCTGTAAAGAGGCAGAAATAATCTAGTTACAGAAGAAACCGAAAACATAATTTTTAAGAGGCTTTTATTGAGAATATTGACGTAGTACTGCTACTAACATTTTCAATTTCCCTCATAGCAATGAACTTCATCATTCGTGGAGTCGCCGTAGGTCACTAAAGACAATCGAATCTTCAAGTTTGTACACGTTGCATGATTTACATACAAAAAGCATTCTGCAAGTTCTCAAAACAAGCACGACAACTAAGACACTTTCCCACGAAAATGTATTAACCTAATGCGTGCGAAGCGTATTTGCACATCAAATCGCTGACGCGGCTGTCAAAAGCCATGTAGTGTTCATAGAAACAGGACTCGTATATATGTAATAGTGTACAAGAGTAATGTAGTAAAATTTCAATTCCTCATCACTCCAATTACATTACAGGGGTGAGTTTTTTTTTCGGGAATCCATTCCTTGGAGGACTTACTGTCTTCGTAAACTTAAGTAAAACCTGCATCTGCAGCCGTGCGACTTCATATCGAGAAGGGCGAGCGTATGCTGAAGTTGTAGATTGATTTGTAAAATCGTTGGGGAGGCTAGTTTTCCAACGTGGGCCAGGGAAACTCCCTTTACAACCTACCAAACTCCTTTTTGTATTACACTTTTTTTCGCAAGATTATTACAAATTTAAGAAGTAGTTTCATGTCAGAGATGCGAAAGACGTTTATCCCGCTTCCACGAAAATTGCGAGGGCCGCAACACGATTAACGTATTAAACCGGAGGCCGGTGGAGCCCTGGCCTCCGAGCAAAACTCTGGCTTCGCGCGGTGGCTTCTGGCAAGGCGTAGTTAGCTTATCTACTTGGGTTTTTTAAACGTATTATCTTCAAGATGGAATATGGCACGTCTTTTTGCGTCTTTCTTGAACCTGCCGCAAGATGTCGCATGATCGCGACCGTATCAAGCCGTGCCTCAGATTGAGCGAATGTAGCGGCAGGACCGAGAAAAACGCGAAAAGTCGGGCCTTACTCAATCTTGAAGATAATACCCTTAGATGCCACGTTACAGAAACCCAAGTATAGATTGATAGAACGGCGCGCGGCACTGGGACTGCTGAATGCAAGAGCTCCGACGGAGGACGCCTGCCGACCCCACATAAACATGGCAATGGCAACGGGAGGCCGATTTCCACTTTCCGCAACGGGGTTCCCTAGAAAGTAGCTACGCCTCTGGCTTGCAGTGAGAGTGGTAAGAAAAATTATCTTTCTCAAATACTTGAAGATATTAGTGTGAATGCATTACTAGAATGTAAAGTGCTTCCAAAAAAAACACATTTTGCAGTGATACATATTCGGAAAAAAACGGGATGAAATTGAACTGAGTTAATTTCTAATATGTGGAAGATTTTCTTTTCGTGAATAACATATTTAGAGAGCTGTGCAATTTTAATATCTTTATGATCTTTTCGAAAATTGTTATTAAAGGATAAAGACAAACGTTTACCGTTTCAATGTTCATCGTACAATAATAATAAATGATTCTGTGGATTATAAAATATTTTACTGTACTTACTTCTTAAAGTTACTTTACAGAAAAAATGAGTTTGGTGAGCATTTTCCCAAGAGTGAAAAGTTGGTTGTTTGATGGCACAAGAGAGAATTGAGTGGTAAATTTCTCTTCGCCCACACATTGCGTTTTACAATTATTTTATCTTAACATTTCTAGGAAATGAAATATTAAGATAAAATGATTACAGAAAGATTAATATCTCTTGATAATTGTAATCATCTAAGTGCATTGTTAGAGGATCAATTGACTTTCTACGTTTCTATGATTGTGGTGTCATCCCTAGCAACGAGAGAAACTATTTTACGTGAAAAATAGAATATTTCTTCTTTCTAAAGACAAAAGGATTTATCAATTTTTTGTATTAAAATATTCTCCATATTGATCTCTAGTGTTCTGAAAAGACTGTTCTTTAGTTAACGAGATACGCGAAAGCACCAGATCAAAGATCGGCTGGAGCCCCAGCTGCTCACGGAGCGCAAGGTGCTCTATAGCTGCTCTATAGCTATCCCAAAGTTCTTCATATAATGTTTTAGAGCAGAGTTTCCCTACCTTTTTCTTTCATCGATTCCTTTTTATTTGCTTCATTGACGCCCGTAACGTTTCTCTTTGATATACCACTATACATTATCAGCACAAAAATAACTTAAGGATAATTTATACGAAGAACTTGAGCAAAAGTTTTCGAAAAATGAATGAGAATTACATTTTATTATTGTTTACACCACTATAATTTTTAATTTTATAAATATAAACTGAGCAAATTTGTACTTTAGTATTAGATGAAATATAAGAGAAACAGAAATTAAATACCGTAAAACAAATAAATATAACCTTCAGTAATCTTTTTTGTAATCAGTAGCATCTTCATTACACCGATCAGTCGCTAGTGCACATTTAGCCATTGATCATCATTGACCCTCCCTTTAAAATACATTTATATTATATTCCTTACGTATATTTTCGTTTAAGGACGTTGATACTATTGTCTGTGAAGTACGGGTGTTATTTAAAAATGACTTCGGAATATCTTTGCGATTGTTAAAAATATAATGACGCCATGCAGTTGAATACCGTGACATTACACTCAGCATCTGCTTTGCGGACACTGATGTTGCTTGTCCATATAAGTAACTACATATAATTGCTCTAATTGTCTCCTTCCTTCCAACTCGTCAACCAATTAGATCCATATCAGTTCAGTGTGATTCATTCTTGGGACCATCATAATTGTTACAATCACCAACGTTATTCTAGTACGATATTATAACAGGAAACTTGAGAACATGTCTGGTAATATTGTAATAGTATTGTTTAGACTTTATTTTTCAGGATTTTTTGCCTTTTAAGACCCTTCCTGTTAATTGTACCTTAACGTAGGTTCTCGGGACTTATTGTGTTACCTTCCACTTGTACATCTATCATTTATTTCTAAAACGTTTTTGGGCCTTGGCAGCGTGCAGAGCCCCTGGCGGCGTCTCATGACAACTCGAACAGAAAACGTGTAGTCGGTGTACACACGACTTTTGGCTTTCATACTTCTAGTTTGGGATGTTGAAGTTTTCCTACATTTTCTGTGTGAAAATCTGCACGAAAACTGTACAGTGTAAAAGGGTCTTCATATAAAAATTCCTTTCCCGGATGAACTGTTCCATCTATTTCAGTAAACAAGGCGTTGCTTGATCGCTGGAAGTCCCCGATAACTACGTGTAACTTATGTGTTTGTATATGCAATATACTTGTAAATATTAATAATAAAAGGGGTAGCACATATGATAGGTAAATCTATCCCCCGGGGATTAAATTTTTTTTATATTGAAAATCGTAATTGATGTGTAAAACAAATACGTTTTTCGCTGGATTTAAATCAATTTACCCTGAGTACTTCGTACAAACGAAGAAAAAAACGTGATTTTTAGCTTCTTATATAAGTTTAATTTTTTTAATCACATTACGCCGACGAATATTGACTAATTATCCTTGCTATTTTCTATAGATGATAGAAATATTACGAGAATTTTTTCAGACGTGTATATCCATTTTGACGCTTACAATTAACAAAAATAATGTTAAAATAGAAAAAATTACTTGACTCCTTCGTTTTTTTAGAATATCTCAGGTCCTGACCCATATCATTAAAAGGGCAAAATACAAATTGTAGACCTGTTAATTCTACATAGTTTCTCAAAATTTCAACCTTTTATCTTGTAATTTGCACCCATCAGCTCAATATAAATAAAACAGTAATTTAATAGTTTCTTATTTATTTTCTTAAAATTATGTTTTGTTTTATTAATTTTCATATTTTTTCTGTTTCATGTTTATTATAAAATTTGAATAATGAAAAACAAAATTGTTAGAATAATATTATAACCTATTGTACTTTAAAGATCTAATGGTCTGAATCAGATCATATAAATGGCTAAATATAAATTGTAGCCCTGCAAATTCTCTAGTTTCCCCCTTTGTTTTTTGAAATGCCCACATCAAGAACAATTTGACGGAGATGTAAGTAACCAGTTCTGCCGACGCGCGCACGCACACACACGCGCAAACACACACACACACACGCAAACACACACACACACGCAAACACACACACACGCGCAAACACACACACACGCAAACACACACACACGCAAACACACACACACGCAAACACACACACACACACACACACACGCAAACATACACACACACACACACACACACGATGGAAGCGACGTCGCGGAGCATCTTTTTTTGCGCAGTGTTAGATTGTGCACTTTGATGTCGCATTTGCGTCTTTCTATGTGTTATTCCACTACACTTCTGAATAGATAAGTAATTTTCAGGACGATAGCAACGGTGATCGCAGTGAACATACCCTACACGGCGGACCGGAGCGGGGTCAGGCGAGCCAGCGTAGGACTTGGAGTATGGAAAGGTTTAGAGTGGATTTGGGCAGTTTGGCATGAGGCAGGGGAACCCAGGACAGGGACTCACTATAGGCAAAATTCATTGGTTTTCCCTACGTGAATAGATGAATATGATAAATAAGTACTCGGGAAAGTAAAATTGTATTCGGTTTTAAACTCTCCGTGCGATTTAATCGCACCGTTTTTACTATTACTCTTTCTTATTTCCAACGCGCGCAGATATTGAAAGAAAATTATTAAGCTTGTAGTCATGTTAGAGATGTCTGGTATTACGTATCTAGTGCCTTATGTCCCACCACAGTTTATGCTCCCGTGGGCGCATGTGATCATGGGTTTTTCCCATTTAATTTTAGCTGCCGCTGCTTTTCACTTACCCAACGTCTCTGGCCGTTCTCCTCACTGTTGAGGATTGTCAAGTAATACACTTAAAGTTCAAAAAAAAAAGAGAATATATTGTTCCAAAGTTGTGGAGGGCTTATCAATCGGCAAATTTTTACCTACTCCACTTCTGCGAATATTTTGTTCTGTATCCTTGAACCACCGATTAATTATAACTAATACCTTCCCCAAGGTTTTTCCAATCTTCTGATCACTTGAAGACACTACTAATTGGGTATTGGAAAGAAATATTCCACTTTAAATCTCAAGACTTCATTGTCATGCTGCCATCTCTGTTGAATTCTAGCAACGTCCCCCAAAACAAACTTACCTTGTTAGTTCCCTTACGAGTTGATACACACGTATCAAGTTCTATTTTCATTTCGTACAAATGATTTCATTACATACCCGCAAACTTGAAAAGAAGTAAAAAATCTTATTTTGTTCATCAGCTCTTTTGCTGTACTGCGTTTCTCTTTTGATGTGGTTGATCTCTTACTGCAAGAAAAGATTTGTGTAGATTATGACTCTCTTCCTGTCCATAAGGTTTTATTTGGTAACGGTTCGTATCAATTCTGTGTATTTTTCAAAGGAATATTGTGTGAATCCGACTTCTGTAATAAATATATCATTTGCTTGAGTTGTATCAGCCATAAGGAAATTAATTACAGACCACTCAATTAATGTGACCACCGCCTATTTTCGACGTAAACGTGCTATAACCCCTCACAAATGGCAGGTGACAGTACTGAGGATGGTATATAAAGCGTGTCGGATGGAAGCGGAAAACAGTGAAGTAGTTGTCGCAATGCAGAAACAGAATGGGACGTCCAATGGGGCATGATCATTGGCTTTCGAACCAAGGGTGGAAGCATTTACGAAATCGGCTAAGTTTGTAAAGTGTTCGCGTGCCGCTGTAGTTGAAGTATATCGCGCATGGCAAAATGGCGATATCCAAAATCGGTACTGAGGCAACTGTGGCTCACCGCGGTCCATCGATGACAGGAGAGAACTACGGTGTACGGACGCAAAATGTGTACAGGCGGATAAACATGCAACTGTAGAGCGACTGGCCGCCCAGATGTATCAAGGAGCTTGGTCTCCTCAACAATCGTTCAACAAACGTTGCTGCTTTTGGGTCTCCGCAACATGTGCCTGGTTAATGCACCCATGCTGATTGCTGTTCATCAGCGGCGACGAATGCTTAAATTTGCATGCCATTACTGCAACTGGACGTCCTCGAAGGGGCGACAGGTGGTCTTATCAGATGAATCACGTTTTCTGCTTCAACGGTCAGAAGGTCGTTGGCGTATGTACGTCTGGAGTCAAAAACCCTGCAACAATCGCCGGACGGGTCCAGGCTGGAGGAGGGAGGGTGATTGTGTGGGGAATGTTTTCGTGGCATTCCCTGGGTGATTTTGTCATTGGGTGACCCTGGGTGATCTTGGAAGGCACAATGAATCAACAGAAGTACGCCGCCATCCTTGGGGATCATGGCCACCCCGCTATGCAGATCGTTTTCCCTCAGCAAGACTGCATCGACCAGCAGGATAAATTAATGTTTTATACAACTTGCAGTGTACGTACGTAGTTCGAAGAGCACCAGGATGAATTTACGTATTTCCCTAGCTTCCAAACTCCCCCGATTTAAACCCAATCGATAATATGTGGGACTATCTCCACTGGTCTCTTCGCGCCCTGGATCTGCAACCGAGGAACCCAGCGCAACTAGCGACGGTACTGAAGACGGCATGGCTCCACAACCCTGTCGGTACTATCCAGATCCTAATTGACTCTTTTCCTGTACGTCTCGCAGCGGTCAGCGCTGCAAAAGGGGATTATTGAGGATTTTGACGGGTGTTGACGGATTTTGACGGATGACTGATTTTGACGGACATTGATGTAAGTGGATTGTGTACAGTTTTGTTCATTGCAGTTGTCCATTTTGTTCGTTGCCTAATTAGACCGGCCTTGGTGGTTGCTAGATGATTGTTCAACAAAACCCGTTCCGCAGGAGAAGCTAGTTGGTCTTGGGTGCTTCTTTGCTTATCGGCTGACATTCCTTCGGGCATCAGCGCGGCCATGGCCCGCCTGTTCTTCTCGTGACCGCCACCGGCTGGCTCGCCGTCGCCGCCAGCAGAGGCTCCAAAGGAGTCCTGGCGCTCCTCAGGGAGCGGCCCCTCTTCCTTACGACTTCTTAGACGTGTCTTCACATCGCTAAGAGTAGTGCTACTCCCCAGTTTGCCCCGAGTTTGCGTTTATCGGGCGTTGCCCATCTCCCACGTGGCTCTTGTTCGGACTTTGGGTTCAACTTCGCAAGACATAATAATAGTAATAAAATTATTATTATTATTATTATTATTATTATTATTATTATTAACAATATTATAAATCAGTGGTGACTCTCACAAGTTATAACCTGTAATCCCCGATCTTTAAATATAAATTATTTTTTTTATTATTGTTGCCGTGTTCCGCCTTCCTGTGATCTAAGGATGGTTGCTAAGTCTGTGCCGTACTCAAGTGCCTTAGAATCATTGCAGGATAGAAATGTTACTCATCGGTGGTATGCGAGCCCCAGTTTCAAGCATCGTCTTCTAGGTGCTGAGGATCTCCGCCACATTGTAGATATCACCCCTGAAGCCTCAATCACTACTTGACAGCCTTATACACTGTTTTAGTCATCCATAAATACAGAATTTGATCATCACTGGATTGAAAGTCTGCAAACTCTTGTCTTGATAATCCTAAAGATGTAGATATATAGCCTTATGTAGGTCGGATGTACGTATTTGCTGTTGAATGGAAAAACATAATATATTTCACTTAGCGACGAAGTTAATTGTCAATGCTTACTGATCTCTGGTATCCATGTTTCTGGATAGGTACTAGTAATACTGGAATTGCAAGACGCAAGTGAAAAAGTTAATTTATATACATATACTAATTTAATAAACTTTCACAATACCGTTACTTACGCTTATCACAATAAAATTTCCTGTCAGTTTATTAATTTCAGTGTATTTACTGTCTATGTCACCGTTATTTTGCTTATAAAATGCTCAGCTAAGGGGGAAACATGATTTTGCGTTAAGTATGATTCGATGAAAATTCTTTCAAATACGCCTCCAGGTCTCCTATATACAACTGTAAAAGAATTTTCATCCATTATTTCTAAAGGGAAAAATACACTCTTGAAATATTAGAAAGGGATATAAGTTACTAATGTTCATCAGATTGTGCGTGAGAACTTGAAACTACTGCTGTCTTGAAGAGAAGTGATTCACAGCTTAATATTGAAGTGCCTTTATGTTGTACCTCTTAAAAATGTCCGTGAGTTAAATTATAACATTTTTTATAAACCTTCCTCGTACCAGGTGTCAAATGACCAGCATTGTTCTATGCTCCCTTCAATGCACGCATGACGTCGATTGTCTGTAAATAAAAATTTGAATATGATGAAATTCGATCTGGACTAACGCTTACGTGTAACGTTTTTCATTTGTTCGAATTAGAACAATGCTATGTGCCTAGAGCACCACCTTGCACCCGCAGCTATGGCTACTCCAAGCCTACAAGACTGAAAACCACTTGTGATTTTTTACTTTCTCGCTAAGGAGTAGAGAGAAAGTTATGTAATGCTGCGTGGAAAAACGGCGAATTTTCGGCAGAAAACTCTTATTACAGGACCCTGGTAACGAGAAAGTGAATAAATCCATTTGCTAAATTTAGAGAAAAAATCCTCTTACACATGATGTAACCAGAATCCATGTTTTATGGGTCACTTATACTAAAAAATCGACCGATGACCAAATATCAGTCTCTCCGTCTGTGAATAACGCTAGCGGATAAACCATTCAGCCGATTCTCTCCAAAATGTATTTCTCTGTCGATCTCGCTGATGTCGCGGCCCCTTGAATTTGAAACCGATATTTTAATTTTGGAGGGCACTTTACACAAAGCTCCTGGAATATTTTCCAAATTTTCAAAAAGTGGCTCAATCATTTTTTATTAAATTTTGTTGTTGGATAGTGTGAAGGGCTAACTAAAGTTAAGGCTCACTACGTAAAACATCCTATCCGCTCGAAAATAGTTATCGGTGATACTCCCGTAGGACAAGTTTCTCATTTTAACTATCTTGTACGTGAAATAAGTTATGAAACCGATAGAGACATTGAAAATAAAATCAATAGATTTCAATCAGTATGCGGGATAATAAAACCCTCCATAATAAAACACGAAAAGATCCAAAAATCAAATTTTACAAATCAATGGCTGTTCCCTGTGTTTTTGTATGCCAGTGAATCGTGGATAACTAAAGAGTGAGACAAAAAGAAAATCCAGCAGCTGAAATGAGATTCCTCGGGAAAGTTAGTCTGCACCGAATACGATCTCATAAGAAATGAAGATATCCGAATTGATCTTGGCATTTATAACATAAATGAGAAACTAGAAAATTATAAAGATTCTTGGAGACAACACATACGAAGATCGTTCAGTTTTTACACTTCCCCCTTGAAGTAAATTAAAATATCAGGAAATTGATTGTTTTTTATGCCTCTTCCGGAAGCGTATTATTTTATGAACTAGGATAGGCCACTTCAGTATACCAGTAAGAGCCAGTATTATTAAATACATGGGCAAAAATAAATGTCGAAAACAGTGGAAATGGTGAGCAAACACTAGCACAAAAACTGCATTGAATTATTATTTTTTGCTAAATGTTTAACGAGAAGAGGAGAAGTGAATGACTGGAGAGTAAAGTTAAGCACATTACTAGTAGCGTCTTACCGCCCCTGCCAGTGCGTTGTAGTTTCTGCTTTTGCCGCACTTCGTTGCGGTCGTAACTCGTCGCAATTGCTGGTGATCGCTGCAGAACGTGGAGACGGTCAATCGTTGACTTGTGCATAAGGACTCGTTCTGTCTGCCAAAGAGCAGAATAGAAATTCTTGATGTCGCTCTTAAATACCATCCGTAATTTCAGGTAAGGAATAAATTAGTATTTTAGGTAAGAATGAATGCGAATGGAAATCAAAATGTGCTCCGTCGTAAAGGGAGGGTATTTTAAAAGAATTTAATTACAAGGACGTATGTTATGCTACGAGTGTGGAGTTCGGTGGGGTTTTCACATACTTATATTTGGCCAATGTCGAAAACGTTGTAATCCTTGACGGGTTCGCATTTGCGTGCGCTTTTCAGGCAGCCCGCTAATGCCGTTCGCGAACATGTTGTCCTCTTTAGCAGCAAACAACTGCTCGGCCAAGGGGATATATCTTGTCTTAACATAAAACATCATCCATTCATGCAACGCATAAAAGTTTTTGTATAGCTTAAAATTGCTCTCACATTTGCATATATAAATCGACCAAATGCCAAAGCTAGTAACGTTTAAGTATCTTGTGAATTCTACAACATTCGAGTAACAAACTCAATGTGAGCTTATTAGTCTATCAACGAACATGAACTTTTGTCGCACTTTTCATTTTTAAAACTATTTCTAGATTAAGTACGAAGTAAAGTAAAAACTTTTTCAGTGAGTGTTATTATGTTGGAAGTGCAGTTACATAAATTGTCTGAAAAGTCTTAAACTTAATCTGTAGGAATATGATCGCGCTATATATTGAAATCAATATAATCTGATTATATTGTGAAAGGAACGTAAGAGTGATCTTGTGTGTGAGGAACGAAATAACGTAAATAGAGCACGCCTCTAAAGCAATTAGTATCTTTTATTGGCCGCACTTAAGTCTGTGGAAGGAACTTTGAACACGTTATAAAAGCAAGCTTCGAGACACGTTCAGAATTAAACCGATTTGCAAGGAGATGGAGCACTGTTTCAAATTAATCTACAAGTCTATTAGAATTCATATCGTCGCTCCGACCAACGCCTAAATCAAAGGAGTTTGGGATTATGAGGAGATAAGAATTAAAACTAATAACATGAGCGAAAAGTAATTGATAATGGTAAGAAAGTTCATGATAGAATAAGAATATTCGTCTATAAAATAATCATAATCTTGCCCCATTGTTTGCACCTATATGTTGCGTCAAGTAAGGAAAAAGAAACTGAATTCAACGACTTGTAACCGACTTGAAAGTTTTGTGCAAAAGTGAATGAATAGATACGAGATTTGTTCATGATCTTTTTCAGAAATGTCACCGTGTCCTTGCAAAGTTTGGTAAAGATTAATACAACATAAATGCGGGAAATAAAAAATTTAATAATATGTTGGTAGATTCATTGCGATCATTATTTTTCGCCTGTAACAAAGAGCAGATTGGTTCCTAATATATTCCGTTAGAGGCCTGTAATGGTGTGACAGAACAGGCACCTATTAGTTCGGTGGAGGCCAGTAAAAGTGTGGAAGATAAACATTTTTAATCTAATAGCATTGGATTGTAAAATAAAATGGAAGAAAATTAGAGATTTATTAAAATATGAACCAATTACATTGAAAATAATAACCTTAAACACAGTGATTTATATAAAATTGATCTCTTTCCTCTTTCACAAGGATTGGATACGAAGAAATCCCGCACAACGAAGGCTATTTTGCTAGTAAATATGTATTACACTACATTCGGTATGTTAGGACGTAATAAATCTGTCATAAAATATCCGTTTATGATAGATGCATTAATCATCATAGCAGCGATGATTTTATTACCGAATTAACTCATGATAGAAGTAGACTTCATGGTCTACCTGATTTAAAAGCATTTCCACGTTCAAAACTGTAGCATAAATAATAATAATAATAATAATAATAATAATAATAATAATAATAATAAATTTTATTTATTTTCACATAAGTTAACAAATACAGCAGATGCTCCGATGCAGTATAAGAAAGCTTATAAAGAAAACGGAAACTGAAATATGGTGAAAAGACAGAACGCTTTATAAATAATTAAATAGTTTTACAAAATAATATCATATCATACATACAGAATATTTTACAAAACGTGTGATGTATTAAGCAAATTGACCTAGGGATTTCATTTTAAATTATCAATTATATAAGACTACAGACGAGCATCATACTCGTAGGATTCAATACGTTTAACTTCTCATTAACATTCACTTAAGTTCATTTTATTTGTAGTTGGAGATGTTCTCATACTGCTTTATTTGTTTATATATTTCCCTTGGCAAAGAATCTGTAAATATAACACAGCTGCAAAAGTGCTATTACTAGACACCGTCTAAGATGACACAGGGCGACATCTAATTCAACGAATCTGGCCGAGAGGTTTAGAGTCCAGACGGTGGCGGATTCTCGACACGAGCTAGATTGCATCCATAGTCTGGAGAAGAATATAGCGATCGGTTACTCGGATTGGTACTTTTCCTTGGTTTCTCGGATCAACACCAGTCGAATGCCAAAAGAATGCATAACACACACACACACACACACACGCGCGCGCGCGCATTCTCTCTCTCCCTCTCTCTCTCCCCCTTTCTTTCCCTCTCTCTCCCTCTTTCTCTTCCTCTCTCGCTTCCTCCCTCTCTCTCCCCCTTTCTCTTCCTCTCTTGCTTCCTCTCTCTCTCCCTCTCTCTCCCTCTCTCCCTCCCTCTCTCTCCCTCTCTCCCTCCCTCTCTCTCCCTCTCTCTCCTCTCTCCCTCCTCTCTCTCCCTCCTCTCCCTCCCGCTCCTCTCTCCCTCTCCCTCTCTCTCCCTCTCCTCTCTCTCCCTCTCTCTCTCCGTCTCTCTCCGTCTCTCCCTCTCCCTCTCTCTCCCTCTCTCTCCCTCTCTCCCCTCTCTCCCTCCTCTCTCCCTCTCTCCCTCTCTCCCTCTCTCTCCCTCTCTCTCCCCTCTCTCCCTCTCTCTCCCTCTCCCTCTCCCTCTCTCCCTCCCTCTCTCCCTCCTCCCTCTCTCCCTCCTCTCCCTCTCTCCCTCTCTCTCCCTCTCCCTCTCTCTCCTCTATCTCCCTCTCTCTCCCTCTATCTCCCTCTATCTCCCTTTTCTCCCTCTCTCCCTCCCTATCTCCCTCTCTCTCCCTCTATCTCTCTCTCTCCCTCTCTCTCCCTCTCTCTCCCTCTATCTCCCTCTATCTCCCTCTATCTCCCTCTCTCTCCCTCTATCTCCCTCTCTCTCTCCCTCTATCTCCCTCTATCTCCTTTTCTCCCTCTCTCTCCCTCTATCTCCCTCTCTCTCCCTCTATCTCCTCTCTCTCCCTCTCTCTCCCTCTCTCTCTCCCTCTCTCTCCCTCTCTCTCCCTCTCTCTCTCCCTCTCTCTCCCTCTCTCTCTCCCTCTCTCTCTCTCCCTCTCTCTCCCCCTCTCTCTCTCCCCCTCCCTCTCTCTCCTCTCTCTCTCTCCCTCTCTCTCTCTCCCTCTCTCTCTCTCTCCCTCCTCTCCCTCTCTCTCTCTCCCCCCCTCTCTCTCCCCCTCTCTCTCCCTCTCTCTCTCTCCCTCTCTCTCTCTCCCTCTCTCTCCCTCTCTCTCTCCCTCTCTCTCTCCCTCTCTTCCCCCTCTCTCTCCCTTTTTCTCTCTCTCTCCACTACCGTACTTAGGAGGCCATTGTCGTTATTGGGGCGGTGTCCCATCGGCGGAGACACCAGAGGAGGGGAAATTCCGTTATCCGATATCCTCGGCACCAGGTCTCACATTCCCGCTGGATAGGAACACCACCATCTCCAGGAATATAACATATGCGACACCTTTGGAACCGATGGCCTTCACAGACACGCTCTAACAAATAAAATAATCATTTAATCAATTGGAAGATGTAAATAAACACATTTACAACGACGCATAACGTCATCAGCTCAAGCTTCCAATCTTACAGAGTGAGTCACGTAACTTTAGCACCTCCTGCAATTTTTGAATGATTGAATTTATGGCATTGCAATTTTCACGGAAGTGCTTGAGGGAATGGGGATAATTGATACATGTATTCATTTATATTTTTTTTCACTTGTATTTTACGAGATATTGAGTTAACTTTGTTTTTTTCAAATGGGACCACATATTTTTAGTCTATCATGACGAGTGTAAAAAGACGAATCCAATGATATTGTTATACGTTATATTAGTTTTTTTCGAGTAATTTTATTTTATTTTATTTTTGCTTAGCTTTCCTTGCCTGAACGCGCGTTAATAGGGGAGCGCTGCGTGACCGTATGTGGCGGACTGTTACATTCAAAATATCTTTTAAACACGAGTGGCAAAAAATAAAACATTACTCAGAAATGCTTTTCTAACGTATGACAATATGTAGAGTAGGTGGCCAAATTACTAGGGACAGGAATCAGATTTTTGTTTTGTATTTTTAGTGCATTTTTCAAACAAATTATTGATTTTTGGTGGCATGGGTATTTTTTATTCATAAGAGTATATTATTAAAATCATAAAACCATAAAAATTTAGGTAAAACTATTTTTAGATATAATTAATTCAAGTGTTTAGTGACGCCATCCTTTGATGCAATTGTAGCTACAATGCGTCGCGGCACGCTCTCTTTACATGCTTTTGCGTTTTGTTGCAGTTCAATGTGAAGATGCCTTTCTTTGTTGAGAATTTCAATTAACTGGCTCTTGGTTGTGATCACTTGCTTGGCGATCGGCCATTTGGTGAGTTCCCACACGTCTCTATAGGGTTCATGACTGGTGAGTTCCCCGGCCAGGGCAAAACGGTAATCTTTTTCTGTCAGGAATCCAGCAATACCCCTGGCTTTGGGGCAAGAGCTAAATCGTGCATAAAATGTATTTTTAATCACCAGAGCTTAATCAGCGGGCTTAATCACCATTCTTCCAGCTCTGGCAGTTGCAGAGTTTCTAGTACTCCCTTGTACTGATCTTGCCTTATGGTCCCTTCTACGATGTATAGGCGCTTCACTGAGATCATAGACCACATCTTGACACTAACCGGGTGTTTAATCCTCTCCACTAGTAATCTGCATGAAACTACTCCCCATGGCGTAGTCCGACAAATGAACTTTAGTCAACTAAAGCCGTGAAATTGATTCGTCAGAGAAATATACCAGTAAAATATTACAAAAAATCATTATTGATGAAATGCACTAGTGCTTTAGAGATATAAAAAGTTTGTCGAGTATGCAACAGTCGTATTTCAGTGTTATCTGGCCCATTGCAGTTTCTTCTTCAACTCGCCTTGGGTGAGGCGTGGTTTTTGATGGGGCGGCGACCGATCTCTTTGGCTAACCGTCTGCGGACTGTCCTTTTCGAAACTCACTCCCTCGGCGTTTATCATCGTAGTCATGCATCAGAATGCAACATTCATTTTAAGAGTTTTGAGGCAGATATCCCTGATTCTACGATCGGTACGAAGACTGGTGATCCTTTCCCTGCCACATTTACCCACATCTATATCTCTCTGTCAATGTGTGGGGTGAAGTTAAGTGTTTGTATTTCTCTAATTTTCCTTGAAGTGTCTGAACCTTACTAAAAAATAAAAACTTTGAAATTGTGACGTTACATTGTAAACTAAAAGGAAATTCACTCATAAAATGTAGTAAAAATAATGCAGTAAGGAAAATTACTTACCTTTTGATTATTTTGGAAAGGAAAAACGTGCAAAAAATAATTAAAAAATAATTTGTATGTTCTCATTACAGCAGCAGCTTTCAATAAACATCAACCGAATGAGAAGTAATATCACTTATTTCTCAAATAACGCAGGTATCCAGTGTTATATAAATTCCAGTATTATACAAATATGAGTACTGTCCCTCATAATTTGGCCACCTACTGTATATAATTGGATCACTCTTTTTACGCTCGTCGTGATAGATTTGCCGAAAAGGGTCTTCAACCCTATTTGCCCTTTTGTGCCTATAGAAGTTTATCTTAAGAAATTACTGTTTGACAGTCAGTCCATTCGATCTTCATTTGGCGAATATCCACTTAAATTTTATATTTAATGTTGGATGTAATGATAGTTGTAAATAAATGTTAGCTGTAACTGTCAAGAGTTATAAAATTTTGTACGCTAGAAGGGAGTCTCACGAAATTCGTTCTATATACTACATTCTCGAAAAAGAACAGGAATGAAGCGTAATCAGGAAAGGATGTAAACATTCCTTCGGCATTCAAGCTGCATGGGAAACAATTTTGTGAGAAACTTGTGAGACGTGAGAACGGCAATGACAGGAGGACAGGAATCATCGGCATTAAAACACTCAGCGAAAACCGCGAGGGAAGCTACGAGAGAATTCAATTGCAAGAAAAGTCAGCGCCAGATTACCGGACAGGCTGAATAGGCTGCCGCCTGGGGCGCGCAATTTTTGGGGGCGGACGAATTTCAGCGGATGCAAAATTTCAAAAGGCGAACTTTTGAATGTTTTTATAGAAATATTTCTTCCCATATTTGTAAGAAAAGAAAATGTTAATTAATCAAATATATATCCGTTGATATAGAGATAAAATGAATACAAAAGTATCGTACATTCATTAAATCAATATCGTGGTGAGAATTATTTCTACGAATAATCAGGAGTTTATTTCAGGCGAAACGTGACAGGACGGCGTTCCGATAGCTATTGGAATAATTATTAAATTATAATATAAATATTCAACTATTTCTATTAAATTAATCATTAATTTGGGGGCGCGATCCTCAGCCTAAAATTTTATAAATCACGTCCTGCGCATAATCAATTATTGATACGTACACAATATTTGCTCGGTTACAAGTATCATACAACAATTTTTTTATCCAAAATATTACAAATAGTTTTAATGATTTTTAAAAAAGTAAATTGAAAGGGCGCTAAAACATTTGACTGTCTACGGCGCACTTAAGTCAAAGTCAGACACTGAGAAAAGTTGTTAGTTTCCATTACCAAGCAATATCCATTACTATGTAAGTTATAAGGTTTAACTAATTCCGATGTTTGGTACGAAAAACGCCTGAATTCCGCCTCTTCTGGTTAATAGAAGCAAAGATAATATAAATCCTTAACATATTATTACTTATAAGTATTCTTTAATTAGAGTAAACACATGTGTTCCTCAATGAAATGCAAATGACTTCTGTAACGTGCTATTTGACCAAAGGGATATTTGGCAATTCAAAATTACATCTATAAATTCAAACTTCCATCAGTCTCAAATGTTATCTGTCTCATAATAGTGTAATCAAGATGAAGTGTATTTGATTTTCTTTCAACAATAAAATAAGCCGTCTTCACGAACTATTCCTTGGAAATACGGCCTGTAATAATGCGCAATATGAATCCTAAATTTTGGTTGTTTTACATCCATTCAAGTTAACTAATTTTTTTTTGGCAAAGAAATGACTTTAGACACACCTCATGCTTTGGAAACTCGTAGTTCAAGAATATCCTATTATACTCCTGTCAATTGTAAAACTTTTGAAATAATGAGTACCTAAATTGTTACATTTTCTCCAAATCATTTCAATTTTTAAGTTGTGTTTCATACGTTTAAAGGGATACGTTTAAGTATGCCAAGCATCCCCTCGTTTTATTTATTATTTATTACAGTTTTCCTTCCATGCGACAGTTTCACTGAGATTTCGCAATTTGTTACTGTTTCTACGGATCTCGGACATGTCGGTGATTTTTCTAGATCAATCGTGGGAGGGGATCGCCCCATCATTCAGTTAGTCATTAAAAGAGTGGATCCAGAATAGGGATGAGAAAGTTCGCTTGAAATCCTTGTCCCGCTTTATAGACTGTTGCTTCAGATTGATTGATTGAGATTCCGGGCGCGTAAACTACTATGGGTATTAGTCCCGTAAGCGTAGTGCATGTTTTTTTTCGGAAGGTGGCTGCGGTCTTCCCCCGCAGGATGGCCAGATCCGGCGCCGATCTACCGTCGGCTATCGGGGTTTTCCCCACCCACCAGCGGGGCACCGCCCCAGCCGGGACAACTTCTAAGTCCCCGACCGGTCTCCCGGATGTGTGGTAGTGTAGTGCATGTTAATGTAACTATGTGTGTAAGGGGTAAGGATAGGACAAGGAAGAGGAAGGCAAGATCGCGCGCAGTCCATGGCCCGTTTGTTCCAGTTTTCGCCTGGTGTTGATCGGAGAAACCACGGAAAACTATCGATCAGAGCAGCCGGCCGCTAGAATTCTCCTCCAGGCAGTGACTGAATTCGACCTAGCTGAAAAGCTAGTGGGCTGCCCGGTTGTTGCTTCAGCATTCCCTTGGAAGTGACGAGGGAAACCATGTATGAGGGAAATCACGTACCTTAGAGTTCCCCGAGAAGGGTTCCATTGGCTGTCACGCACGCACTGCTGGCCATTAAAGCTGTATTGGAAAAAGGTCGGCGGTAGCCTACAGGACTATTTAAATTCAACTCCCTCGAGTCTCTTTTCAGTATCACTGTTTGGATGAATATCACTGTTCTAGAGGTCGGGTGCTGTAATCGGTAGTTTTCCGTGATTTCTCCGATCAACGCAGGCGAATGCCGAAATAGTACCCCACCAAACAGGCCACGGACCGCGCGCGATTACTCTTCCCTGTCGTGTCCTCATCCCTTACTTATACACAGTTACACTTGCATGCCCTACAGTGCCATATTTGACAGGAGAGCAGGTGGGAGCTTGTCCTGACTGAGGCGGTGCCACGCTGGTGGGATATACCTGATTGGGAAAATGGCCCGCAAGCCGACGTAGGTTGTTGCCGGATCTCGCCAATCAACGGGGGAAGATTGCCGCCACCTCCCGCACTAAAAATGCATTACACTTACGAGACTAATGACCTTAGCAGTTGACGCGCCCTCCAATCAATCTTTCCAGTATTATTCAGTGCTGAATAGTCAAGAAATTTCTTACATACTACTTCGAATGCGTCACGAGTTCTGAATTTTTTGTTTCATACGTGAACAATTCCGTGAATCTTCCGTGATCACGAGTTCTGGATTTTGTTTGATACTGCGCCAGATTTATCTCAATAGGACGACTCGGCTCCCTATTGTCAGTGATATTTCTATTATTCTCGGCCATGTTCAACGAAATATTTTACGTCACCTGGACATTTTTGCCTTGTCTGCCTTGTGGAAAAATAAGCGGCCCAATTGTTTATCAGAAATGGATGTTTCATTTCTCTCTTTGCTAAATGGATCAGAAACTTCTTATCGGAGTAGAAAACCCTCCTACTTGATTCCAACGAGGGACCACAAATTTTTCGATTGTACGTAGGTGATAAGGCAAATTGCCGATACATGCCTCAGGTCGAATACTCAGTGTTTGTGGCCGGCGCACCCGATTGTCACATTGCGGTAACGACCGTAGCTACCAGTGTATAGATCGGGCTGAAATTCACTGAACGCACCCGTCCAACCACTCGGCGCCTGCCGCAGAGAGTTCAAGTTACAACGATAGTCGTGACACGATACACCACTACAAGTTTTAGATGAAATATTTTAATGAATGTATGACGATGTGGATCGCTTTGGTAAAAAAGCTCTCAGGTTATCCAATATCTTTATTATACATATTAGCTGAACCCCTGCAATTAGATTCCACAAAAGAAAACAACTGTAGCAAAATTACATCAGGAATGTACAACAACACAAAACAATAGGACAGTTGCCCCTCCACCCCCTCCGCCTAAAATTTTCAGCCATTTTTTCCCAAAATTGGTATTCCCCGATGGGGAAACTCGAGGCCTTCTGCGTTTGAAATAGGACTTTTTTTTTATTTTGGGGCTACTTTATATTGTGCTTCAAAAACAGTTTCAAAATTTTCTCAAAAATTACTCCAAACTCCAAAAATTAAACTTTGTCCTCGGATAGTGTAAAGGGCGCTTAAAAGAATGGTGCAGATGTCATATTCATTGAACTCCCCTTCATAACAGTTAAGTTACTTTGTATATTTGTCTGTATAATATGTACGTATACGAGGAAGAAAAATCACTAAGAAGTATTACTCTATTACGAAATGCAGAAGGAAACTAACATTTCATGTGTTCAGAAAATATCTTCTGATCAATGGCTCTTTTGCAATGGTACGAGTAGCTGATGCGTCGCTCTGACACCTGTTGCTTTATTTGCCCGCGCCACATCGGAAGTACTACATGCTTTCAAGAAAACTTTGTAAAGATATACTTTTTTTGGTAAAAATGGTACTTTTATAAAATGGCAAGATTAAAATTAGAGATTTTTCCCGTGGAATTTGTGTCTGGTGTGGTTGCTAAAACGGCATTACCGTTTTTCCTTTCCAGCTCCCTCAACCCTGGCGAAGATAAGCAGAGAATTAACGGATTTGAAACGGATTGAATAGCAAAATGATTTTCTGTCTATATTTTCTACAACTTTCCTCATAAATAAATTCACATGGCTTTAATGGTGGAAAGTGAATGACCAATAATGATGACCTTAAAGCATAATCATGATATAGATGATGGTGGTTTTTTAGAGAGAAGAAAAAATTACTTTGAGAAATATTACTAGAAAATTAGTCAACAACATATTTCCTTCTCGGAAAATCCCTAATGAAATTCGAAATTCAATGCCAATGCTACAGGGCTTTCAATCGCTGCAGTTGGTCTATCTCCAAAATTCCCTATTCACAACTTGCGATACAGCAGGAAGTGAAGATGGTAACAGACCCTGGTCGGCTGGCATTGTGCACCAGACATCGCCGCCGCCTCCGCCACCACCCCCGCCACTACCGCCGCCCACGACGCCATCGCTACCTTTAATAACGTCACATCTACTACTGCTGCCACCGGTAGCAGTAGCTCAGTGCATCAACTGATGTCACTGCAGCGCCTCTAACCGGGAGGTCCTAGGTTTGAGTCCTGACGGCGGCAGGATTTTCGACACTAACTTTTCAGCTAGGTCGAATTCAGCTGCTGTCTGAAGGAGAATTCTAGCGGCCGGCTGCTCTGATCGGTAGTTTTCCGTGGTTTCTCCCGATCAACACCAGGCGAATGCAGGAGCAGTACGGTACCGAACGGGCCACGGACCGCGCGCGATCTGTCCTTCCTCTTCCTTGTCCTATCCTCTCCCCTTACACACACACTTACACTAACATGCACTACACTACCACATATTTCGGGAGACCGGTCGGGAGCTTAGAGCTTGTCCGGCTGGGGCGGTGCCCCGCTGGTGGGAGAGTCCTGGTTAGGGGGAAACCCCACTAGCCGACGGTAGGTCGGCGCTGGATCTCGCCATCCAGCGGGGGAAGATCACCACCATCTCCATAGAAAAACATGCATTACACTAACGGGACTAATGACCAAAGCAGTTGACGCGCCCGGAAACACGAAAAAATCAATCAAACTACTGCTGCCACCACCTCTGACCGCGATCTTGATAGCGTCCTTGATCGTGGCCCAGATCGCGACCGTGACCGCGGCCCGGATTCGCACCCCTCTCCACACTACGCCCCGCCGCCAATCCCTCTCCACTCCACCTTTGCCACCGCCACCGTCGTCTTCCCAGGCGTTCGCGCAGCCGGCGCCGGGGGCTACATCGCCATAGCAACCCTCCGTAATGATTCGGGCGGGGAGTTGGCGCTGCGCGGCGGCGGGGCGAGAGGGCGGGGAGCGCGCAGTGGGCAGCTGCGCAGCGCCGCCGCCGCCGTCGCCGCCGTCCCGCGCGCTGCCAAAGCGACGCAAATAGCAGCCCCGGCGCGTGCGGTCCCTCCCCTCCCGCCCCGTCCCTCACCATTCAACGCCACGTGTGGAAGCTGTCTGTGTCGAGGAGGTTCACGTCAACTTCGCTTTCAGGTTCGACGCTTGGACCTCCCCTCTTCAATATTTGATTTCGTGTTGATGTATTTTATCTGAAGGGCTACGTGGACGACCACAATCTACAGACTCAGTCTCTTCTGTAAAGACGCTCATTAAGACCTTCCTCAGCTCTTATGCCGGTTGCTAATTCTATGAATTCCGGTCCTTCTGGACCTAGAAATCCCAGCCCTACGCAGTGTGTGAGTGGTGCCCAATAATACGGACGTTTTTCAGTTGGTCAGTGCTAGTCTCGCATCGAGACCTGGTGTGCTGAGATGTTTCGTCAGGTCTCTAGTTTAGCCACTAGAGCCGCAATTACCTCTGAAATCATCCTGGATTTCCGTTTCCCGTCTTTGCAGCTATACCAGAAGTTCACGATATTTCATTACTTTTTCGAACTCCATCTTCTCTAGCAAACTGGAGAAGTAGTAATATAAGAACTGAGGAATTCATTATATTAAGCCTTTGAAAGTAGTAAGGCTCAGAGCAGAATGCAGAGAGAATAGAAGACGAAAATGGTGTGACCGTCGTCACTAATTAAACATGATATACATTACTAATTTCCAATGCACACACAAAATTAAAGAAAATTATGCAGTCTCCAGCTATGCCGATTGGTTGATGTTTTCGGGCACGTAAACTGCTATGTTCATTAGTCCGGTGCGTGTAGCGAATGCTGTTTATGCTTGGATGTGGCGGTGTTCCTGGTGATGATTAGATGGTGAGATTTGTATACTGGCTTGCGGGGGAATTTCTCCACCAGGTATCTCGTCGAGCGGGCAACCGCTGCAACCGAGACAGATCCTAAGTTTCCGACTGGACTCCCGACATGTGGTAGTATCACCATACTGTAAGTGTAAGTTTGTGTAAGTAAGGCGAGAGGATAGGACAAGGAAGAACAAGGAAAGATCGCTTGCAGTCCATGACCAATTTGTTCAGGTTCTGCTCCGCGTTCACCTGGTATTGATAGGAGAAACCACGGCTATCTGCCGATGAGAGAAGCCGGCTGCTAGAATTCTCCTCCAGACAGCGACTGAATTCGACCTAGCTCTTTAACTTGTATCGGATATCTGGCACCGTCTGAGTTGGAGATCGCTGACTCAAAATTACTATGAGAATAATATTAGAAATCCTTTAATGTAATATTAAAGATTTTATATTTTATCCAAGGAAGAAATATTTTATATATTTTCCTACGCTCGATTGTAGCAGAGAAATTGTGTTCCTGGATGAAATTTCGATCGATCATTGATTATTTTCTTTTGAATGTAGATTTTAATATTTTTATTAATATAATCCACATTATAATGATATTTACTATTTGTTTTTAATATTTGTCGACACTCACTGCTTCTTCTCAGAGACTTTAACATTATGTTAATAATTAACAGTATAAAATCGAGTAAAACTTGGGATGGATGTTTATTATCTTCCGATCACCAGAATTTTGGGACGTTGACAATGACGAACAGTGATTTCTGCCTTCCTACTACCACTCATTTACTACATACAAATACTAATTAGATCACTGCCCGATGGCAGTTGTGATATGTATGCTCTGATAATTCAAACAGTGTTGAAATTGTTTCCGCACCTTATTCAAAAATATTACAATTATGTTTGTCCTTTTAAAAAAATCTTCAAAGGGATAAATAAACGAGCGGAAGTATTTTGAGAATCTACAAAATACCACATTTCGTAAATTTTCTTGCATGTTTTATTGTAGGATATTCTATGAATCTCCACACGTTCCTCAATAAATATTGTTTCTCCTCAGTTGGTGGAATTTTTACTCTCCCATATAATGAGTGGCGTATCGTTCAGGTTCGCAAGGCCCGTAATGTGCGCGGGCCTGGGTAAAGGAGGGCATCTTTTTAGGATATATTTTTATTATTTAAGGTACTAACAATACTTGTGTTTGCTATCACTTTTATAAAGGAGGTCCCGGATAAAAGTTTTGCGGTCAGGCCCGCACTCATTTCGATTAACTACTGCGTGTAATACTTGCATAGTATAGAGAAAGTATTGTTATGCTGGAGTAGAAAACGGCGATTATTTTTTTTTTACAGAAAAAGCTCGTCATATATCCCTGATAAAAAAAATGGATAATTCTTGTTCCAAATATAATAAAAAACTTCATCTAATACGTTGTGTAGTCAGAATCCTGGTTTTGTGGGATCTTGATGCCTAAAAATTGATCTGCAGTAAAACATCTGTCTGTCCGTCCATCCGTCTCTGTCGTTCGTCCTTCGGACTGTCCGGCCATCCATCTGTCCGTCCGCAGTCTGTCATTTTGTTCCTCCGTCCATCCGTCTGTGAACAACGCTAGCGGCTAAACCATAGGCCGAATTTTACATAAATATTGATATTCCCCGCACATTGCCTTACGCGCACGTTTTGTTGAGCTTTCCTTTTGCTGTTGGGGCACGAGTAGAACGGGGATTTGGAGTGCTATTTTGTTAGCAATACTATCAAACCAAATCTGAAGTCCGTTTACTGATGAAAATTTGTTTTCTAAAACTCGGAAGTGAAAATGTATTTTGAATTGTTGGTAACCTCGCTGTGTCGGTACTTTAATGTTCTGGATCTGGAGCTCAAGAAAATGTGCGGAGTTCATACTTCTCCATAGTTTATACTCTTTTTAACAAAATAAATCAAAATCAAAAGTGGTTGATGCCGTGGTGTCTTGAATTTTAAACTAATATCTTGTCTTTATAAGAAGTGGCAATGTTTTCAAAATTTTCTCAAAAATGGCTCTAAATTCTTTCTTTATTTTTTCACGGATAGTGCAAAATGCGCCTTCCGATGTGCCGGCGCAGATCCGATTTACGTTAAATTCTGTGAATTTTCAAAAACTTGCAAGTTAAAATGGTTTTCGCAATATTGAAGATAAAATGTTTTCCCTAATAAAATATAATCTTGAAAAATAGATTTTTAAATCCTAACATGAACAATTTTTTTCAAAATGTGAGTAGTTTTCGCGAAATGTCGTGTGCAATACAATTTTGAAAGTAAATTTTTCCAAAAACGGCTTCATTTTTTTCTATTTTTTTTTAATAGCGCTTAGAAAAAAGGCACAGGTCCGATTTTCATTGAACTCAATAGATTTTCGAAAATTGCAAAAGTTACAAATAATGTGAGAAAGTGAGCTTTGTTTGAGCACCACTAGTTCACATTGTTCAGCAGAACATTTATCACTCTCAGCTGACCTCTGGAAAAGTCTATGAATTTGTTTTGCTGCATGTGCTTGCTTCGCACAAGTCACAGCGCTTTATGACGAGTCTGCGATCAGTAGGGCGTGAACGGTAGGGGCGATGCGCAGCTGCAGCAAACGGTGAAGACAAGCACCCGCCAAGCTTCAGTGCAGTTCGCGTTGCTTACATCCCCGGAGCACACTGTCAGCAATTACACATGGGTAACTCGTTTATTTGAGATTCCTCGCACACCTGTACATCCGTCCGCACTCCTGAACATCCACTCGCTCTAATGGACTTCCACTCGCACTCGTGCGCATCCTCTCTCACACATATCCTCTCTCACTCGTGCACACACCTCTCGCATGCATGTCCAGTAGGGCCTTATAATATCTTCAGGGGTCCTACGCCACACCAAACTATGGGGCCTCCCAAGTAATATTAAAATATTAAACATTTGTAACAAAAATCAATACAAAAATAAAACTAGAACTTTCTAATTAACAAATTTCGTATTTAAACGATAAATGCAAATGTGTAATGTAAATATAAATACACACATTTATCAGAAGAAATAAAAGAGGTCATTATTTCTTCTGAGGTTTTTATTTATTCTGATAAGAACGTCAACAACACCAAATCAGAATTCCCACAACACACATTTATATTTATCGCAACTGCTATATATATAATTTTCAAATTTTTGTACACGATGGTACAGCAATTTTTTCAGACAATTGACAATTTTTGTGCAGCTTTAATAAAATAGTTGTCAGTTAACATATAACTCATATTTATGAACAACGTAATATGCATTTTGTTGAAAAAAATACCTTGGTTCACTAAGAACGTGCTTTGTAAGCTCATGTACTAATCCACCCCTTTTACTCAACCATTCGCACTCCTACTCATCCAGTCGCACCTCTACGCACTCCAAAATCGTTTGTACGATACAGGCGCTAGTGTTGTTCACGGGCGGACGTTTATAAAATTTCTAATTTCGGTGTTTGGGCTGTTCAAAATGTACATTTCCGTCATAATCTCGTCAGCGATTTTGTCACGGTCAAAGAGAAGAAAAAATTAAGAAATTTAACAAACGAATCAAATCATTGAAAGGTGATAAAATGTTTACGAAATATTACTAATATTACTAGTAATATCATGTAATAAAACCTGTCTTTTATTCTGTTGCGCCTTTATTGTAACAATGAATCTTAGCCATCTTTTGGGCATCGAGATATTGTGGCGTCGTGGTAGCGAACATACCGAGCTCTATTTATAAATCTATTTATTTACAGGATTTACACTATTTACAGCTCTGGGGTTACGTTCGCAATCTACCTCCGTGACTCCCATACACACACTGCTCCCCATCCCCAGGCTAGTGCATCCTCCACCCAGACGCTTCACCGCGCCGGTGTACTGACACCTACTGCTACGCACTCGCCGTGTCACAAGGAATACACTTCCGCTTCCGGGGCAGCAGTTGCGTCCGCACGCGAGGCAATCTCAAACCGAACTCCTCTCCCGCCTCCCGGGACAGCTAACTTCTTTGCGGACATGTGATCCCCCACCCCTAGCCTCTCTCAAAAGTGCGGGTGGCTTCTGGGACCACATGGCCGCTCTCCGGGGGATCAGTCTCCACAGCCCTGCCCGTCTTGCGTCACGGAGGGTCATAACTCCCGTTTCAGTTGGCTCACAGCTCCCCAAAGGCTTTGTAACTAGCCGGCCTTTGTTCGTTCCCATGTTGCCGTCAGCCTCCGAAATCATCTAAGGAAGTTCGGAAGTCTGGCCGCCATGTGGTGACGTTACAATATATGGAGTAATCCTCCGTAAAATGTTGTCTTGTCTCGTAGCGTCGCAGTCAATGTCTTTTACCCTTCCCTGCAGGGGCTGGGAGTCGTTAGTAACCGAGGTTCTCAAATTGTCACCCATCTACGAATCCATGGTGTCTCGAATTGCTTAACTTCTGTGACTTCACGGGTCAGACAATTCGGCTAACGTCGCCTGTATGAAATGAGACACTCTCACTTCTCATCTGTGTATTTACAAACAAATCTATGCATTTTTCATTGAGTGTAATTAAATACCGATTTTATTATTTATTTCAGAAATACACCAAGGGAAGAAAGTGTTTTGGAAACTAGAACAGAGAGGCGTGAAAGATGGATATCAATTTACGTAATATATTTTACAATGTTTCTCATGTCTTTGGGATTCAGCAGCATTCTCACTGGGGTGTGGCCATATTTGGACAAGGTAATATTTTATACCATTTGAGTATCAATTTAATGTTTTTCTTTTATGAATTAAATGTAATTTCTACCAGTTTTCAAAAAAGAACCATTCAAACATGTGTATTTGTATAAATTATTTTGTATATTAATTCTTGAGATTGATGGTTAATCATATTAATTTTTATTTACCAAATTTATTATTTGCTAATATGAAAATTAAAAAATTGGATAAATATTATGCCAAAAATATTTATAGAAAATATTTTTAACACATAATTAACTAAAAATAATTCTTAATTTTGTAGCTGGATCCCGGAGCTGGAAAAGAATTTATGGGCTATGTTGTTGGAGCAAATCCTTTAGGCCAGATGTTGTTCTCTCCCCTTGTGGGATGGTGGGGCAATTATTTGGGTTCAATTCGCATTCCATCATTATTTTCCCTGGCTCTTTTTACTCTTGCCAGTGGAATTTACTCTACACTTGAACTGTTTCCTTCTCATCACAAATACTGGATGTTAGGAGCCCGTTTCTTAGTTGGTGTAAGTTCAGGTAATTTTTTCTAAATATTTAATTGATTCTAATGATGCAACTACAATATTTAATTTAAAATTTAAGATACTCAAAAGACTCAAAAATATACATTTTTCAGCCAATATTGCTGTATGTCGTTCCTATTTGTCAGCTGCTACTACTCTAAAAGAGAGAACGGGTGCTGTATCAATGGTTTCTCTTGCTCAGGTTTTAGGTTTTATTGTGGGACCAGGTAAGAATGAAGAAAAATTAGTAAGTGACCACTTAATTTTGTATAATAAAAATTATTGCATAATATAATACTGTAAAGTATTGTATAATAAAAACATTGAATAATAAACATGTTGAATAAATAAATTAATTTAAAATCAGTATTTAAATATTAAGAATAGAATTCTAATTGATAAATTATATTTCATGTTGTACTACAAGCTGTCAGTCAGTTCTGATATCACATTTTTATTCAATAACCCTGAAAACCTAAATAAAAAGAGATAAACATACATTTTTAAATTTTAAACATGATTCTTTTCAATTTAATAGTACAAGTATTTATGAAAAAAAAAGAAAACATGAACTTGGTCTTTTTTATTAGCAATCAAACAATGAATAACTTCACGCATAGATTACCCATAGAAAAAATACTGGGTGTTTTAAATTTAGCCACAAGTGTCTTTTCAATAAAGAAATGTTTTTTCATAAAGAAATGAATCTCCCTAGTAGATACATGTTTTATTTTGAATTACATTAACAATGTTGACATAATTACACAAAGGAACAATATATCTTTCTTTCCTTCTTATTTCTTATTTCTTCTTTCTTTCCTTCTTTCTTTCCTTCTTCATTTCCTTCTTTCTTCTTCCCTTCTCTTTCACCCCGGGAGCGATATCTCAGTGCATCAACTGATGTCACAGCAGCGCCTCTGACCGGGAGGTCCTAGGTTCCAGTCCTGATGGCGGCAGAATTTTCGACACTAGTTTTTCAGCTGGCTCGAATTCAGACGCTGTCTGGAGGAGAATTCTAGCGGCCGGCTGCTCTGATAGTTTTCCGTGGTTTCTCCGAACAACACCATGCGAAACGGGCCACGGACCGCGCGCGATATTTCCTTCCTGTTTTTTGTCATATCCTCTCCCCTTAACACACACACACTTACATTAACATGCACTGCACTACCACATATTCCAGGAGACCGGTCAAGAGCTTAGAGCTTGTCCTGGCTGGGGCGGCGCCCCGCGGGTGGGAGAGTCCTGGTTAGGAGGAAACTCCACTAGCCGACGGTAGGTCGCCGCCGAATCTCGCCATCCAGCGAGAGAAGATCACCGCCATATCCCGAGAAAAAACATGCACTACACGTACGGGACCAATGGCCAAAGCAGTTGACGCGCCCGGAAACACGAAAAACTAAATCAATCAAAAAACCTTCTCTTTCCCTTTCCTTCTCTTTCTTTCTTATTTACTTCCTTGTATATCTTTAGTTTCTTCTTTTACTGCCAGCCTTCTCTTACTTCTGTCCTTATTTTTTCTGTCCTTTCTTTCTTTCTTTTTTCTGCCCTTCTGTCTTTCTTTTTGTTCTGTCCTTCTCTCTTTCTTTTTTCTGTATTTTTCTCTCTTTTTTGTGGCTTCTCTTTCATTCTCTTTTTTGTTCTTTGTTTTTTCGTTCTCTCTTTCTTTTTTTCTGTCCTCTCTTTCTTTCTTTCTTTATCTTTTTACTGTTTTTCTCTCTTTCATTCTCTTTTTTCTGTCCTCTCTTTTTTCTTTTTTCTTTCTTTTTCCTTTACTCTTTCTTTATCTTCTTTTCTCTTTCTTTTTCCCTTTCTCTTTCGTTTTCTTCTTCTCTCTTTCTTTCCGTCCTTTGTTGTGCCAAAAATGTCACAGATCCCCCCTCTATAATGTTACAAAAGATTTTCATTAAAAGTTATCGGGGATCGTTTAATATTTGCAACCATATAAAATGTAGCTGCTGAGTTTGCAGAACTTAGTTTTGGACATAATACTATTTACAATAAACATTTTAAGACCTCATTATTTTTACTAGAATAATTTACTGGAATTAAAAATCTAAATGGACTTTTTTTCTGATTTCAAGCATTACAAGCAGCAGTGACCAAGCTGGGAGATGATGGAGTGGAGATTATTCCAGGTCAACTCACGCTTAACATGTATTCAGCAGCAGGATGGTTGAATGTTATAATGAGCATAGTTAATTTCATAATGTTTTTACCCTTTGTATTTATTGAACGACCAATTGCTGCTAGAGAAGCAATGCTTAATCAAGGAGTTGAATCAGGTACCTATATTTTTCTTATTCTTAATCTTCGTTTCTCCCCTTCCTATGTACATACCCATCTTACTTTCTTCCTACTTGCATACCTACCAAACTTTTTCTTACTTACATATCTACCGAACTTCCTTCCTTCCTTCCTACCTAAGTTCCTACCCCTACCTTCTTACCTATCTACCTATGTACCTACCTACCTACCTTATCTACCTATGTACCTACCTACCTACCTACCTACTATTCCTTCCTTCCTCCCTTTCTCCCTCCTTTCCTACTTATCTGCTATTCTTTCACCCCTTCCTACCTTGTATTCTTTCTTGAATTTCTTTTATAGTTCAGCGAAGATGATGGGTACAATGTAATTTCTAAATCTGAATATTTTAGAAAACCTATCAAATTTCTTATGTTCTTGAATGTTTACCCATATGGCAGATTTATTTTCAATTCTTCATCCTGTTTATTTTTCAGAGGAAGCAACATGGAAAGATAACAAACCAGATTACATATCTACTTGGACCCTCATTAGTGCCTTTTTTGTTCTTGTCTTTAATTTTGTTTTACTTGAAACGTAAGTATCGTTTTAAAATCAGTGGTTCAACCAGAATTTTTCATGTGTGGAGGTGTTACTCAATCTAGATCTTGAATGACTTTCATTACAGTACTATAGAAAATAAGTAAAAACTGTACTTGTAAATATGTTATTTTCGTCTGGAGGAGGCTGAAGTACCGGGAGATCAGTCCACCCTGGCTGCGCCATTGATACATTATATAAACGTATAAAAATTATGAATTTAATTATGTAATTATGTATTCAATGAAAATACATTAAATAATAATGTTTCCAGGTTAGGAACATCACTTACTATGGATCAATTTGCTTGGTCAAAAGAAGAAGCTGTGTATTACATGGGAATTCTAATGTCTGTAGGTGCTGTAATTGCTTGTGTGACTTTCGTAGCAATTGGACCCTTGTGCAAAAGGTGAGCAAAATTTGCAACCAATACAAAAAATATTAAGAAAAAATCATATTCATATCAAATGTACATAAATTATATTCATATTTATGTTATAATCGTATTCATAAATTGACTATTCATATACACTATGATATTCATTATATAAAATATCATTCAAAATTACATATGAACATTAATAACAGAAGGACAGATAAAGGAAAGAAAGAAAGGACGAACGTTGCCTATGGTATCTGAATAAGTCTCGGTGATGATACGGACCTTCTACAAGGGTGCGGATGAATCCTCAAAGAATGACAAAATTCCCCACCTGAAGATCTGGAGAGACGGGCTTCTATTTTGTGCGTGCTTGTAGAGACGTAAGGTAACTGTTGGCCTTGAATCTGCAAATAGTTTAATTGTTTTCCTTAAAGTAAAAGTGCATCGGAGTGTTGCTAACTTCTACCTCGATTCCTGACCAAAGGCTGAGTTAAGTGAATCCCCATTAATTAAGTGATTTGGTGTTCATACAAAGGCTTCAGTATCCTTCTCAGAGACTGCAGCCAGGGGCCGCGAGTGTAAGATGTGCTCCACCTACGCTAATAATGTATGCAGTTCAGAGAGTGAAATATAATTTTGTCTGATAGCGAATTTTAGATTAAACTTTAAAGAGCCTTTGGCTGCTTCCGCCAATCCATTGCGAAATGATGATCGTGGAGGATAATATTCCCATTCCACTCCGTGTATAGCAAGAAAGTTTTGAGGACAGAGTGCACTTGATGGATGTTAAAAGGCTTTGCAGCTCAGACAATTGATTTTTGACTTTTACAGAGGTCCTTGCATTGTCACAATAAATTACTTTGGGATAGTCACTGTTGAAACCAAATCGTTTTAGAGAGTCTATGAATTCGTTTTCTACTTCGTCTAAGTGTACGGCCTTTGAATCACGGTACACAAACACTGGTATCCATGAATTGTAATGTACTCTGCAACTGTCGATGAGGGGCTTGGTAAGAAAGGGCCCATAATAATCTACTGAGGTGAATTCCCATGGCTTCGACGACGCAATTCGTGAGTAGGATTGCCGTAGGTCGAAAAAAGGGAGAGATATGTCCTGAATATCGACAAGTGCCCGCTGTCCCGTCAAATTTTCGTTCGTTTCTGCCAAATGTCATAAATTTGTGTACTCAGTTATAATTCCACATATTCCTACAAAAAGAACTCCGTTTGGAGACTACTGGTGAACTGCATCAGACATCTATGCGCTACGTACGAGAACGCAAGCGTCTGATATGGCAACTCTGACTGCTTTGAGAGTTCATCTTTGAACAAGACATAAAATCTTCAGCAGTGAAACTTTAATTGTTCAGGGAATTTCATTGATCTGGAAAAGTCAGGGAATTCTTGGAAGAAGAGTTGGAAGTCGGGGAAATTTCTGAGAAAATATATAAAACTAAGAATTCTTCTTCAAATAACTCGAATGCACTGTTATTTTTGGCACAATTTTTATTTGTTTGGCGAATATTGTGTGTTTGTCGTCTTTTTACAGTGCAGTCTGAGAGCTGAAAAAATTACTAAAGAAAGGTCGTGTGTTTTGAATCGAAGTGCCTCTATCTCTCTCTCACAATACACTAGTCCCAGAGAATCTGGAATGCAAAGAAGACTAGTTGTGCTACAGAAAGCCACAGACATTCTCATACTAGTTTTCTAATGTCTTTGGTCTGGGCTAGCTTTTCGGTGTTGCCCCATCCTCTTGCCAGCTGCCATATATCGCCGCTCAAAGTATTTTTCTTTTTTTAACTTTCTCAATTTTTCGGTTTCCTAATAATTGAACCGATTCGTTACTTGCATAATATTAAAGTACAGTAAAATTTTATCATATATGGCAAATTTCTTTGGAAAATTTGGAGTTTTTTAATTTGTTTATTTATGGTCGCTTTATAACAGCTCAGATCATCAGCGACCTCATTGTGTTTACATCAATACATTACATTTCAAGGTTACAAATGGTTGAATCATTACACCATAAACATTATATTAATATATCATAACAAAAATTGCATCATTATTATATTCCATTCAACAATTTACTTATTTCTAGTAGTTTCAAATTTTTTTTACAAATTTGGAGTAGTTTTTAAGAAAAAAGCGTCACTGTAAATGCAAAATTTGATGCTCCTTTCCACAAGAATCTCTTGGGTTTTCAAAAAAAACTTCATTAGACGTTATTTAAAGCTTTTACTCACAAATGCAATAGTGTTTACAAATTGCTGGAAATGTGCATATTAATGGCGTGTGACATTTAAAAAAGTACATTTGTGTATTTTTTTTAAAAAAAAACAATAAAATAATAACCCAAAATTACCTTTCTGTCATATTAAACCGTGCAATTAGCGCCATCCGTTGGAAAAGTTTGAAGAAAAAGTTTGGAGCCTTTTTGAGAAAATGGGGTTTGAGCGTTTCTGAAAATCCGGAATTTTGAGCACATTTTTACGGAAAACTTTCGTTTTCGAGTTACTTTGACATTATTTAAAGTACATGCACTCATGAATACAATAATGTGAACAAATCTCCGCTAATGTAAATATTAATGACGTGAGAAAATGTCCAAAAAATTACATTTTACTACGCTCTCCTGCGTCACTACCCAGCGGCCAGAAATGGGAAGGGATTAGGAAAGGGGTAGGGTTTAGGACACTTCACAGGAGTTGGACCAGCCCTTGTGAAGCAGTCAAACTCGTTTTGTTGAAACAAATTTCACATGAGATTCGACGAGAATCAAACCCGGACCTCAGTGGATAAAGGCTAGCGACTTCGCTATGTGCCACGAGCGGCTTAGTGTTCTGGCCCGCTAGGTCTAATACAGGCGGGCCCAAGTAAAGGAGAAACTGTTTTTAGGCTGAAGGTTTTGCGATTGTAAGAAATATTACTTGATACTTTCTCTGATACTTTGCGAAAGATGATGCAATAAAAAATTAGAAACTGCATCTTCCAGAAAAACGATTTTTCCCCGCTTCTATAGCTCATGTATCTATGTTTCTAAATCAATAGATTTTGTTAGTAATATTGATTTTTTTATTTGATTTAATTTATTTTAATATTGATTTTATGTTGTACTCATAGGTCAGGATCAATATGAATTTGTAAAAGGATATTTTTTATGTAAGGTAACACTACTTGTCTGTTATACACTTTTATAAACGGGGCCCGGATAAAACTTTTGCGTACGGGCTCGACTTCACTTCATTACGCTACTGTCTCTGACCGATCTCTACGACCACTCTAAGATCTCCCGTTGTTTCTCGCAGTAATACCTTTTTTTATATATCAGCATGATAAACGATGTTTTCTGTTGCAAGAAATCGTTCATAAAAGGGCATTTTACGGCACAAATGATGACCTATTAGATTTTGCAGCATGAATGATTGCGTCATCACACACTCAGCCAATCGCAACAAATCTTGGGGAGGTAGCGGTAAACGGAACAGCTGATCACAGTTTTCTCGCACACACGTCAAATACCCGTGACGTCACAAGCAAGTTGTTTCCCAAAATTAAGTTTGATTCTCTTAAAAAAATCATAATACTGTTATACAAAAAAATCCAACTATGCAACTCGTTTATAATGTTGCTTTATTGCAGTCGTACAAATTTAAAAACTCGCCCCTAACGTCGCTCGTTTTCAAAACATGTGCTCATGCAATAAAGCTTAACATTATAAACTAATTACATAAACTGCTATTATACGACCGTCTACTGTCTATCTTTTCGGCGCAGTATGAACCTGTTTCTTTTTTATGCATTTCTTGCGTCTATTTTTTGACGCAACGCGTCTCTAAACCCCTTGGGGGGCGTTGAGCGCTTTGCGCTTCTTGGAGTAATCCTCTTCTAACAGCGCTTGGAGTAATCCTCCGTTAGTATAGTCTGTCGCGTCTCGTCGCAGTCGGTTGTCAAGAGGACCGCCAGGTAGCATCTCCGCGTACGCGCCTCCTACCGAGCGCTCCTGCGTCACTACCCAGCGGCCAGAATTAGGAAGGAATAAGGATACGGGTAGGGTTTAGGACACTTCACAGAGGTTGGACTAGCCCTTGTGAAGCAGCCAAACTCGTTTTGTTGGAACAAATTTCACATGAGATTCGACGGGAATCGAACCCGGATCTCAGTGGTGAAAGGCTTGCGACTTTGCAATGAGCCTCGAGTTCATTTCAGGCGTCATCGCTCTTTTGTCAACCAATCACGTTTTTCTCCACTCACTATAATCCTTCGTTGTTCCTTTCATACATTAATTTATAGAAAAAATATATTAATTACCACTTCTGTACCCATTTATTTAAAATTTGTCATTGAGATGACATGGTTTATGTCAATATATGCTATGCCTACAGTTTGGAATAATTTAACCAATTGGCATACCAATTTTACACAATACCTTGTCTAGGCAGTGAAGACCATTATGAGTTAAGCCATGAAAGCTTAAGATGTATTGTGAAAATGATCTTTCCCTATCAATCTCTTCCTGTCCCTTCAAATTTGCAACAGTTATCGAAACCCCTTCTCCTTCTCTCACACACATATAGAAGCAAACATATTTTTTGAATGACCCCAAAGAGTATTTAAATTCAAACTTAAAATTGTGTTCCTTTTATCTCTTTTTAGATTTCCTGAAAGAAAGGTTCTACTTTGGGGAGGGTTTTTCCTGATGGTAGTAGGAAGAGCCCTTTATATCCCTTGGGGACCTTCCCCACCTCCAATAGCAGAAAGTACAACAGGTAAGTATCTTGCCTTCCTTGGAGTTTACACTCCTTTAACAAGATACTAAAAGGTCAGAAGCTCACATGATATGGCAATAACATCACAGTTGTTGAAATTCTGCATTATTTTCAAAGAATGAATGATGACCTAGATATTAGCAACTATCAATTTCCCCTACTTAGTCCATTTAGTTCATAGAGACCAGTTCTCATGCAATTTATAGATTTTCATTCTTTGCACATGACTATATGTTTAATGTGCCAACATGATGACATTTCCCCTAAGTGACTTTTTTTATTACAATTATCAGGCTAATTTATTAAGGCATTTTCTAAAAACACATTTTTAAATTTTACATAATACATAATTACAAGAATATGAAAGAAACTTGACTCTATAAACCATCACAATAAAGTAAAAA